>CM070511.1:31956021-32417602 GCA_036346375.1 Guadua angustifolia | reverse complement strand
TTGCATGTAAGGCCTCATAAACTTGAGAATAGATTAATGTGTCACGGCTATATAAAATAGTATCTCTAAAATTTGAAAATGATAGAGGCAGGGAACACAAAAGAATAAGGCCTAGATCCTTATTATCAAATTTTACCTTCATAGATTCAAGATCAGACACAATCTCCTTGAAGGCCGATAGGTGATTCAACACAGAACCACCCTCTTGCAGCTTGTGTGAAAATAATTTCATCTTCACATGCATTTTGCTAGTAAGATTCTTTGACATGCAAATTGATTCCAACTTTAACCATAAAGCAGCTGCAGATTTCTCTTGTAAAACCTCTTGCAAAATATTATTTGATAAATGAAGATGAATTTGAGATAAAGCCTTATGTCCTTCTTTTTTTCTTCATCCGTCCAGGTCTTTTGATCTTTATTCCCGAATTTATCAAGCGCATCATCGAGATCAGTATGCGCCAGAATAGCCCTCATTTTGATTTGCCATAGAGAAAACCTAGTATCACGATCTAGTAGTAGAATGTCATACTTCAATGAGACCATAATACAAAGAAATATTCTTAAATACACGAACAGAAGAGAAATAAAGTTTGACCGAAAAAACGAGCTTTCCAAAACCAGAGCCGCTGAAAAATTGGAGCTGCACGAAAAATAGCAGAAGCTAAAGTCGCTTCGGATTAGAGTCGGACTTAAAAACACCTCTGAGATCTAATTGGAGTCCCGGCACGAAAACCGATTGAAGGACCTCTCTCCGTTGGAGTCTTGGTGCAGGCAAAAAATAAGAATGGCGGCAAGCACTTCTAGTCACAGCTTCTTCACACGTATTGAATAGCCTGGTCTCGATCTTCACGGACACGGCAGCACTTCTAGTCGGCAAAGATGGCCGGCTCCTAGGAGACCACGTGAAGGCCGGCGAAGCGGCGAGGACGCTGACGGAAGCAGAGGCCGAGGTGACCCGAGGCACCGGAGACCTGACCGACGAACGCGGCGCGAAGGCGGCGGGCTGGAGAACGACGCCGGTGGAGACGGTCGGAGGGTCACAAGCTGGCGTGCAACCGAGATTGACGGCCCGGCATGAGCTGGCCGGTGACAGCGACGAGCGCCGAAGAAGATGAGGCGGCGCACGGGTTGAAGATGATCTGGCGGCGTGGAGAACACCGAGGAGTAGGCCGGTCGGACGACGATGATGGGTCGGCCGGCGGCTCGACGGGAGGCGGCGCGTCGGTGACGATCGAGGAGGCCAGCCGGATCCGATCCGATTGGAAGATGAAGATGCACAGCGGCGGTGATGAAGATGAACAGAAGCCCGATCCGATCTGATGATTTTTTTTTCTCTCGTGATTGATCTGCTCTGATAACACTTATTGAAAATCAATCATAAAAATAAGAACACGCGAGACGCAGAATTTTTATGTGTAAAACCCTTACGGAAAAAAACCACGGACGTCAATCGGCGATCTTTACTATTTGGGAAATTGAGTATAACGGTTAAGATTTACAATGAGGCACACCCTTTCACACTGCATACAAGAGGTATTTATAGATGGAAGAAATGACTCGAGTCTAAACGGACTATACCGAACATACGGGCCAAAGATGTCCCTAAAGCCCAAAAAGAAATTTGAATCAAAACCTAACACAAAGGGCCATTTTCTTTGGATTTATATTAAAATTTCAATACAGCTATCGAAATCATCACTTTTTTAACTCCAGCTTTACAAAAAATATCACTCATGGGCTAGAAAAGTGTACACTTTGTTGGTGATTTACAAAAGGGACCTTAAAAGGTACAGATATTACAGAACAGTCCCAAGATCGGAGAAGGGAGAACTAAATAGAAAAGGTAAATTGCATCCCTATCCTTGAACTGCAGCCAGCGATTTCGTTGATGAAGAAGAAGCTCAGGTTGCCGAACCGTAGTCTCCTCGCCTTGAGAGCCTAGATCTGGCCACGTCTCTACATCTGAGTGTGCATTTGTTGGCGATCTTGGGCGGCGAACAGAGTGGAGGGACCTCCTTCAGATAGAGGTTGAAGGGCCGCAAGATCTGCTGTAGCAACATGCATCGGTGTCACGTCCCAAAATTTTAGCACAAATTTTTTTTTCTAAGTTTTCAAAAGTTTTCAGCATCAAAATAACCCACAAACTTTTATAAGTATACCAAAATTGGCCCATATTGTTCTGATCTCCATGCATTTTCCTTGAGCTTAAAATCAATTTTTGACCAACTAAAAATCTCTTTTTCCTTTTTTTCTTGAAAATTCTTTTTAGAATGTCCCTCTGTTTTCCTTTTTGATGCTCGATAGTGCGCTTTCTCCTTTGCACACACGCTTCTGGCCGACCTACTTCTCCTAAGCTCCTGCGTGTCTGCCCTGAGTCGCCTTCTACTTTGCCCTCGTGTCTCAGCAGCCGAGCCGCTTTCCCCTGCTCTGCCTCACCACCACGTAGCATTGCTAAGGCACTCGTACACCACATGCCCGTGTGCTCCTGCATCGCCATTGTTGTGGCAGCAGCATCATGTAGGTGGGCCCTCACCATTGCTTCGTCCTAGCCATCTGCACCTGCGCTGCTCAATCCAATGCCCCTGCCCTACGTCTCCTGCACTGTGAACTCCGTCACCAGTAGTCAAAACCAAGATGAGGCAGTGAAACCACTTCACTTCTACCACTTCTCTACTCTACTGCCTCCCTTCTACCTCCACAGAGAGTGAACCGCACAATCCCCTACACTTCTGCTTTGTCTCTAACATCGATAAGTTGCGCCACTATACTGAGCCCCAAATCCACCACTTCCATAAATTGGCCACCATTGGTTCTCGTCCTTCAAAATTGATTCTATGACATTCTTTGCCATCACATTGTGTCGTATGTGTAAAAACGAGACGAGAGAGAGAGAGGGGACACTGGCCGTTTCACGGGCCACTGTCCAAAAGAGACAAGATAAATACAAGGATTTATATAGGTTCAGGCGTTTAAGAAAGCGTCCTACTCCTGTCGGCGTGTCCCTCGGGAGAAGCAAAGGGACTCCTGGCTCAAGCTCCCGTGGGACACACCTGTTGCTAAGTTTTGCATTCAATGAGAGTTCAGGTTACATGTAGGGGTTACAGTGGGGTTTTATAGGTGTCCAGCCTGTTACGCAAAAATACCATCCTACCCCTACCATAGTGGCTCGAGCGAGGGCATATTGGGCATTCCCGGACGGAGGTAGTGGTTCCCACGTCAACGCTTCGCAGGGGCAAGCACTGCCCCTGGGGCTCCATAGGGGACTTCAGTACCTCACTTGGTGATTGATCCCAAGTGGTTCGAGGGTGTCTCCCCTGTCTCCACGGGCACCTGGGGGGGAGCCTTCTTGACCCAGGAGCCTTGCCAAGGGCCTGGTGCCCAAGGAGGCTTGGTGACACCCCTTAGGGGGACTAATGACCCCTAGGTGCCTCCTTTAGAGAGCTCGCGAGGGGCTTGAGGAAGCCCCTAGAGTAACCCTGCAGGGGCGGGAGGGGGTCTCCAGCAAGCTCCCTAGGATTGGAGGGGTGCCTCCCGTAGACTCCCGCGGAGCGGGAGGGAGTCACCCACAGACGCTCGTGGGGTAGGAGGGCGCTCCTCGAACTTCCTTGAGTAAGAGGGAGCCTCCGTAGACGCCTGCGAGGTAGGAGAGCGCCTCTCGCGGGACGCCCACTGGGAGCACGAGGGGACCTCTTGAAAGGACTGGAGATGTTGCCTAGAGGGTGGGTGAATAGGCGAATAGAAATTTTTACAGCGGAATTAAAATTCTTGAGGGTATCAGCCCGGACTATCCGAACTTTGGTCCGGATACTCCGGTATGTCCGGACTATCCGGGGTCAGTGGTCCGGATACTCCGGATTGGTCAACTCGAGATGAGATTTTTAATCTCTTCAATTTTTAAACAAACTATTTGAAAACAAGGAATCTAAACACTATCAGGTACCTAGAACAAGTATAGATCTGGAGCCAAACATAGTAGAAAAGTAGATCAGGGCTCCCAAATATCCAAGACCACAAACCCTAGCAAAAACAAAAAGAAGAACACGGAGACAATGATTTTTACCCGAAGTCCGGATTCTTGAAGGGAATCCTACGTCTCTGTTGAGGAGGCACAAAGTCTGGGTCCCTCTTGACCACTATCCTCCCGGTGTTGCACAAATGCACTCGCCGGTCTTCACTCCTTACCTCTTTTCTTTTGGAGGCGAGACTTACCTTCACAAACTTCCGGAGCTCACCACACCAAGTATTTGGAGGCTCCTAGCGACTCCTTGCCGTCTAGGAGTCCTTCAAACTCCAAGAGTAACAAATGTGTCGCGAAATCTTCTTGGAGGATGAACTTGTTCTCAAGAATGAGAGATGCACACTCAAAGCACTCAAATCTACTCCTTTCTCTCCAAAGATTCAAATCAATCACTAAATTCAAGTGGAGAAGGAGGCTAGAGCTCAAGAGAGTGTAAGAATGAGAGCTTGAGAGTCAAATGGATGCAATAATGGAGCTCACTCTGGTAGGTGGGGGTGTGATGGCTTAAATATAGAGCTCCAAAATCCAACCGTTATGAGAGGCTGCGCACAACCCGGAATATCCGGATATATAACCCGGATAGTCCGGATTAGTGAAGAAATAGCTCTTACCGAAGGGGTTAACCCGGAGTGTCCGGACTCAACCCCGGATACTCCAGACTCACTTAACCCGGAGTGTCCGGACTAAACACCGGATACTCCGGATTCACCCGGATACTCCGGACTGGTGAGAAAGCAACCCTTCGCCGAGGGTATCAACCCGGAGTGTCCGGACCAAATGTCCGGATACTCCGGCCTGACCTACTCGACCAACAGAGATACATTTAAGGGAAATGCAGTGATTTAAATCCTTTTGGTATGAAATTTTCATCCTTTAAGCACAAGACTATCCTAGAAGCGATTTCCCGTCGTATTCCTCTTAATAGTACGGCTATCCTTAGACTCAATAAAATAGAAAAATTACAACTTATATCTTGATGCCGCCTTCACAAATTTTAAATACGATAGGGATCTCTAATCGCTTTTTCATAATGATATATTCTCAATCTCTGCATAGATTCTCACTTAAACCATTAGTATTCTCTAATTATGTCATCATTAATCACCAAAACCCTCAAGGGGCCTAGATGCACTTTCACCTCTCCTCATGCTCTCGAGGGGGGGCCCTCTCAATGTTCCATGGACCCATGCCTACACGCCCACAAGGCATGAGGTGAATGAGGCCTCCCTTTCGGGAGTTAGTATGCTTTCCTCAACACATTGCGATCCCATTACACTTCTTCCTTTAATCCAACTTCGTCAAGAGCCACTAGCACCATGAGGGTCATCTCAGAGCTCCTGTGTGCACGATGTCAGCGCAATGCCATTCATCTGTGCCCAAGAAAAGCACTTGTGCAACTTCACCTTGGTCCATTTATGCTCATGCCTACCTCCATTCGCTCACGACGCCATTGAAAGGTCGCCATCATTGGAGAAGAAGGGCCCATGGTGCTGCAACTGATGTCAACCTACCTTGGCCTTGCTCTCACCTCACCATCAGTGTCATCAGGACCACCTCAACACCCATGGTGCTCATTGCCACCTCCTTTGGTTGATCCCTTGCTTGAGAAGCCGCCACCAAACTTCATTGTTTCACATCTTCCATGCCTGTCGTATCCCTGTTTCAGCCACCTCCGATCTCTTGAGTTGAAACCACCACCACTCCTAGCTTGCACACTCTATGCTTTACACCATTCTCGCACTACTTTAGCAAAATCACCTCCTGAGCTCACTATTGTGCATGGATGAGCCATTTGCTATCTTTTCCTTGCCACTGCTCACGCTAGTGATCTCCATCTTCTAAAATCATATGCATGTTGTTTTTCACCTCTACAAAGCCTTAGAATCGACATCAACTTCCCTAAATTTAGTTGTATGTCACCAACGTCCATTGTCTTTGCCATCGCCATTGTGTTTTGCCTTTTCTACATTGATTCAAACCGATTTTGGTAGAGTCCATCTGATTCACTCTATTCCAGGCCGTTTTTTATAGTCTTGATCGGCTCTGCATAGTACAATCTCTGTTTAGTACTATTGCACCTATGTTTTGTTGTAGTGATACTATCTCAACACTTTTCATCACTCATGGCACCACTTCGTTGTTTCAATGTTTCTGTTTTTGCTTTAAAATTCAAATTATGGTAGGAGAGGATGACACCAATCCAAAGAAAATGCCATCGGAGTTGTACGGGCAGATCTAGGTGTAGATCGAAGTGGATCTGAATGAAAGGGCACCAAATGAGCAAGAGAGAAGCAACAACGGACAATTGGTCACTACACTGACAAGAAGTAGCAAGATCTGCTTTGAGAAAAGCCGGTGGAAGAAGTTGACAGACACGGAGAAGGAACACCAAAGGGGAGGGGAAAAGAAACTACAACTAGTGTAAATTACTAGGACAAGCAAGGGTGGGACCCCCTCTTGCTCGACGCTGGCGAGCTCACCAAAGAGGATACAGGATAGGGGGTCAGATATGGTGACCAAAGGTTTTGGTCTGGCCGACTGGGGATAAGACTTCGGCGGAGAACGAGACACTTCTTTATTTTAGGTCTTCTTTGGTAATGGTGGAAATGGGTTCCATACAGGCTGATATTACTCATCTCATATCCTATCCTATATTTTTCTCTAGATTTAGAGTCGGATACGAATAAGCTGGATATGGATACAAATTCAGAGTATTCAGGATGCGGATATAAGACGGATGCATGAAATATACGGGTAGTGTGTGCATATAGAAAAAATACATGTTAAACACATACCAACGTCACTTCAACATAAGTACAAGATATAGGTCCTATGCGAATTAAATATTCATGAGCTAGGACAAGAATGATGTATGTAAAACCTAGAAATTAATTTAAGGTGCGAAGGAATGTCAATAGTTTTTCTAATTATTTTCAAATAATAATAATTTCCATAATATTACAAAGAAATCAATGGTCAATTTGAATCTGATGTATATTTTTTATACTATCTTGAATTCGTAGTTTCTTACGTACTACGTGCATGCATGTAAACCCGACTATTAACGGCACCTACATGACGGTAAAAAGCGTTCTACGAAAAGATAATGCAGATGAACTTACAAAAATGGTCGAAATCCGGTTGAGCTTTGCATGTCAGGCTCCGTCAGCGATCCAAAAGAACGACGCGTCAAGCACTTGCCTGTCGGACCTGAGGCTTATCCCAAAGCTCCACAGAAAGGAACTTCGCCATCTCTCCTCTCTCTCTCTCTCTCTCTCTCTCTCTCTCTGGTCTTTGTTTTGGTGCAACTAGATGCAACAAACGTTAGCGCCGAGCAGGGCACCAATGATACGAAAAGGCAGCGAGGATATGCACGGTTTAGCGTCACCAGACCGCGAAGGTGATCTCGGATTGGCAGCAGCTAATGACATATTTGGGAACATGCTCTGCTTTTGAGCATCACACGAAGAAAAGGGAGAAAGCGAGATCGATCACTCGGGAAGGGGGATAAAAGAGAGAGGAGGGGAGGATGATGCTGACGGTCTCACGATTGGTTGGAAGCTGATGTGCGGATGGGTCACCTGCTCTGGAGCGGCCGTCGCCGAATGCGGGCGTGTCCCGGTCTGACCAAGCTTTTTTACCCTAGAGATTTTTTTAAAATATAAATCTAGCCTTATGTAATTTTTAGTTTTTACAAAAATAGTCCTCCCAACCTTTTGTTTCTCATGATAACTACGCTCCGTCCTGAATTCGAGTGTAACTTTGGAGGAAACGAACTGTTTCATATAGAATCGTTGCATTTCAAACTGGCCAAGCTTTAAGCCCATGCACGTCCCAAGATTTTCCTTTCGTCTGATCCATCTGGTGCTTCTGATGCAGACGAAACAACACTGGCTGAAACTACAAATTAACTCGCACGTGCATCTAGAGTGGTCCGTACATGCTTTCATCCGGCAGCATGATGCCCTTGATGCCACGAACTAGCAGCTTCATCCGGCAGCCGTAGTCCCCTGAAATGATAGGTATTCATCGCGTTCAAATGCAAATCACACGCGTTTTACGGACAAAGGGAGAATACAGGCGGACACACACAGGGTGAGAAAACTCTCTGGGTTTTCCTTCCTACCATCAACCATGCTCTGTGTGCGCACACACCAGTCGCTGTTCTCTGTCTCTCTGTCTCTCTCAGCCGTTGCACCGCCTCCATACCTCTCAGCAACGCCGTGTCACCGCTGATGGCGTCGTTTAGCGCACATCGTTCGCGTCCTAGCTGCGCAGGCTCGTGCGTGCTTATGGTGTGTATAAAGGCAGGGGACGGCCTTGCCCTCGCCTAAGTACACTCTGCTTCTCTGTTGCTGCTGGTGCTCGCTCCAAGAAACAGAGGGTTCTCGTCTGGAGACAGGCTTTCGTCCAGAAGACGCGAAGCCGAGCTCGTTCTTGGAGCAAGTGGGAGCTCTTCTCAAGGTATGGCCGGTTGGCCATCATCAGTAAGCTCCAGTTCCTCCGTTGATGGCTTCCTCTGTTGTTGCTGAATTTGTGAAGCTTAATTTTCTCCTTTTGTCTTCTTGGACAGTAAGTCCTTTTCTCCTTTTGGTACATCTGTTTTATGGGTTTTCAGGCTCTCTGTACATACAATTTTGGCTGCGTTCTTTTCTCTCTCGCTCTCTCTCTCTCTCTCTCATTTTTTTTTTGGGCATGGTTCTTGAGTTGCTTTCTTATTCCCTTTTCTGGCCATGTTTTCCCTACTTAAGTAGTCAGTGCTCTTTCTGAATGACTGAAACTTCGCAGTTTCACATAAGCTTGCTAGTTTCTGAATTGCTTGGTTTCGTAGTGCTGGTTTCTCTTCTTTTTTTTTCTTTTATATCTTTTGGACCTCTTACTTCTAAAATAGGAGTCAGTTGCTATTCTCAATATATATTCACCAGTTCAACTCAAATTTTACATCACTAACTTTTCAATCCATAATACATGTACTTTATGACATCTATTTCTTGTTTCATTTCCCCATTAGTTCATCAGACCAAAGGACTGCCCAGTTGGGCTAAAGGAAATATCGCTCAATTGCTTCCTGGTAATACTCAGCCATCTAAGCCCTTTTTTAAAAAAAATTAAAAATAAAAAAAACTCACCCATCTAAGAAACAGGCTGGCCAAAGCTGCCTTTTTTCTTGAAGCATGTCAGTTGGCCACCCAAAGTCCAAACATGTTCATTTTATATTTTCAGGTGAAGTTTTTGTTAGGACCATTTGATTTCAGTCACTATAGTTAAGTAGTGATTCTGACGCATAAAGTACTTAATAAGGATAGTTAAGCACTAAATTAGGTGCTTCGGTTTACCAACCATCTGGATAAACGGATCGATCCGTAGCTAAACAGTACTACATAAATTGCGATCCTGTTAGATGTCGCCACTTGCTAATGTATCAGCCGAGTTCGTGTCACACGCTGACACAACTAGTGATCGACGAGTTCCAGTCCATCTTCGCCTCAGACTGTGTCGCATCTCAATAATTTTTCCGCTTTAGTGTTGTTTGGTGCGAATACGGTTCCATCTCGAAGCACCTTGAAGGCTTTAGCGGGCTCAAATAATGCAGCTGGCGTATGCTGCCTTTGTTCTATTCACCAACTTGTACCAACTTCCAACCTCCAATTCGTCTTGTTGTACTTAGTTTCAACCTGATGACAAACTATATGCAGTTGTGCACTTAGCTCTCGTTTGGAGCACGAGAATTTTGTAAATTTAAAGACAGAGTCAGGAATTATACCGCTTCTCATAGAATTCCTCTATTTCAAATAGACTCGAGCACAATTGCAAATATTTCCTCTCTATGCTGTTCTGAAATTTCCTGCTGCTAGTTTCAGGCTTCCAGCTCTAGGAGGTGCTTGCAGAAGTTACCCTTGGACATCTTATTATCAGAGGATGTTGCGCAAAAGATGGCAGGGATGCATGTTTTTGCTCGTCTTTCTTCTCTGGAATGCATCAGGTACGGCCGTGTGTATACTGTGTAGTGCTGATACCTTTAGTAGCTTCAGTTTCAGTAGTACCGGGTTCCTTTCTCACTTCCTTTTTCTGTCAGTAAGATTCTTTACTTCGCTAGAAAAGAAATACATGACAATACATAAAGTGTGCAGCATTACCAGGGGACTTTTTAGCTACAAGTTTAGGATATGTTTGTGCTTTCTTTTTTCATGTCTTTTAAGAGTCAATAAAAGCATATGCGGCACATGGAATGGGACATGCTGAAGGTTATCAGCTATCTCTTCTTTAAGCAACTGAATGATGCGAATACTTAATCAATGATGCTGTTCGACACATGTAAAAGCTTATCAGTCATCTCTAAGAAAACCACCACTCAAATACTGAACAGTCTGAACAATAATAGCCTGTATGGCTGTATTATATGCTGCTTCTTTCCAGTACGCTGATACGTTTATGCAGTTTATGCCTTCCCTGATGAAAGCAAATGATTCTAAACTCACTGTAACCAAGCAAGTACATTTTATGACCAATGCATACAATCATTGCTAAAAGTGACGATTCTGGAGGAGAATTTCATTTAGTGTAGTAGCAGGATGGAACTAACTTAAGCAGGCTGAATCGATAATTTCAACTAATGTACTAGCAGGATATGACTACAGTACACTGAATCAACTGAACTCTACCTGCTGCATCTCATAAGCTGAGGAGCCAGTATCCTCAATGTGCTGCCTGTCTTACACAAAACTTCATGTTTTCACAATGGAAAGGCACTTCTCTCAGAGCCAACGCAATCCCTTCGTCGGAGAATTCTCCGTCAGACTTCGCGAAAATTGTTCAGTCTAAGCAGACCAAGCAAGCGCGCGTGTGCGGAGCAGACCACCAGCTGCTGAGATCCCTGGCAAACACGCAAGAAGAGGTCATCCTCACCATTCCAAACGAGCAGCTGGAACACATCGCTGAGTTCCCGGAAGAAGCTGAATTTTGGGTCATCACGAACGTCGTGCCATTCCTCCCAGCGACCAAGATCAAGCACATCCTGGCAGGCAATGACGTCGTGACCAGTTCCCCCGGGAATGCGTACTTCCTGGTCCCCGCGATGCTCAACCTCCACTCCGCGCTCGTCGCCGCTCGCCTCGAAAGCCGCGTCAAGGTGTCGAGCGCGCTGTCCGAGGTGCGCCTTCCTCCGGCGTGGTCCGTCGTCACGGGGCACCTGCTACAGTTCTTGAAGGAGACCGGGTCGCCGTTGTTTCTCAAGTCCCACCCGTCGGAGGCCGCGGACACCAAGGTCGACGGCGTGTACGGCGCGATGCGGGCGCTGAACTTCTCCGGCATTCCGGTGATCGCGGCGGTATCGGAGGAGCTCGGCGCTGGCGAGGCACTGGTGTACCACAGCTACCTGTATGGCCCTCCCGGTGAGGGCAGGAGGCGGTCTCTGGCGACGGGGACGTTCTGCGTGGCGCTCCAGAACGCCGACCCGACGGCGCTGCAGGCGGGGCTCAACTGGGCGTGCGGGCCGGGCCAGGCCGACTGCTCGGCGATACAACCCGGCGGACCATGCTACAAGCAGAACAACCTGCCGGCGCTGGCTTCCTACGCCTACAATGACTATTACCAAAAGATGGCGAGCTCTGGTGCGACCTGCTCGTTCAATGGCACTGCAACTACTACTACTAGTGATCCCAGTAAGCAGTTCTGCGCGATCCCTCTTTTTTATTACCTAATATTAATTGCGCATTACAGCTATGGATATTTCAAGTTGGTTCAATGCATTGCTAGATGCAATAAAATGATGAACATATAACACATCAACTAAATATATAGTTCTACTAAGTGATTTTTCCTGCCAAATGAAACAGCGTGCAGCTCAGTTTTACAACTTCAACAGCGGGAGACTAAGCAAATTTGGACCGCACATGTTCATACCACTCAAATTTTAATGATCAGTTTGGCCTAGCCTCTGTCTGGAAGTACTGAAATACTCCCTTGAGTAGAAAGTCGTTTTGGGTTGCGTCCTATCAAACATTATAAACTTTGTCTGTAAACATCTTTCTAAATATTTAAATTACACATAAAAATGATACGACGATCTATCTCGAAAAAGTGCTTTCATAATATTGTAATTTTATTAGGTTTATGAATATGTTACAATAGAAATTAGTGATCAAGGTTGCATTTTAAAGGCCACTAGCCGAGTGCCCGTACGTTGCAACGGAACAACAACCGCTCATACAGACGAATTAAAACAGTAGAAAAAAATACTTGGCAAAAATCTAAAAGACTAAACCGTGATAATTAGAAAAGTTTTAAGATGCAATTTGCAAATTTTCATATACAAAAGCTTTTTGCACTTGGAACTATAAGTTACAGACGAATTAAAGCAACAGAACAATAATTTTTTAGTAATTATATAAAGTCTACAAGAATAAACCATAATAATCAGAAAGATTTTAAGGTGCCTTCTGCAAATTTTCGTATAACAGAAGGCCTCATTCTTGAAACTACGTTATAGTCTAAGTTGCAGTTCCATGTGCCCGTGCATTGCAACGGAAACTCAATTTATGATAAAAAATTTATTTGCAAAGAGCACTAATAGTGGCAAAGGTGAGTAATTAAAGAGCTGTAGTAAAGGTGGGTAATTAAAGAGCAATGACAAAGATGGGTAATTTTGATGAAATAACAGTGTCAAAGGTGGGTAATTAAAAAGCAGTGGCAAAGATGGATAATTAAAGAGCAGTGACAAAAGTGGGTAATTTTGATGAAGTGACGTGGGAAGAAACTCTCACTTTGTATAGTAGAGATGTTGATGTCTGTGTGCAGCGATTTCCTTTTGTTGTGGCCGAAGGGAATACATATTTTTGCTGGCAGTGGTACCATATCAATTAGGAATGGGAACTCTAATTTGTAATTTTAAGGGATTGGTAGCATTGTGTTAGTATTGTCTAATCTGATGTTTGGTACCTATTTAACACCAACCAAAACCATTTCGGTTCATTACATTTATCACTCATGTACAGCAGCTTCACTCTGTTCCACCATGCATCACCGTTCGCCGTTTATGAGCTCTTAATTCTTTCATGTTGACCACACATTTCAGGCTCAGGGTCATGCGTCTTCGCGGGAAGGTGAGCATGATTTCGACTGTCGAACAATCAGCAGTGCATATCCACATCCGTTCCGACAGACTTCAAAGATCATTCACAAATCTGACAATGATATCAATATCTTGGCATGCAGCACGATGGCAGGAGGCTCGAACTCGAGCGTTCCGAGCGCCAGCCCTCCGACCGGGCTCTCCCCTCCGGCAGGTTTCACTCCCCCCGTCGGCTCCAGCCCTCCAACCGACTTCAGCCCCCCGGCGGCCGGCACGGCCCCTCCGACAGGTTTCACCCCGCCGGCGGGAGGCTTCGGGCCCCCGGCCGGGTTCGGCAGCCCGCCGACGCCGTTCGGTCCCCCGGGGGGCTACAACGGGAGCGGGACCTTCGGCGGGAGCCCCAGCAGCACGCTCAGCCCTTACAACGGCGGGTGCCGCCACGCCGTGTCTCGCTCTCGCCTGAGTGCCTTGTCTGCAGTTGTTCTTGCCGTTCTGGCGTCGACCGGCCTGATGTAAATTATTATCCAAGAGTGAACTTGGAATAGCTCTCGAGAGCTCGTGCTGTCGTCAATTATTATTATACAGGGATTAATCACATGCTTATGTTCTTGAGGAGTTCTTGGTCTTGTAGGTGTCACATTGCAAAAGGTGGGATCTTTGTTATTAGGAATCGTATATATGGAGCGTGTATGTGACTTTTGACTGTAGTTATCGGCTTCGCTATGAACTCCCTTGTGAATCATGAACTGATTTGTCGAATCTGAACTTGTTCATGGTACAGGGTTCACATCCGTTGTAGAAATTAAGAGAGAGAGTGACGAGCTACAAATCCGAATACTGTACCGTGACTCTAACAAATTGCATTTATGATAACTATGCTTTTGATGATGTCTAATGTTTGATTCGCCCGTCGTGTAGATGTTTGATCAGCGACTGCTCATGAGTGGTAGGATTTATTCTCTTCAAATTTCCCTGCTGGCATGATGAATGTGTCACATTTTATCATACTATCAATCAGCACAAAGAGAAGGTAAGCTTTTTTTTTTCTACGTAGACTAAATTTAGGCTGTTTATTATTTTCAATCCAATGTATCAAATTATCCAGTATTTATTTATACTTCTTTTGGAAGTAGTCGTATAAATACTTAACAAATCAATGATTAATTTGATTTCTACTAACTAGTATACTCTTACTAGTATAATGCATAGTAGAATTTCTCAAAAAGAAATGAAGGAGAAACCTGAAACGGCAACGCCGGAAAAGCTCAGACTCGGTCTCCAGCATCTGATGAATCTTGATGATCAGCAGCGACGGCGGTGTTGAACCTGAGCCACTTCTTGGACCTGCACACCCTCATGACGCCGTGCCACCCGACGCCGAGCACCGTCATCGCGCCGGCGACGGCGAACACCTTCCAACCGGCGACCGCGCTCACGTAACCCAGGAACGCGGACGGCACGGCGCACATGGCCACGAGGGCGGGCAGCGGGAGCGGCACGCGGTAGGGCCGCTTGAGCGTCGGATGCCTGGCGCGGAGCCAGAGGAAGGCGGCGAACTCGAGCAACGTGCCGAAGCTGTAGAGGAGGTTGGCGGTGGCGACGACGTCGTCGAAGCCGAGGAAGGAGACGGCGAGCGTGACGGCGGTGGAGGCGGCGATGGCGACCCACGGGGTGCGGCAGCGGGCGGCGCGGCGAGAGAAGACGGCCGGGAGGAGGCCGAGCTCCGCCATGCCGAGGAGCTGGAAGGCGCCGCTGCTCAGCTGGGCCTGGAACATCCCGATGGAGGACAGCACCGCGCCGGCCTCCGTCCAGTACTTGAGCCATGGGCCCCCGATCACGCCTGCATGGAGGAAAGACGAACAAAATTACATCCAAAGGCCTCTCTGTAGCATAATCGAGCTGGGTTCAGCTCAGCTGATCTCTCTCTCTCTCTCTGTTTTTTTTTTTTGAACTCGAGCAAAGCTCAAATTTTATTCTGGGAACATTGTCTTGTCGGCAATGTCGACAAGAAAGTCCGGGGAACACCTTCTTGTACTAAAGTAGCTCACGCTCTAGCAAATTCCGAACAAGAGGAACATCTACATCTCGAGGGTGTCCCCTCTGACCTCTGCTCGTGTTTGCAGTGTGAATACTGAATAACCCTGTCTCAGTCTGACCTGTGCCCAACCGCGATATAGTATTGAAGTTTTTCATGTCTGATTAAGGGGCTTAAACCAAAAAACAATATATTTTTAGGGCCGACTATTGATAATTTTCCTGATTTTTTTAATCTCATCACTTTTTTTATTTATAGGATTTGTATTTGATGGTTACTATGTTTTACTCACTCCACCTCTACAAAATACAAAAACACAAATAAAAAAGTTCTAACATAGACAAAAAATAAAGTAAACCTAGGTGAACCTCTACAAAATGCAAAAAAAAAAAAACAAAAAGAATTTCTAACTTAGATAAAAATAAAAGAAACCAAGGTGAACCCTACAAATAAAAAAATAAACTGAACTAAAAATTGCAGTAAAGTAGTACTAACATTGCACATTAGTTAGCACTTCAATTTTTGGCTTAGTCTTCTCCAAATTTAGGAATTAGCAAACCCGAAAAAAGAATAATTTGTTTGCATAAAATCAATTAATATAAATGACTATATTAATCACCAAAATCAGGCTAGAGGCACAACATTGGATAGTAGATTTCCTGGTTTAGAAATTTCGAAGACGTGACGTTTATCCTCGTTAAAACCGTCGCAAAAAAGGATCACTTCAACCAAGAAAGATAAAAGTTTGGTTCATAATTTTACAAATTAAGAACCTGAACAAACGAAATACTGATATACACAAGGCATCATTTTTTGTTTGTAACCATATAAGGCACTACGTACCAAGAATCTGATGGTACGTAAGCGTATGCACGTACGTACGTACCTGCGGCATCGGCCAAGTAGCCGTTCACCCACGTCTCCGGCGGCGCGTCCGTGGCGCCGGTCGCCGCCATGAGCGGCAGCAGGTAGCTGATGGCGATCAGCACGACCGCCACCGCCAGAGCCCGGGGGAACGTCCGCTCCGGCCGCTCCACCTCGCCGGCCATCGTGCTCGCGCTGTCCCAGTAGTTGAGGTTCCAGAAGAGCGTGTTGAAGAAGAGCCGCCAGTCCTTGCTCCCCATCACCTGCGCTCTCCACCGCCTCGGCCTCACCCTCGGAGCTGCCATCGCCGTCATCAACACGAACGGCGCCAGCGACACGAGCCCCAGTGCCACCGAGCCCCACCCAACAATGCTCAGGCCGGCGTAGTTCAAGAAAGAAAGGATTACCGTCGTGCCGACCACCGTGCCCGTGCGCGCCCTGCCGGGGACGGCGACGGCCGGGGCCACGCGGCCCAGGTAGTCGGCGACGAGCGGTGGGTACGCGGCGATGTTGATGACGCAGCTGAAGTACTTCCACGTGCCCAGGAGGGAGCCCGCGAGCGGGCCGAAGGCGAGGTCGGCCCACACGACGAAGCCACCGTTTCCAGGGAGCGCGGTGGCGAGCTCGGCGGTGACGAGAGACTCCGGCACGCCCCACGCTATGGGGAAGACGAGGAAGCCGAGCAGCGTGAAGAGCGGCCCCGCCGCGAGGACCGCCCGCTCGGAGCCGTACGGTCCGCCGGCCACATCGAAGTAGATTAAAAAGACGAGCGGGAGCAGAGTGAGCCTGCGTCGGTGGTCGGGCGTCGCGCCGCCGCCTTGCACGGTGGCTAACTGGTGCCCGTACTGCTGGCCGTGGTTGTCTTGTGGCGTGTTCTCTTGCGCGGGGGTGCCATGATCTTGTGGTTGCTCTTCTTGTGATCGACGTTGTGATGGTTGTTTGGCTATTTGGATTTCTTGGTTCATGGTGACTTGGTGAGCGACTAATTAGAGTGACTTTGTCGTTCATTCGCATTGTCATTATGCTATATATATAACTTGAGGTAAAGGCTGTTCCTGACTTAAGATTCCTCTTGTCTTGCTGAATTGAAGAAACTATGTAGTACACTGCCATAGTGAAGAAATAAACTACGTACGTACGTTGCTCACTTTTCAATGTAACAAGATGTAATTTAGCTATTAGGTTTTACTAGCATATATTTCAAAGAGGTAGATTTTACTAACGTGTATTAGATTGTAATCTGGAAATTGTACTCGTATCATTTTTATTAACAGATCAATGTTGGTATTCGCAGCAATATATTTGGTCAAATATATGAGTATGACAGTTTGATCACACACATTTAAATAATATCATTCTTTTTTATAGGAGTGAGTAACACCATAGTGCTTGGGATGTTGTGCCGGCACTGGCCTATCATGCTTCGTGTCAGAACCGTGTCAGATCGAGACGACCTGTCGTGCCTGCCGTGCCGTACATGCTGTGCCGGCCTGGCTCACTTTTGGCGAGCCCAGGCACGGTCCATTTGCGCTTCGTGCCGTACCGGCCAGGGTTAGCAAAACCGGCGTAAACCGCAGTTTTAGATCTTACCGCGGTTTGTTTGTTTGTTTTTTTAGTTTTGAGAAAAATCAGGGTGCGTTTGGATGTCATAGTATATAATCCAGTATTTCTTTAGAGCTATAATGGGAGTTCTTCAATTTAAGTTAAACTTATATCAAACTTTCAAAATTCAAGGAGAATTTAACTGCTTAATTGGTTCAAATAATTTTTTGATTTCTAAAAGAAGTTCAAATGAGTACCTAAAAAACTGAAATATGTAGATTCTAATTTCAAATGTGAGATATGTAACCAACTTTCCAAAATCAAATTACACTTGTAGACTCGTAGTGATGCACTGATGCTTCTTCGTTGTTTTCCAATTTCGTTGGCTCGGTATAAAAGAAAACGTGCTGTAGACGTCCCATGATGCATATGCATGCGATGGGTCGATCGGTTGATCTCGGTTTTCAAAAAAGAGGTTCGTGAGTTGATTTTTTAAAAAACTAAAAAATACCCTAGTATTTGGTACGTACGCTACGGTTTATAAAACTACAGCGTTTGTTGTATTCAAACGTCTTTTTTTTTTTTTTTGCGAATGAGTTTGCACTCGCTTGGTTAGCTACGCTGGCGCGTAAGCAGCCCACCCGGGTTCGAGTCGTCGTACTCACCTAGGTGCGCGCGAGTCGGGTGCAGCGTGTGCGCGCGCGTGGGTTTGCATGTGTGAGGTGTAAGTACGTCTGTAGTCTGACTGCTATTCTTCTTCTATACTAAATGTTAGAGTTCCTGGACAAATTTCAAAAAAAAAATGTCTTAGAGTTTTTAATACCATAATATTTTTAAGAAGCCATGCTATTATCTGAAAACTCCAAAGATACAACGTATCCAAAGCTCTATTTGGTACAACTCCAGCTCTCAGCTCCACCTAAGATCTGAAACTTGTGGACTAAAATAAAGTGAATTAAGTTTATATTTTTAGTCTAAAATGTAAACAAGATGACCTATCTAAACACTCTTAATGTACCAGCTCTATAGATGTAATGGGGTTAGAAATACCCAGCTCTATGGATCTAGTAAAACTGAAGCCATATCAAACACACTCCAAATAGACATCTTTATACCAAACACCCCAAATTAAGTCTTGTTTTTTTGTTGGAAGGCACATTATAAGGATCGTGTGGTGGTTAATTAGAGTATTCCCCAGTGTTGAATGGTACAGTTAATTTTGCTTCTGTTTTGTATCTGGTTCACGGATATGCTTAATTATTTTGGTCGGTACGACCGCTGTTTTACTTTTTTTTCAATTACTAGATAGATGCGTACACAAACACATTATGATACATGTACATCACACATATGCGAGTGTGTCTTCCTAGCATATGTCTAGATGAGGCTAGAGACAAATTCATGACTTCATAAAATTTATACTGTAGGCTGTAGCATACGCGTGTGTAAATGTGTGTTTTTTTTAGTTGGAAAGCAGCCGTTAATACTCCATTTCTTTATACCGCAAACACTACTACAGAATGATACATCACTATCACTTTATCTGGATCGAAATTTTTAAGAAAAATGATTGTGATAGATGACTTAGGAGGGGTGCTAATAATAATCCCTATCGGTTCTCAGATTAGAAGTGATTGTGATATAACATTGACACATCACAATCGGTTCTAACATTAGAACCGATAGTAATGTTTATATGCACAGCACTATCGCTTTTTAGGTAAGAACCTACAGTGATATGCATAGCACATCTCAATCGGTTCTAACAAGAGAACCAATAGTGATGTGGCTCGCTAGGTTATTTATACCTTCAGGCTAAACTCTCCTCTATTATTGTTCCAGAGGCTAAGAAAACTGCTGCCACCCAAAAAAAACATATATTTTAGTTGGAAGCAATACTTAGGTGAGAAAATTTGAAATCTTCAAGGTTGAGTGTTAAGAGGGTAAATTTAAAACTCTACCTTGAGGAGATTTTCCTTTTTTCCCTTATTTGTGGTTTTCTTCAAAATGTGATCATTTCTTCAAACCCCTTCAATTTTACACTAGGTAATTTCGATATGTTATAAAGAAAGTTTAGGTTGCACTACAATTATGTGTATCATATCAGATTTCTTACCCTTTATTTGACAAGCATACATATTTATTTAATTATCTTTATAGTACTCATGTGTTAATCTGAATTATTGTTGCTGTTATATGATGAATGTTAAAGTTTAAGTTATGTAACATACATCTCCTATTCGAGTGTGCTTATTTATAAATATGCCGAAATGGTATATTTATAAGCAAGCAGCCTTGAATTTTCCACGTTTCTTAGATAGTTCGATGCTATGTGGTTCAGGTAAGTTTTTAAGCTGTTGTACAACTCTAAAGTAGGTTTCATTAACATCTCCTTGCTGTTTAGGCCTGGACATTCGGTTAATTTGGTTTTTTCGGTTCAGTTTTTTCATTTTTTTAAAATTTTGGTTTATAGATTCTAGAAACTGAACCAAAACCAAACTGAATTAACCAAACCAAATCGGTTCAATTAAGTCGGTTTTTCGGTTAACCGAAAACCCCTCACTGTTAGTAACCAAATTACTGATAAGGCTTGGTAGGCTGTCAGCCATAGCAAAAATCGTCAAAAATAAATAAGCATCAGAATGGCTACTAAAAGATTAGTATGTTCAGAACAAGTTAAAAAATTGATAGATCAGAATGTGCAAAGGAACTGATGGGATTCTTGATTCATCTGAAGCTGAAGCTGCAAAGAGCTACATGCAACCCAGAAATCCAGAATGCATCCATCACATCAAATTAGGCAAATAGTTCTTCACTTCTTCTGTATTTCTCTAGCAATGTGTATCATTTCTTCTGTGAGATGGCAAAGGAACTCGATGGCATTCTTAATTCATCTGAAGCTAAACCTACAAAGAGTTGTATTACTAGTGATGGTTCGACCTCATATTTGGAGAAAGTAATTACTCTGATATATCAAACTATGGAGGCAATAGGTTCATCGATTAAAGTTCTATGTTGATTTACCTGGGGCTATGCCTAGAGGGTGGCGACGGTACTGGTGCTTGCTGCCTGGGGCTACGGCGCTACGCCTGGATGTGGAGCCTAGGGCTGCGCTAGGAGGCGGCGGCCAACGGTACGAGGGAGGGAGGCGAGGGGGCCGTGGGGGTGACGGAGACAGAGGGGGTCCAACGAGCCACACGCGGAGAGAAGGAGGAAGGTGACGGGGGTGAGGGAGGAAGCCACGTGGCAGCGCGGAGGCAAAGGAGGGAGGCGACGGGTAGGGATGAAAACGGAACGGAAACGGTCGGTAAATGGTCATTCCGTTTCCGTTTCCACATCTTTTATCGGTAACGGAAACGAAATCGGAAACCCCGGAAACGGATACGGAAACGGATAATGACGGAAACAGATGCGGAACAAAACGGAGCGGATACGGAAACGAAAGTGGAAAATTTCACAAGAGCATAGTACATGGTCACAATATGTATGATGGCAAAAACAATGTAACTCATTCCACCTCTAAGGCAAACACAAGGACAATGTTATGTTCACTGGTATCACTAGGAAGTTTTTTTCTCAAGGTTTTTTTCTCTCACTGGGATAGAAGAATTTGCTCTGAATTGATAAATTTGCTGTGTGTTACTATAACGGTAATTTTCTAACAAATACAGCTAGTGCAGCGAACCGATTGAGCAAACCATTCTTAATAACTAAATAAGCAGCAAGCTTGAGCAGAACATAAGTTCCTAAACCCAGGGCAATCGAAATAAGTTCCTACCAACCTGATATTGTTCCATTCATGATAACAATTCAATTCAGAATTGCTTCTTCTTACCAACTCATTTCAATGACACAAAGAAATCACAGAAGTAATACACATTCCAAGCCAAAGAGGAGAAAGAAAATAGGACGAGAGGAGCGGTAGCAAGTTGCTGCTTACCTTCACGGGTCGTTGGTCAGTTGCGAGCAATGAAGCGACGAGGGAGGCGAAGACTGATGGCCAGCTGCGAGCAAGCCAGGGACTAGCGGCAAAGGGGATTCGGAGCTGGCTACGAGGGAGATACGGTTGAGGAGGCCGCAGGTGGGGGAGGCCGTTGGCGAGGGAGCGGCGCGGAGGGGAGGGGAGGACAACGGGGCGCCGCCACTGCAGCCCATAGGTGTCGGGAGGGAGGTCGCCGGCGGGGGGAAGTGAGGACGAGGGGACGCCGCCGCCGCCACCGTCGAGGACCTCGGGGAGTGACTCCAAACTCGGGTGTGTGTGTTATTAGGGTTGCCCGGTTGGGCTTGCTGGCTTGGGCCTTAGGCAGTGGCCAGTTGGAATTACCGATTTTGCTTATACGGAATTTCTGTTCCGTTTCCGTTTCCGTCGGAACTGACTCTCCCGTTTCCGTTTCTGTTTCCGGCAAAAATTTTCCGTTTCCGTTTCCGTACCGACATTTACCGATTCCGTTTCCGAAAAAGACCTTTCGTTTCCGTTTTTCTCCGGAACGGTCGGAAACTTTCCGTTCCGTTTTCATCCCTAGCGACGGGTGCCGGTTGGTAGGTGCGAGGGAGGGAGCCCGAGCGATCGAACCACGGGCAGAGAGAGGAGGAGGCGGATGGGGGATTTTGACGGAGAGGGCGAGGGAGGGAGGAGCCGAGGAGTGCCAGCCAGATGGGGAATTTCAACGGGAGATGAATCAGTGATTTGGTTTTTCGGTGTTTCATGTTACAAAACCGAACCAAAAAACAAAAAACTAAATAGTATCAAAATAAAAACTGAATCGAAAACCGAAAAACTGATTTTTTTGGTTAATTCGGTTTGGTTCAGTTTAGTTTTTTGATTTTGGTTTAAAATTACCCACCCCTACTGGTGTTCTCCGGACACACACCCCTCTTGACCTGTTGTCGAGACGTGTATCTGGAGAACAGTAGGAAGATGCTGCCAAAATTTTTTGTGGAGTTGTACAACACTTAGAAACTTGTCGAACCACATATTCTCGAATGGGATTAGATCTAACCTAATTAGAGATTAGGAGGCATTGTTGGTACATACTTAGTTGGTCAATAGATAGACTTTTCTTTAACATCATCTATTAATCTGTTACTTTGCTACAATATGCTACAATAATTATAATATATGAATTATCCATTAATCTATAACTTTACATGATTCTTTGTCAAGTCTACATTGAAGGACCGAGATGGCGATCAGGGGGTTCAATGATCCAAACAAGCCTTTAGACAAAACAATCAAAAGCAACAAATAAGAGGGAGGATTTTTCCCTGTATGGCCGGTGCTACTATAGGGGCTTTGGTAGCACTAGAGGCTAATATGACCGGGCTTAAGAACAACAGAAAAATCAGCACGAACTCTAAAAGCAAAAATGATGCAACTTTTGATCGGTTGGTCTAAAACTCATGAAACTTGGCATGCACCTTCATATGGAGGTCATGAACTTATTCCAATCTTCAATCCAAAGGATTGATGTTAAAAGTTCTAACCTTTTTTGAATCGAAGGAAGAATACATCAAGTTCGAGCAAAAACCCAAAAATTTGATCTTGGACTTACTCGTGGGGTTTTGTTGATCAAGATGATCTTGAATGACATTCCACACGTCAAGGCAAGCAAGAACACATGTCAAGAACAACAAAAATCTAATATATCAAAAATGATCCTTGAAGAGGCAAAAGATTGATTTCTTATAAGAAAGAACACAAGAGTTGCCTAAATGATTGAGATATTGTCTAAAGAAGACTTATCCATCAATCATACATCCTTAGCACAAAATCCACAAGCATTTAGAAGGAGGAGAGGTAAATCCAAATGTGCAAAAAGTAAATTGCATGAATATAAATTGCAGAATTTAAGTTTGAATTTAAGACATAAAGTAAATGCGTAAAGCAAATTCAAGAATAAGAGAAAATGATTTGCATTTCTGGAAAGAAGGTTTACAAAACCTCACAACAAACTGAGCAAAGCTCAAAGGAGCACAAAACCTCTAAAGCATTCAAGAGAAGGAAGGCTACCCCTACCCCTCTATTTATACTACTCTTGAGTCATCCTCCACCCTTGGATGAGTTCCTTCTACCCTAAGAATCACCATCAAGAGTTATGATTGACTCACTCACTCATACATGGGCTAACCCGAAACCCAACAACCATATCGGGTTTTTGCACGCTTTTTAAAAGCATACTAACTAGATCCATTACTCTATCACCTAGATCGCGATCCAACGACCCTCGTTGATCCGAGTAGGTCTAAGTTAGCATCTCATCCATTCCTTATCTCCTAGATTTGCACCAACTCTACCTTCAATCATCTTCGGCGTTCCTCAACCGTCTGGACCTCTGACTTACCTCGTCTAATCCTGGACATCTTCCGCCTCACCATGACCTAGCACTGTCGTCTTACAACTATCAAAGACAAGAAAAACCCATCACATAGGAATGTCAAAAAGATATACAATAATCATCACAAAATCATCAATTATATACTTTTTCGCTCATAATGGCTGATGCTACTGCCCCTAGGGCCGGTAGCACCGCCCTACATCAAATCCCCTAAAAACAGCTCTCTGGAATTTTCACACCGGCCTGAGGCCGGTGCTACCGCCCTTTGGCTGGTTGCACCATCGGTTGATGCTACCGCCCCAAGCTGGTGGCACCACAAAAACTAGGCAACTTTACCAATTACTTCAAACTCGATTTAAACTTCAAAACAACCTCAAACTTAAGCACTACTTGCTTAAATGATGTCAATAACTCATCACAATCATGGGTAGACCTCCATATAGTTTTTCATATATAATAACTATGAATTGCTTCCTCTCAAGTCAAATATATGACCATATCAGATATACACATATTCGAAATGTCGCAAGCAGAAAGCATCGGCTCCTTGCTAGAGAGAGTAGAAGGTGCTCCTGAGGGTTTGAGCAAGGTTAAAAATGTTGAGGGTTCGAGTGAGGTGAGGAAGGCTCGAGGACTAAACAAAGGGGCTACAGGGAGAATACCGCAGGTTTTGCACTTCAATGCCACAAGGATTTGCACGGGTCCTCCCAAGTACAAGGGGCAATACCGGTCATTCTTTAGCTAATTGGTGAGGGAGAGAGTGCCAATCAAGGTTAAGGATTAGAGGAAGGAAGTCAATGCCGAGCGAAAGAATCATCTATAGGACAGGGTTAAGGGCAAATGGATTATAGAAGAGGAAGATGAAAACAATGCGAGGCGGTACGTCTTGAAGAGGATATATAGGTGTGGTTTTAAGGCACTTCATGATCTTCATGCACGGTGAGTGCATGCTAAAAGGCCATACTCCATTTGAGAGGCATCTGTTCGTGACTCTCGATGTTTGGGAGGAGTTCACGAGGTTGAAGAGAACGTCCGAGGCAGAAGAGCTGAGGGAGAAGAACATTGTTATCTAGAGACAGAACATGCACACACACCACCTCAGTTCGAGTGGCTATGAATAGAAGAAGGCACAGTGGGCGCGACTAGTCGAGGAGTGCGCGCACTATGGGATGGTGATGCCTTACTTCCACATATTTGAGGAGTGGGCACGTGACTGGGTATTAGCGAGGACAAAGAAAACTACCGACGGGCAGCTTGTAGTTCTTAAACCCGGTACCGCATGAGTCATCTCCACCATTGTAAGACATTTAATTTAGTACATTGTAGTTGACCCTTCCTGTTGTATTTCAGAACTAACTCATACTCACTTCTTGTAGGTGGAGGTAAGCCAACAGAAAAAGCAAGTGGCCTTTCTGAGCCAAAGGTCGAAGGATATCCTGTCTTCGGTGATCGAGAAGCCCAACCATAAGGGCCAGGTGCTTGCTATAGTGGCGGGGCATATGAAGAGGTCAATCTTCTAAGAGAACACTGCTAGTGCCAGATCAAGGTCATGGGAGGCGCGTGCGGAGCGCCTCAAGGACACGCTCAGGGAGTGAAAGTGCATCTAGGCCCCCTAATGATTTTGGTGATTAATGACAACAAGATTAAGTGACTAATGAGCTTTATGAGTATTGTGAACAGATGAATACGCTCATGGGAAAGTCGCTTAAGGAATGAGGTCCCTTAAATTCGAGAAGAAAAGGCGTCTGTTAAACTCAACGGTCGTATATGCTTTTCAAGTTTTATTTGAGTTTAAGGATTGCCATACTATTAAGAGAGATTTTGCAAGAAATAGTTTTAGAATGATCCAATGTGCTCAAGGATGAATCCTAGTCTAAATATGGGTCAATGTGTAAAGTCTTGGGGCAAAAAGTTCAAAATGGTTCGGAGTATCCGAACAAACGTTCGGAATGTCCGAACTGGCCCCCTCGGTTGCTCAGGCAAAATTTGGTTCGGAATGTCCGAAACTTGGTTCGGAGTATCCAAGCTAACCTTCTCTGTTGGTCGACCTCATTTTGGTTCGGAATGTCCGAACATAGGTTCGGAGTATCCGAGTGGACCCTCTCGGTTAGAGCTAAGTCATTTTGGTTCGGACTATCCGAAGTGTTGTTCAGACTGTCCGAACAGTGCGTTCTGTTGCCCTAATCCTTTTTGGTTCGGACTATCTGAAGTGTTGTTCGGACTGTCCGAACAGTGCGTTCTGTTGCCCTAATCCTTTTTGGTTCGAACTATCCGAAGGGTCGTTCGGACTATCCGAACCGTGTGTTCCGTAGCCCTGATTTCAAATGGTTCGGACTGTCCGAACAATCTCGGGCTGAAGTGAAAAACGGCTAGTTTTGGGAGGCTTTAAATACCTCCCCAACTCCCACCTACCAATGAGGAAGTGCATTCAATTCATCCAACAGCTCTTTTTCACTCTCTCTCAAAGCTCTAGTGTTCTCCTCCCTCAAATCTTGTGAGTCTTGAATCTTTGGAGGGAGATTAAGTGAGAGATTGAAAGATCTAGTGGTTGTGATTCATCTTGAGCACGTGGTTCATCCTCAAGCGGATTTCTTGCGAGATTCTTTACTCTTGGAGGTTGAGGACTCCTAGGCGGCTAGGAGTCACCGGTGAGCCCCAATCTTCGTGTGGGGACGCCCGGAAGTTTGTGAAGGTTGAATCCACCTCCGCAAGGGAAGGATTCAAAGAGTTAACGGGTGAGTGCTTGGTGCAACACCTAGAGGACAAGGGTTGAAAGAGACCCCGGCTTTGTGCCGCCTCAACGGAGACGTAGGATCCCCTCAAGGATCTGAACTTCGGGAAAAATTCGGTTTGTCTCTTTGGTTCTTGAATCTCTCACTTACTCACATTGTGCTTGGTTAAATCTTTGGAGATTCAAGGGTTTAATAGGTTGCTAGAGTAGATATTGGTGTGATTTCTCTTCCTGCAAGTAATCTTAGTCAAAACACTTCATTTGAACCTAGATTCATACACTAGATTTGCTAGATCTATTTTCTAGGGTTCTTGTGCTCGAACCAGTTCGGAATATCCGAAATTAGGTTCGGACTATCCGAACCACTCGGACAATCCGAAGTTAATTTCGGAGTATTCGAAGTTTAAATTTCCGCTGCGATTTAAAATTTGTAAACGCCTATTCACCCCCCCTCTAGGCGACATCTCGGTCCTTTCAATTGGTATCAGAGCCAAATCTCCTTAATTTGGCTTAACCGCTTGGAGAATCTAAGATGTCGGATAATCAGAAGAATACCGAAGCCCATGACCAAGACAAGGGCACGGGCTCCGGTATTGGGGTTGCTATTCCATTTGATTATACCTCTCTTGGTGTCTCAAGCTCCTCATCTTATGTCTCCGTGCCCTCTGGTCGAGCGCCTCATTTCGATGGCACTCACTATGCGGCATGGAAACATAAGATGAAGATGCACTTGAGATCGCTTCACCCTTCTATTTGGAAGATTGTGCAAACAGGTTTCAAGCCCGTTGATCCGGACAACCTTACTCCCGTAGAAGATAAAGATCAACACTTCAATGATTTGGCAGTCAATGCTTTGTTCAACGCCTTGAGTGATTCCGAGTTCAACCGAGTCGACGGACTCGAGGAAGCAAAGGCCATTTGGGACAGGCTTATGGTCAGTCATGAAGGAATTTCAAGTGTCCGCGAATCAAAGATAGAACTCATCATTGGAGAGCTAAGCCGGTTCACATTGGAGGAAGGAGAGTCCTACAACAAAATGTTTGACCGCTTAATGGTGTTTGTGAATCAAGCCAAGGGTCTTGGATGCACCGATCTTACAGACAAGGCCGTGGTGAAGATAATACTTCGCGTGATCACTCCTACCAACCGCAACCTTGTTCAATTGATCCGAGACCGGCCCAACTTCGACACTTTGACACCTCATGATGTCATTGGCCGGCTCATGATGGATGAGATGATGGTAAAGGAAGCCGAAGTTGTTGAAGAACTCAAGTCGGGCAAAAAGAAAGGCATTGCCCTCAAGGCCGTCAAGGTAGTGCGCCAAGCAGAAGAGAGCTCAAGCGAAGATGAAGAGTCATGTGGTCCGTTGACAAATGAAGACATGGCCTTATTCGTGAGAAGGTTCAACAAATTCTTCAAAAAGAAGAACTTCAGACAAGGACGTCAGTCTAAGAGCTTTGGAAGAAAGTCAAAGGGTAGACACTCCACCCGAAGATGCTATGAATGCGGTGAAACCGGCCACTTCATTACCGAGTGTCCGCATAAGGAGGGCAAAGATGAGAAGTCTCACAAGAAGGACAAGTTCCGGGGCAAGGACAAGGAGAAAAGCAAGAAGTACAAGGGCAAGGGTCGTGCCTACATTGGAAAGGAGTGGAACTCCGACACCGACTCCAACTCCGACTCCGACTCCGAGTCAAATTCCGACGAGGAAGGAGGAATTGCCTCCGTCGCCATCGCCGTGCCTACCATCTCAACAATGTCGAAGAGCCTCTTCGACAACTTGAGCGATGACGACGATAACGCTCCTATGTGCCTTATGGCAAAGGGGCATAAGGTATCATCAAAAGACTCCACTCCCTCCATTGCTAATGAATGTCTAGATGAGCACGATAGCGATAGTGATGATGATGATGTTAACACCGTGCTTAAGTCTATGAAGAACCTTGACATTCATAAATTAAACTTACTCTTAAAAGATATTGAAAAATTGGAGGAAGTCGTTGAGCAAAAGGAAGCTACTCTCGAGGCTCAAGAGGATTTGCTCATCCTCGAAAAGGAGAAAAACCGTGAGCTAGAGAAGAGCTTATCTTTTGAAAAAGGGAAGAATGAGGATTTGGCTAAACACTTAAAATTGACCAAATCCGAGGTGACTAGTTTTGAGATCACCTACGCTTCACTCGAAGAGGAACTTGCGAAGTCAAAGGATGCTTGCAAGGCTCTTGAGTTGAAGCTAGTTGATCTCAAGAATAGCCCTCCGATTACCTCAACCATTAGCTCCAATTCTTCTTTACCTTCTACGAGCAATGGATGTGCTAGGTGCTACAACGTTAATATTGATACTTATGCCACTAACCTTGAGACATTGCAAGTGTTAGCATATGAAAATGAGAAGCTCAAGGGGATGCTCGAAGATGGACTTCAAAAGTCCTACAAGGCAAGTAAGGGACTAGAGGAGTTCCTAGGTGTTTACAAGGTAACGCTATGAAGCATGGGCTTGGATACACTCCACCAAAAGGGAAAAAGAGCAACATTGTGGTTGCTCCTTTAAACAAGCCCATCCAATTTGTTAAGAGCAAGGAAAACGCTAAGTACAAAACTCACTCTACATTCTTTGCATCTTATGTACTCAAGAAAACTAACTTAGGTCGGGTAGTTGCTTGTCACATTGGGGGTAAGCCCAAAAACAACTCTTATGTGCGATCTATTTGGGTCTCTAAATCACTTGTTACTAACGTGCGTGGACCTAAGCATGTTTGGGTACCAAAGAGCAAAAACTAAATTTCATTTTGTAGGCCTACACCTCCGGTGGATCGAGTTGGATCTTGGATAGCGGATGTACACATCATATGACCGGAGAAAGGGCAATGTTCGCTCATTTGGACGCCAATGGAACGAATAGTGAAAGCATCGTTTTTGGCGATAATGGAAAAGGTGAAGTAGTAAGTTTAGGTAAAATTCTTATTACAAATGAGTTCCATTTGAACAATGTTTTGCTTGTTGAATCACTAAGCTACAACTTGTTGTCCGTTGCTCAATTGTGTGAAGCGGGCTACAATTGTGTGTTTAGTGATAAGGGTGTGGATGTCATTAAGAGGGATGACGGGTCCATAGCTGTAAAGGGACGTTTGAAAGGGAATCTCTATCTTGTAGATTTCACTACAGATAGAGTTAACCTTGAAACGTGTCTTATGGCTAAGTCTAGCATGGGTTGGTTATAGCATCGCCGACTTGCCCATGTTGGTATGAGGAACCTCCATAAACTCCTTAAAGGCAATCACATCCTTGGATTAACTAATGTTGTCTTTGAGAAAGATAGGGTCTGTAGCGCATGTCAAGCCGGGAAGCAAGTTGGAGCTACTCATCCCACGAAGAATGTGATGACTACCTCGAGGCCTTTGGAGATGCTTCACATGGATCTATTCGGCCCGATTGCCTACATAAGCATCGGAGGAAATAAGTATGGTTTAGTTATCGTTGATGATTTTTCGCGCTTTACTTGGGTATTTTTCTTGCATGACAAGAGCGAAGCTCAAGGAAGCTTGAAGAAATTCATGAGAAGGGCTCAAAATGAGTTTGAAGTGAAGATCAAGAGAATTCGAAGTGATAACGGCACTGAATTCAAGAACACTGGGGTTGAGGAGTTTCTCGATGAAGAAGGCATCAAGCATGAGTTCTCGGCTCCTTATTCCCCTCAACAAAATGGGGTAGCAGAGAGGAAGAATCGAACCCTCATCAAGATGGCGCGCACGATGCTTGACGAGTACAAGGTCTCCGACATATTCTGGGCAGAGGCCATCAACACCGCGTGCCATAGTACTAACCGTCTGTATCTCCACAAGATTTTGAAGAAGACAGCGTACGAGCTCCTCACCGGCAAGAAGCCAAATGTATCCTACTTCCGGAGTAAATGCTACATTCTCAACAAGAAAGCTAAGTCGTCTAAATTTGCTCCTAAAGTAGATGAAGGTTTCTTGCTTGGATATGGATCAAATGCCTATGCATCGAAGTTTTCAACAACACCACGGTGTGGTTGAAATTTCGCGTGATGTGACATTTGATGAAACTAACGGTTCTCAAGTAGAACAAGTTGATCGTGCTGTGATTGACAGGGAAGAACTCCCGTGCAAAGCAATCAAGAAATTAGCAATCGGAGAAGTAAGACCGCTTGAGCAAGATGCAATTCCAAGCACTTCAACTCAAGATGTTCATGATGCGACGATGGACGCTCTAGATGTTGCTCCCTCTTCCTCAATTCGAGCTCAAGACGGTTCGAATGCTACTCAAGATGATGAGGGTTCAATCCAAAGAACCAACGCAACCGTACCTCATCCAAGAGTCCATCAAAGTGTACAACGAGATCACCCGGTCGACAACATCCTTGGAGACATTAATAAGGAAGTATCTACTCGATCTCGTGTCGCAAGTTTTTGTGAATTTTACTCTTTTGTTTCTTCTCTTGAACCGCTTAAGGTAGAAGAAGCACTCCAAGATCCGGATTGGGTGATGGCTATGCAAGAGGAGTTAAACAACTTCGAACGGAACCAAGTGCGGAAGCTTGTCGAAAGGCCTAAGCAAAATGTGATTGGAACAAAATGGGTCTTTCGGAACAAGCAAGACGAAAACAGAATAGTGACAAGAAATAAAGCCCGGTTAGTTGCTCAAGACTTCACACAAATCGAAGGTTTGGATTTCGATGAAACATATGCTCCCGTAGCTAGGCTTGAATCTATTAGAATATTACTTGCTTTTGCTACTCACCATGATTTTAAGTTGTATCAAATGGACGTGAAAAGCGCCTTCTTGAATGGACCACTCTCCGAAATGGTCTACGTTGAGCAACCATCCGGCTTCGAAGACTCGAACCATCCGGACCACGTCTACTTCCTACATAAGGCTCTCTACGGACTTAAGCAAGCACCGAGAGCGTGGTTCGAGTGTCTTCGCGATTTTCTCCTTGGTCAAGGTTTTGTAGTCGGAAAGGCCGACCCAACTCTCTTTACTAAACATATTGATGATGATTTATTTGTTTGTCAAATATATGTTGATGACATCATATTCGGGTCCACTAATGAACGTTTGTGCAAGGAATTTAGCAGGATAATGACTAAAAGATTCGAGATGTCCATGATGGGCGAGTTAAAGTTCTTCCTCGGATTTCAAGTCAAACAACTCAAGGAAGGAACCTTTATATGCCAAACGAAGTACATCAAGGACATGCTCAAGAAGTTCGGTATGGAGAACGCCAAGCCAATCAAGACGCCTATGCAAGCCAACGGGCATCTAAACCTCGACAAAGAAGGTAAACCGGTCATCCAAAAGGTATATCGCTCGATGATCGGCTCTTTACTCTATCTTTGTGCATCTAGGCCCGATATTATGCTTAGTGTGTGCATGTGTGCACGTTTTCAAGCCGCTCCCAAAGAGTGCCACTTGGTGGCCGTAAAAAGAATCTTGAGATATTTAGTGCACACTCCTCATTTTGGGCTTTGGTATCCTAAAGGTTCATCTTTTGAATTAGTTGGCTATTCCGATGCGGATTATGCCGGATGTAAAGTGGATAGGAAGAGTACTTCGGGGACGTGTCAATTCTTGGGTAGATCCCTTGTCTCTTGGTCCTCTAAGAAACAAAATTCCGTAGCCCTATCCACAGCCGAAGCCGAATACATAGCCGCCGTGAGTTGTTGTGCCCAATTGCTTTGGATGAGACAAACTCTAAATGATTATGGCCTAACCTATAACCATGTGCCACTCTTGTGTGACAATGAGAGTGCCATAAAAATTGCCAGCAATCCCGTCCAACATTTTCGTACAAAACATATCGATATCCGCCATCACTTCCTAAGAGACCACTCCACTAAAGGCGATATCGATATTCAACATGTGAGCACAAATGACCAATTAGCCGATATATTTACCAAGCCACTTGATGAGAAGAGATTCTGTGAGTTGAGGAGTGGGCTAAATATTCTAGACTCTCGCAATCTGGCTTGAAAAATGCTCACAACTTGATTGGTGATTGCAAAAGGTCTTTGGAAAATCTTATTTGCGTTATTTCTCTTATCCTATTGTGTTTATTGGTTTTTGATCTTCGGATCCGGTCAATCATCCTGTGATCATGGTTTGAATTGTTGCATGGCTTGTTGATCACTTGATGACTTGACTCATTAGGTCCTCTCATCTACTTCTCGCTCGGAGTCATTCTTGCCTTTGTTTTCATGCCATCCTGAGAAGACAGTTCGGACTGTCCGAAATTCCATTCGGACTATCCGAACTGGTTCGGACTGTCCGAAGTGGGGCCTCGGGCTTTTTAAGCCGCCCGACCCTCTCTCTTCTTCTTTTCCTCCCCTCATTCCATATTCCCGGTTTCTCTCTCATCTACTCCGCCCCAAACTCTCGGATCTAGGGTTTTGGCCGGAATTTTTGCGGATTGAGGGCTCCAAGATCTTCTCCAAGGGCAAGGGACTCCTCTCCATCAAGCTTTTGCCCTAAATTTGCCTTGGGATCCCGTTCTCTCATCTTCTAAGAGGTTGGTTCAATTTCTCCGAATGCCGGTTATTTTCGTCTCTTTGTTGAGAACCTTTGGACTCTAGACTATACCTTTCGTCTCCCCATGATTAGCTCTTAGTATTGTTGAATTATCATCTAGATTGATAATTTAGGGTTTGTGAACTGTCACCTCGGAATGTCCGAGTTTCCATTCGGAATGTCCGAAGAGGTTCGGACTATCCGAATGAAAACTTCGGACTATCCGAAGAAACCTTCGGACTATCCGAAGGATGTGACTTCATTTTAAGACTATCCGAAGGATGTGACTTCATTTTAACTCTTTATTGTTCATCTAGGTCATAATTAGAGTCTAATCTTGTTTCAACCCTTGTATACCTTTAGGATGGATCCCTCTCAAGGTGGCAATCCTCGCTCTAGCCAGTCGGACATCGACGTGGCTCGCTCGAAGAAGGCTAGGCATGATCTTCCGCCGGTGGCTCCTCGGCTGCCTCACTGATCCTTTCGAGATTCCTCCGAGTCTCCTCTCGCTCGATCACGGAAGGCGGCTGCAAGTGATTCGCAAGAGGAAGAAGACAACTCATAAGGGTGCTCCAAGTCAAGGAGGTGGTGGTGATCAAGGAGATGAGGGTCAGGGAGGCAGTGGTGCTGAGGACCCTAGGGCTGCCATGCCTAGGTTGAGGGCGGCTAAGTGTGCGGCTCAGCGCAGGGAAGGAGCGCTGATCGGTCCGTTGGAGATTCACCCCGCCGTTCGTGCTACTCCAATGGGTGTCACTCTAAAGAAGAAGGTGGATTATTGCATTGGGCAAGGGAGAGGCAAGGAAGTCCGCCAGCACAGGAGTCAGGACCCACTGTTATACTTGCAAGAAGACTATGTGGACAAGCGCTTTTGGAATCACTTCCAACAGGATTTCTATGATTCCGTGATTGCTGAGAAGAAGAACCCAGTAGCTTTGATGCAGTACATTGACTGGGACTACATGGCACAACAGGAGGACACTGTGTTCAATGAGGTGATTGCTGCTTGTGAGCGCCACAATCTGAGAGAGATCATGTCCTTCAGGTGCAAATGGAACAATGAAGTTGTGGCACAGTTCTATGCGACCTTGTATGTTGACACAGATGCTGAGAGCACTATGTGGTTCATGGTGGATGGTCTCTACTATGCAGTGACCAAGGCTTAATTTGCTGACTGCATTGGTTTTTCCACTGATGGCTGGGACAATCTGGACAAGCTGCATGTGTTTGACTCCTCCAAGATAATGATCCGACTCCTCATCTATTTAATCTCGAATTTCAAGCTGGGCACCACAAAAGGTTTGAAGCCTTTCTATGCTATCCTGTACAAGTTGCTGAGGAAGACCTTGTGGCCCAAGGAAGGAGACGCCACCAACATCAGTTCCTACTCTAGGAACCTGCTCTTGAGGATCGGCGAGGGTTCTAGGCCATTTGATGTGTTTGATTTTATTTGGCAAGAGATCCGCCTCAACTCCCTCAGCCCGCGCAGCAGTTGCGGATTTGCTCCATACGTGATGTGTATGGTTGAGAGTATTTCAGGCTTGTGGTTTGCCAAGGATGTGGAGCATGTGCCTTATCGAGTGCGTCTGATCAAGGCTCCACCTCCTCCCGTTCAGCCGATGCTCGCTCCTTGGCGCTCACTACCGGTGTCGTGCAACCGGTGAGGCCCTCGGCAGGTGATCCTTCTTCCCAAGCGGCTCCATAAAGAACATGCTTCGTGCTATCTTTTGTCTTGGGATCAAGAACCACAAGAAGATCAGGAAGATGAATGAGAAGATCTCCGACACTCGCCGTCAGCTCAATGTGATCAAAGGGAAGCTCAACTTGTCGTGTTCTTCTGAGGAGTCTGAGTCAGAGTCTGATTCTGCGACTGTTGATTCGGCGACCCGGCAGCTCTTCGACCTTCCCGCCACTTCGGCGCCTACTGGTGATGATGAAGGCGACTCTCAGTATGTGCCGGCTCAGGACAACGACAGCAGTGCAGCGATGATGATGATGGCAGCGAGGAGTGACCTCTTTGGTGTCTTGATGCCAAAGGGGGAGTGAGGGTCATTAGATTTATTTATTTCTCGTTTTGTTTGTGGTTGCTTGCTTATGTGCACGATAGTTGAACCTTTGAACCTTTGTTAGTTGCCTATACTTGTTGGATGCTTGTTGGTTGTTGAAGTTTGTCGAACTATTTGCTTAATTCCATTTCCCGTTAGCTTTGCATTTGTGTGATACCATGTCATATTTGTGTTTATGCAAATTATCGGTTATATATCTTGTTATACTCTCTCGAAAGCAAAAATTTAGGGGGAGCTCTCGCAAATTTTCCCGTAAATATGTGCATTTGACATTCCACTCAATTTATTTCAATGCACACATTTAGGGGGAGCTTCTCCGTGTATTTGGTCTTCCAAATACTCTCTCATTTCAATTTTATCTAAATCTAATCGTGTTGTCATCAATTCACCAAAAAGGGGGAGATTGAAAGTGCATCTAGGCCCCTTAATGATTTTGGTGATTAATGACAACAAGATTAAGTGACTAATGAGCTTTATGAGTATTGTGAACAGATGAATACGCTCATGGGAAAGTCGCTTAAGGAATGAGGTCCCTCAATTCGAGAAGAAAAGCGTCTATTAAACTCAACGGTCGTATATGCTTTTCAAGTTTTATTTGAGTTTAAGGATTGCCGTACTATTAAGAGGGATTTGGCAAGAAATAGTTTTAGAATGATCCAATGTGCTCAAGGATGAATCCTAGTCTAAATATGGGTCAATGTGTAAAGTCTTGGGGCAAAAAGTTCAAAATGGTTCGGAGTATCCGAACAAACGTTCGAATGTCCGAATCGCCCCTCTGTTGCTCGAGCAAAATTTGGTTCGGAATGTCCGAAACTTGGTTCGGAGTATCCGAGCTAACCTTCTCTGTTGGTCGAGCTCATTTTGGTTCGGAATGTCCGAACATAGGTTCGGAGTATCCGAGTGGACCCTCTCGGTTAGGGCTAAGTCATTTTGGTTCGGACTATCCGAAGTGTTGTTCGGACTGTCCGAACAGTGCGTTCTGTTGCCCTAATCCTTTTTGGTTCGGACTATCCGAAGTGTTGTTCGGACTGTCCGAACAGTGCGTTCTGTTGCCCTAATCCTTTTTGGTTCGGACTATCCGAAGGGTCGTTCGGACTATCCGAACCGTGTGTTCCGTAGCCCTGATTTCAAATGGTTCGGACTATCGAATAAGGGTTCGGACTGTCCGAACAGTCTCGGGCTGAAGTGAAAAACGGCTAGTTTTGGGAGGCTTTAAATACCTCCCCAACTCCCACCTACCAATGAGGAAGTGCATTCAATTCATCCAACAGCTCTTTTTCACTCTCTCTCAAAGCTCTAGTGTTCTCCTCCCTCAAATCTTGTGAGTCTTGAATCTTTGGAGGGAGATTAAGTGAGAGATTGAAAGATCTAGTGGTTGTGATTCATCTTGAGCACGTGGTTCATCCTCAAGCGGATTTCTTGCGAGATTCTTTACTCTTGGAGGTTGAGGACTCCTAGACGGCTAGGAGTCACCGGTGAGCCCCCAATCTTCGTGTGGGACGCCACGGAAGTTTGTGAAGGTTGAATCCACCTCCAAGGGAAGGATTCAAAGAGTTAACGGGTGAGTGCTTGGTGCAACACCTAGAGGACAAGGGTTGAAAGAGACCCCGGCTTTGTGCCGCCTCAACAGAGACGTAGGATCCCCTCAAGGATCTGAACTTCAGGAAAAATTCGGTTTGTCTCTTTGGTTCTTGAATCTCTCACTTACTCACATTGTGCTTGGTTAAATCTTTGGAGATTCATGGGTTTAATAGGTTGCTAGAGTAGATATTGGTGTGATTTCTCTTCCTGCAAGTAATCTTAGTCAAAATACTTCATTTGAACCTAGATTCATACTCTAGATTTGCTAGATCTATTTTCTAGGGTTCTTGTGCTCGAACCAGTTCGGAATATCCGAACCACTCGGACAGTCCGAAGTTAATTTCAGAATATCCGAAGTTTAAATTTCTGCTGCGATTTAAAATTTGTAAACGCCTATTCACCCCCCCTCTAGGCGACATCTCGGTCCTTTCAGGGAGGAGATAAGGTAGGAGATGATGGCATGTGAGGAGTGTCTAAGGGCTAAGATGATGGTGTTGATCTCCTAGAGTCAGAGCCAGATACCCTCGCCTCTCGTAGAGAAGCCTATGCTCTGACCTAACAGCTGCAGTTCTAAAAATGATAAGCCCAATACCCAGCTGAAGGTAATAATTAATTTTTCTTGACTTAAAGGTACGAGGGTAACTCCCACAATGTTTTTTCTCGAGATGTGCACTTCTTGTAGATGCTTGCCAAGTGCTAGCTCACCTTGACAGAAGACAGATTTCCTATTGAGGCTGCACGTGGGGTTGCGTTTCCATGCAAGGAGACCAGCACGGTGCATGATCAGCCTTTGTGGAAGGGCTATACGAGGGTACAGGTAGACTACGCCTATGAAGACTTATTATCACATGTGGTCGAGTTCCCCTTAACGAAGATATCACTACTCTTGAGCAAGCACGAATGTCATTCATTAAGTGGCCCGCGACAGGTGCCATACTAGTCAAGGTAAAACCCCCACGTCTTCTCTAGCATTCCAGTAGTACTACAACAAGTTACATATGCACGAGCTTCATAGGTTCCAACCGTACTTGCGCTTGCTCCCGCTCCCACCACCATTGTAACATCCCTATTTTCGGTCTTTTACCTAAAGTTAATTTAAAATAATTAAATTCAAAATTTGGATTTTCTTTAGTGTTCTAATTAACTTGGCATCCATATCCTTTCGAAATTGGAGTTCAATCCTTTATCGTCCGCAAAGTCGAAATTCCAAATTCCGCTCTTTATTCGAAATTTCATCCGAGTTCCAAAATGCTCCAAAAATCTCAAAATCCATTGAATTAGGTTCCAAATATTCTATAATGATTTTGGAAATTTTTTCAAGATTTATAGAATCTCTCTGATATTTTATCTCTCGCGCTTTCATCAAATCTATTATATTTGCCCCGAAATTATCTAAATTCCAAAGTTCATCCAAAATTAACGAAACCAATTTTATTGGGTTCCATTTTATTCTTTAGGATTTTTAGGATCTTTTCTGGCATTTTTAGACCTCGTTTACTATTTTATCTCGCGCGCTTTAAAACCGGCAATGTTCATCTTCTTCAAATCATCAGCGTGCAGATTTCCAGTTTCAGTGCTTTGCAAGCTCAACTTCAAATCCTCATATCTTCCTCCATGATTGTCCGAATCAAATGAAATCTGAAGCATCACGACGGTGTTGTAATGGAGATCATTTACCCTGTCGTTGCTCATCCTTAAACCAAGCGAAACTGCTGCAATTAAGTGTTAATGGCAATTTATTGCTCGGCCATTATTGCGGCCATTTCTTCACCTCACCGGATGTACGGGTACTCAAAAGTTGTGTCTCGACGTCCTCTACCCCGTGCTCACCTTTCCTCTTTGATTCCGTGCCGTTTCTATTTCCAAAACTCGAGAAAACCGACGCCCGGCACTCTCTAAAGACACCGGCGAGCTATCTTTTGCTCCGGTGAGTTTCTAGGTAAACCAACCATGTCACTTTGTGCCCCTTGCCTCGGTGATCACAACCATTCAATCGGATTTGATTTTCGTTGCAGTTTGACCTCGGATTTCGTGTTTGTTCATCGCCGGTCGAAGTTTGTTCGTCGTCGATTTCTCCCAACTCAGTAACTTCTAGCGCAATTCCTTTTAACCATAGAATCGTCTCGTCGTGCTCTACGTGATGCTCCCTTTGGATTCATGAAATTTTGCATTTTAGTATGGATTTAACAGCGATGTCGTCGCCGCCGTTTTGGTCTCACGGGCTCGTCGCCGCCGTCGCTGTTCCCGGCCACCCCGTCGTCGGCCGGTGAGCGCATCACCTCCGCCTCACCTCCCGGTGCTATCCCGCCCCTCGTCGACTGCCGAGCCCCACTCCACTATGCCCGATCAGACGCCCATGGTCGCCGACCGAGCTTGTGCCGCCGCCTCCCCATTGTTCCGCCCCTAGCCGATCGCACCATCGGCTTCGCACCTTGCCGCTTTGCACCTCTTGCGCCGAGCCAGGTGCTCAGTCGCAAGACGCTATGCGTAGCCCCGACGGTCGCTGTTCCATGCGCCATCGCCGTCGCCTCCGGCCACTGTTTGTCGCGCCGTCACTTGCCTCAGCACCGCGTCGTCGCCCTCTTTCCATTCCACCCCTCGCCGGCTTCCGCCGTGCCCCCTAACTCCGGCACCATGGATGGGACTTTTGTTCTGTGCGTGAGGTTGACGAAGTAACTGTAGCAATGATACAGTGCCATTTCGTATTTTTCGGATTTAATTAAACTGAGATCATTCAAACATTTGTTTCTCCATCATCCGAACTCCGGTTCGAGTGATTCTAATTCCTAAATTCATAATAAATCACTCTCTATATGCCAGTATTTTTATTATAATTTTTAGTTTCTGTTTATTTTATTTTATTCTTTCGTGTTTCGTTTTGCGCATAGTCGAAGAACCGGTCGTAGTCGCCGACGAAGGAGAAGACCTTCAGAACAGCACATCGCACCTCGTCGACGAAGGCAAGTCTTCCTTGACGCATTTTGTACCCAGTTTTGTAAATGTTTTTGTAACTGCTTCTTTAAACATGCATTGCTATTTACATAAAAGAATGATGTTAACGTTAGACTGTTAGCTATACCTATTGTTTATACCTCCTTGATATTGTATCCATGAACCATTGTCGCCTTAGAACAAGTAATTCACCATAGTAATTATTCTTGATTAAATAATCTTTAATTAGAATGGAAATTGGAGCTAGAACCTAGTTTTTATTGGAGATTACATGGATATTAGTGTTGATAGGGATTAATAATTATTATAGTGATCTAAGAATGTTTATGATTGAAATATTGTGAAGTTGGATTGTTAATATTTGTGGGAAGTTATTATTGAGGAGTTGATTAAGAAAATAAATACTGGTTGAAATATGGATGGTGATAATCATATGTGAATTGGTTGATTAATATGGAATATGCGTGATTGATTAAGATTAATTGGTTATGATCAAAGGAACTACCATTGTCAATGGATTAAAGTAGATGATTTGGAGAGTAATATTTGGATGGTTTAGTAAATAATATTATGAAGCATTCTCGGTGCACTTAATAGATAATAGTGAGAATCATACTTATGGATTAAATAGATAATGTTGAGAATCATACTCAGTGAATTTAACAAGCATTCTTGGTGGTTTAGTAGATGATTATGTGAAGTATTCTCGGTGAATTAATGTAGATGATGTTGTGAATCATACTTGGTGGATTTAGTGAATGATATTGTGAAGTATTTTTCGTGGATTAAGTGGATGATAAGATTGATCAATACAAGAATGATGGATAAATCAATAATGTAATTTATAGTTCTAGGAAGATATTTCATATTCAGTGATAATTGTAGCTTAATATGATTTTGGAGTCATGGTTACTCTTGATATAGACTTCACTTGTTGGAATATCATATTGGGTTGGATTATGCAAGTGCCATGATAATAATGTGAGATCTTGGTGACTTCATGATTTTAGGAGATTACATAATTGATTATAATAATTTTTATCAACACTGAGAATTGAAGTTTATTAAATAACTTTTGGTGGAATAGAGTAGTTCGGTAGAAATGCTTATGCTTGCAAACGGTCAGTATACACCTATGGGTGGGGATTCTTTATAAACCCTTGTAAACTTGTGTTGGAAAATATAAGTAAAAGGTATTACCGTTTGTTTGTAAAATAAAAATAAAAAGGAAAATGGTTTAGATTGGGGCGGAATGGTTTGTCGGGCGGGTGCAGACAGAGCACTGGTCTTGATTTGTGGAAGCCGCCCTAGTCAAATGAAGGACCGACTCTTATGATTGTCCATTCTTAGCACAACAAGTACAACCACATGTCAAGCGGCTCGACTGGCTGAATAATTTGTAGAAACCTAACTTAGACTCACCAGATGGTGGAATGTGGGTGCCGATGGAGGCAAGTCGTATTTTCCCACAGCGCAAGAGGGGCTTCTATCTTTGGGCGATGGAACCCTAATAGCGGTGAAGCCCCAGCGGGTGAGTCGGGTTAGATGTATACATTGTAAAGGCCTTGTCATGATCTCTCTGCCAACACACCAAAGGAAGTGTGTTAATTGCATGGCACCAAGAGTCGATCATGTCTTGTGGGTAAAGTGTACAACCTCTGCAGAGGGTTAAAACTATTCGAATAGCCGTGCCTACGGTCAAGGGCGGGCAAAGAATGCTTTCCATATTGGTAGTCTTTTGGTTTTGTTTTCAAAAATGAACTTTGGGATTCGGGAGTGATTAGAACTCTCGGATGTGCCTTTGGCGGCTAGAGCCAGTCAGGTAGTTGAACCTGTTTTGTAATCTTTAGCGGAAAGAGTCAATGGGTGGATTGAACCCTGATCTTTTTGAAATGTGGCGGATAGAGCCTGTATACTAGTGATTGGTGGCTAGAACCTTCACTAGAGATATAATTATTTCAATAGATACAAATAATTGATAAATCTGCTTTACAAAAATTTATTACAAGTAAAGTTTATTGAAAATGTGGCTTTATGCAAAAGAACCATAATAAGCCTTCTTTGATATAGCCTTCATCATGCATTTTTACCGAGACTTGCGGAGTACTTTATGTACTCACATGCTACACTCAAATCATCTCTTAGAAGGTTGAAGCTGTCGAAGGAGGTCACCTGGACTAGGACGCGCCCCCACTCGATTACTGTGGGCATATGGTTGGAGTCATCACTTGGAGTTTTCGTCTTCATTGTAGTTATTCAAGTTGTTCAGCCTGTTAAGGCGGTTTGGTAAATCTCGACCATAAAGTTATTGTTCTTATTTAATGTTATTTATTACTTCAATATATAATCCTGATATGGTCATTGATTTACCACTGTTTCGACTGTGTGTACTAGCTTTGATCTGAGACTAGTACAGTAATACACAGGAGATTCCGGATCGTCGATCTGGGGTCTCACAACCATGACGAGTCCTACATAGAGTACAGAGCTAACGCACAAAAGGACTAGCACAATAGCTACAGAACTACAGGAGGCCTCGAAGACTCCTTCTGTCCAGAAGGCAAAGCTAACAGAGGCCACGACGCCCCTTGAAGTATATAAAAAGCCCCCCGCCCCGACCTCAGAGACTCCTACTTAGAATGGAAAGTCGGCAGTGGCCACAAACAACCCTCAAGATTTTAAGGCTTACGTACATGGAAAGGCTCTTTTGGCTACCAACAAATTAAATGCTCTAGGCAAGTGGACTCGCATGCTCCATGGATGGTACATTGACAGAGTGAATGAGGCCGAGTGTCATGTCGATTTCAATGTAAGGTACAGAAGGAGACATTTCCACTGCAACGACCATGGGACATTCTTAGTCAGTTTTAAGGATCTGTTCCGTTTGTACCAATTGATAGCCATCGATATTTCTACTGTATAATTATGGATGCTGTAAGTATTGCATCATACAACATGAGCTTATGATTTTTATAGGATTTCTTATTATATTTTTTAACATTTAACATGAGTTGTAGGACAATGAGGCAGCAAGCCATGATGAGTCAACAATTAGTTGGGTTCGTCGATCCTGAGCTTGTGTCTGTGACCATAGTTAGGCTTCAACTAGAGTTCGTTACCGGCTACATCAAGAGGCATTGCATAATGAGTTGAAGAATGGCTTCATTCTATTCCCGTACCACAAGGAGTGAGTAGTAATTTACCCTTCAATTACTTATACGCACTTAAGCCGTATGTGAATTTATTTTCTTGCATTGCATACCATTTAATAAGTAACCATTGGGTTCTACTTGTGCTCGCTCCGAGTGACAACAAAGTCTGCACTTTTATTTCACTCGAGAAGAGACCGATGGACTATGCGATCAAGCCTGCTTTGGAGAAGTAAATGCACTACTCTTACCTAATTCTTTCTGAATTTAACTACACTCCATTTTTTGACCCAATGGCATCTCTCCAATGTATATAGGGGGTTTCGTGTCCTACATCGCTAAAGGAGGGACACACGATGACAAAATGGACGATAAGCTAGGGTATAAGCGCTTCAAGGTATAAGTGCCTAGCATATATAGGATTAATTTTTTCTAACATTTATTCTTCATCTCTTAATTTATTTTTTTTTCTTCACAATGTCATCAACAGGGTAGCAATGACCTGTGTGGCTTCTACATTATGCATCACATACTGCTCATGGTCGACACGGCACATATATTTTTCCTAAAGTATATGTACATGCATAATAATACACTTAGCATTTTACATACAAATTTTAAAACTTAAATTAATGCACTCATTTTTATTTTGTAGAAGATTGATATCCCCCACAAGAGTTTACAAAGCAAATAACTCAACAAATTACGAGACCCTTATGCTAGTGGTACTAGGTAGAAGTTATATCAGAAGACTGTAGGTTTAGAGATCCTGAAAGCTTCTATTAGCCCATATGTAAACAATATTATATATGTGAATGCGATATGCATGTGTACTGTCTGTTAAGCATATTTGTGTTCTATATTATGAACAAATATGATATGCGTATTGTAATAAAATGTTTGTGTTCTATGAATGTGATATGTGTATACTGTGTGTAATCTATACTGTGTGAATGTGATATATGCATACTGTGTGTAATCTATGTTGTGTAAATGTGATATATGCATTCTGTGTGCAATGTGCGATGTCTTTGGAGGTTGCATGGAAAACAGCACACCCCCTCATCTCTATCAGTTCTGAGAAAGAACCGATAGTGATGACCACTCATGACCACTTCATCACTATCGGTTCTTTCTCTATCGGTTCCTAGAAAGAACCAATAATGACAATCGTCTTATATCTATCAGTTCCTACTATGATCCGATAGAGATGACCTTCTCAACTCTATCGGGCGAGAACCGACTATGATACTATCACATCATTACTATCTAATGACTTTATGTCGCCACCAAAACTGATTGTGATGACAAAAAATAGCTGATTGTGATGTACATTTCTGTAGTAGTGAAAAGTCTACTTCACATGTTGAAGGATGTACTGCTACTCCATCAAGTCATAGAAGAATGTTGTTTAGGGATACATATAATCAAACTTTCAAAACTTTAACTATTGATATCTTTTAAATATTTAGATTGGATACATAAAAATCATATGTGTAGATTTGTCTAGAAATTACTTTCATAATATTATAAATTTATTAGGTTTTATAAATATTATAACAAAAAATAGTTATCATGATATTATAACTTTATTGAATTTTATAAATGTACTATGATAGAAATTAGTGATCAAAGTTACTATGAATTTTTTATAATAATTTTCTGAAAACTTCTCTGTGTGATCTTCATGTGTTTTCCATATGAGTCTCGTTTTAACCTGATTTGTTGTTGAATTATATAAACGTATTTTTTTACTAGGTGTCTAGGTGATAGGTGAGTATTTTTTTAAAGGCACTCAAATTGTTAGCAATTAGATCTAGATACAAAGGATCTCGTCTCTCCTCTCAACCCATATAAAATCCACTCTTCCCTCCCTTTTCCTTTCTCTTTCCCTAACTCTAGCCGTTGTTGACCTTACCCTTCCTACCACCATGCCAACCCCCATTGCCGTCCCTACGTCAATGCTGCCAGCTGACGAGCAGCCACCACCTCCTCTCCCTGTTCACCTTCCTCCTCTCCAACAAGCTCCCTCCACAACTCCGTCTTCTCTTTAGGGAGCTCCCCCTACACTGTCCTCCTTCCTCGTCTTTAATGGCTACCACTACTGAATCCGCCACCACTTCCTTACTACTTGACCATGTCATCTTGAATAACCTCCAATATCCATCGCCCTCCTCTGTTCCCACGGCCAATGGTATCGCCACCACCTTGTTGCCATCGCCACCCACCGCCGGTCCACCCTACTACCCTCCTGCCTCTATAGCCCGGGTACCAGTACGTGAACCCATCCCTAACCCCCTAGTAAACCCTAAACCTAACTTGTCGGAGTTCTATCATTGGTCATCAAAGACATCATTGGAAGCACGAATCATGATGCAAATCAGATGGATGCAATATCCGAGTACTCTAATGATGAAGAAATACTATAGTACTTCTTGCCAATTTCCTTATGTGTGTGTGTGTGTGTGTGATAATATGGACCTGAGAGTAGAATAACCTAATCTACGCTCCACTACCTTTCGTGGGTCAAAACTAGCATCCCACCTTTGTCAAAGACTAGTAAAAGAAAACCCACTAATTCCCACCTCCGTCAACCACCCATTTTTTTTGTACTAAAATGATACATTAATTGTTTGGCTTAGGTGCAGTATATTCAAACTTTTGATACAATAATTATTATTTACAATATTCAAATATATTATAACATGGATCTATTTTTGTTAAGCACATTTTTTTCGAACAAAACGCTTTAAACGGATTGTAAATATGATAAATGGTTTAGAAGATATCACCATTCGGAGTTTGCAATCAACCCACATTTGTCTCCATATGTATAATAACTCTTTCTGACCTATGAGATATAGTTTTCAGTTTTCATTGGTTATGTCTCGTTGAACTATTGAATGGAGTGGTGGATTGTCATCATGGTTATGTTTGGTTAATGTGGTTTGTGGTCTTATTTCTATCATAAAACCTGATTATCTGCAAGGATAGTGTTGTTAATGTTATTTTTCTTCATCCTAGCTCGCAATGTTGTTTGGTTGTTGCATAAATGTTTATTGGAGAGAATTGTTGTTGCTAGAATTAATATAAGTTGAATATGATCTTGCTAGAATATAGTCTTATTATCATGTTTAGTTGTTACTCCTGCACGTTGTAGTGACATTATAGACACCGAAGGTGCTGGGGTGTTACAATATGCCCACATATGCTCAATATGACAGTAAAATCTAACAACACATCCAGTGAATAGGATTGCATTTGGCAGTAACTTTGGTTCATTTTGTATTACCACTATCACACGGCCATAATGCATTATGGTGAGGTTCAATAGTAAACTCTAAAGACTTGAGTAGTAAATTGGATTGCATTTGAAGATAACTTTGGTCCGTTTCTATTTCTTCTATTACACGGCCATCACGCGGCACTACGAGGATCGACAGTAAAATCTAATAGCACATCTAGTAAATTGGAGTGCATTTTGTAGTAAAATCTCATTCATATGGCATTTATAGGTGAGAATTATATAATGTTGTTCCTCTTGTTGTCCATAAGCTGCCGGTGAAAATAATTTATGAATCGGAGCTACCAATAAAAAGTTATGACTAAATCAAAAACACAAGATTATAATATAAATAAGTAACTGTATTTATTAGTTGGTAGGTTACATAACTAATTGGCTTAGTCAACACACAAGGTTGGTGTACGTATTAGTTGTAGGTTACATAACTAATTGGCTTAGTCAACACACAAGGTTGGTGTACGTAGAGTGGTTTAGACACGCTTATCCGACTGATGCATAGCATAACTATTCTACACTTGAGTGCAGAATAGCGATTCCATGTGTGTGTTTGTGTGTGTAGTATAATTGCTTGGGGCACCATGGAGCCTATTCACTATGATCCAAAATAGGTATATTCCCTTATGTATTGCATGCAATTTTTTTTGAAATTTTTAGGATGTTGAGTTTAACTAGTTCAAACAAGTTTGAACTAAAATTCAAACTAGAGTTTCCTATTTTTATGATAGTTTGATCATATGTATGTGCTGATTTTATATTTAAATTAGAAAATTAAAGTATGTAATCTAAATTCGTTCAAAATCATTGAATTCGAGCATATGTTTTCAAAGGTATGTGTTGCATTTGAATGGATAATAGATGAGTATATACCATAAAACTAATTTTTTTACAAAAATTATACCTAAATATGACTTGAATTCACACATTTGAAATAAAGGTGCCCCATCTAGCGTCATATGCATGTGTGTGTGTGTGAAAATGGTTCCATACACCTGAGAGTACATACTCCCAATCTAAGTTTAATATTTAAATGATATTTTTATATATCTTTATCCTTTTAAGTATACTCTACTACTGATTATAAAATACTCCAAAGTGAGTTCCATGAAAATTTCATCATTGTCCATTTTTTATGGGAAAATTTTGCTAGCGCTACTGAAAAAGTGTGCAATTTCGGTTTTGCAACTAATCTTCCTGTTGTTTCATTTTTTCCACTACTATTTTCACTTCTCCTTTTGCCATTTCCGTTAGTTGACTGTCAACCCAAATTATTTCTTTTGCTTTTTATTTTTTAAAGATAAAAATGAAGTTAAATTTTTTTAGAATTTTTTTTGTATGATCCTAGCCTGCTAAAGATGGTACCATAAATTTTTCAAAGTATGATCAAGCTTAATGATACTTGAAAAAATTTATGGTACCATATTTAGTAGTCTAGGATCATACAAAAAAATTTCTAAAAGAATTAAACTTAATTTGTTATATTTAAAAAAATAAAAAATAGAAGGAACAAATCCGACTAACGGTCAACTCACAGTCAACTGACAAAAATGGCAAAAGGAGGAAGAAGAGCACAGACTGGTGCAAAAATGAAACGAGAAAAAATAGTAACAAAAGTGAAATTACACACTTTTCAGTGGCACCAGAAATTTTTTTCCCACTCTTTATTGCATAATTCTGTATATACTCCTTTTACATAGGAAAAGGCTATATAGCGAAAATAAAGGGCTACAATGAAAATTTTTCAACCATGTCGCATTGGAACATCTTAGAATTAATATTGAAGTATACCACAAGGAATAAAGGAGTATACTAATAAGTGCCACAGGAATGAGATTTTACTGCTAATTTGCTGAATGTATTGTAAGATTTTACTACCGCATAGGCCGTTGAACCATTTGGCATCATAATAAAATCCATTTATACCGATAGTAAAATCTATATATACGGATAGTAAACTCTGATTTATATGTCGTTTATTGGTGAGATTTATATCAATATGTTGCTCTCATTGGCAGTAAGCTATTGGCGAAAACCGTTCGTGAATCGGAGCTGTTAATAAAAAATTATGGTTAAATCAAAGAAAAATAGATTTCTATACAAACAATAAACGCATTTACTAGTTGGTCATATGGTGTAAACTAGTAATGCGTTTTCTTATTTGTACTAGAATATTTTTTCTTTTATTTAACCAAAAAAATTTTATTGACAGCTCCGATTCACAAACGGTTTTTACCAGTAGCTTTCTAACGATGAGAGCAACATAATAATATAAGTGTCGCTAATAAATTCCGTATGAATGAGATTTTACTGCCAATTTACTGAATATGTCGCAAGATTTTACTACTGCACATGCCGTTGAACCCTCTGATATGATAGTAAAAATCTATGTATACCGATAGTAAATTTTATGTATATGGATAGTAAAATATGATTTATATGGTATTTATTGGCGAGACTTCTATCAACATGTTGCTCTCGTCGTTATTAAGTAAACGGTGAAAACCGTTTGTAAATCAGAGCTGTCAATAAAAAGTTATGGTTAAATTAAAGAAAAAACATATTCCAATACAAACTCAATAAAAAGTTATGGTTAAATTAAAGGAAAAATATATTCCAAAGACAAACTAGAACACGATTTATTGGTTGGTTTGGCTACGCAGTGATTGTAGTTAACACGTGAACGTGCATGAGATGGTTTGTATAGGCTTCTCCAACCGATTTCGATGGTTTGTATATTGCGTGTCATTTCTCGGGCCGCTGCTTGGCCCCAATAGCTATCACCGATGGGTTGTTGTTTGCACTGCCATGGACTATCGTTTTCTAATTGGCTGCATGCTTCGTGCTTGTGTTCAGAAGCTAGCTCCGCCACTTTGTCGGAGTCTACATGTTTTACTAGCTTGCTTTCGTGTGGTTTCACTACTACAGAATCGGCTACTAGTAGCGGTTCAGAACCCCTTTAGAAGCGGTTTTATAATCGCTTTAAGCAATCGCGGTGATACCCGCGGGTATCACAAGCGTTCTTTCAACCGCTATCTTTGGGCACCGTAAGCGGTTGGGAAGGTGTTCGGGAGGGCCAGTGGAGCCGCCGTGGGAACTCCACAAGCGGTTCGCTTTACAAACCGCCAGGCGGGATATTCGAAGCTGTTCGCCTTACAAACCGCCAGGAGAAGGATATCCGTAAGCTGTTAGTCTTACCAACCGCCAGGAGAGTAAAGACTCTACAAGCTGTTGGAGTCACCAACCTCTTGTGGAGAGAGTTTTCGATTATATGTATTTTAGAATATGTTCTTACAAAGTGTTTTTGTATATCGCTTTTGACCATAAAATTAAATATGAGGGAGGAGTTTTTTGCAATTAAATATATATGGCATATGCATATATACTCATACACATGTTCACAAGCTAGCTAGCTCACTACACTAAAAAACGAACTTAATAGTGTAAAAATGGACAAGTACATAGACGCAACCAACGCTATAATTTGGAATGATGAAAAAATGATTATCGAACTCATTTCTTGCATGCGTCACTCTTTTTGTCCTTGGTCGACGTGGATGTCGTCAGCAGTTCATCGGTGTCCAACTCTGGAAACCTTACGTGGAACTCGCCATTTCGAGATACAACCTCGTCGACAATGAAGCCGATGAGTTGTTCTTGGAGTGCGCGACCGGTGAGGCGGGAGCACGTTAAAGTGCTCATCGATGTTGGGCTAACAATTAATTAAGCGGGAAGTATATAAATATCCGATCACATGCAATTAATTAAAATGTAAGTTGTAGCTAACAAATTGACATGCATATACGAACCTCGGCATAATGTTCCAGGTCGTCGCCATGGATAAAACTTTGAATATAGTGGAACACGAGTAGCCACATAAGTTGTTTCAAATTGCCTGGCGCTTAACCTTCAGGGAGAAATTTCGAATATCGATGAAGAACCGATATGGCGATGTATATTAATAATAGTTTTTGTAGTACGCACTGAGTGCTTACTATGATTTCAATTCTTTCTCTAATTCTCCTTTTGCTTCTTCTTAAACTTTGCAAATGTCTTGTTAAGGATGTTAATGAACCATTGGTATTTTTGGACCGGATTGCTTCTTGAGTCATAAACTATAATCCCGCCGTTGTCAAGCTCGATGACTAGAAGGATCCAAAGGAAACCTATTCGTGATATTGCAACATATGCGTAAGTAGCTACTCGTACTATCAATGGCTTAAGAAATACAAGAACAAGAGGTTTGTGAGAACACGACTTGAAGTTGAAGGGCGAAGTATGTACGGTTTGTAGTGTTGTTTCAACAACGCATGCAAAAGGTATCCTCAAGTAGCTGTTTTTGCTTGTCGATGACCAGATTTTTCGCTGACAATCTTCGGGTCGATGAAGCCAACGCTCGCTTTGCCCGCCTTTTACATCGTTGTATCTCCATTCTACATAAGAAGGATAACTAAGTTAATTAGATTTTCAATTTTGTGGTGCGGAGGAAGCTAACGGTAAACTTAGTAGATCGACACTTACAGCACACCAAGCAGACATGAAAGACACGTTGACCTCGTCTCCTTGGTACACATGGTACAAGTCATCAAATTCCACCATAGTTCGTGTTGTTCCCATGAAGAAATACTCATCTTGGAAATGGAGGAGGAACATTTGCTCTCCATGAGATGCCCTTTTCATGTACCATTCATGCATTTGACGCATCTTGGTTGGGAGATCTTTTATATCCTTTGGATCAATTAGCGGTTTGCCCAACTCATACTTCCATTTGGTTGGTGCCATTGGATGATCCCGGTCTAATGATTTGAGTCCCGCCTCCTTCAGAATGCCATTTTCTCAACTCCTCAAAGACTCTGCCGATCTTCCACTTTCTTCTTCTTTCCCGCCGAAGGAGCCCGTGTATTTTGCACTGTAGCCTTTCTTATTGTCCTTTTGTAGTCGCTCATCATAGGCGGCGGCGCCGTTCCGCATGACCGAAAGTGCTTCACGCTTTTTTCATCTATTTTAAGCTTGGCTCGCTTTTGGCGAAGTCGCTCGCCACATCCGTCTTTACGGATGCATTTAGCTCCTCCGCAATGATCATATGGCCTCTTTGGCGTTGCTTTGACATTCTCTCGTCACGGATGCCGATTTCGTGGGAGGAGGTGCTAGTGCGGGATCCTCGCTCGACATCGAGCTTCTTCCTGGGAGATGCCGGAGGCGTGGTCACCGGAGATGTTGGGTGCTTTACTTTCAGTGGGTGGTGGCGGCGAGTCGGGCTTTGTGGAGCGGAGGTGAAGGAGGCGTGGCTCGACCATCGGGGAAGCATTTGCGGCAAAGCGACGCCGAGGAGTCGTGGGTTGTCGATGTGGAGGAGGCGTGCTTGCTCCTCGAGTGGCTCAAATTATGGGCCTCTCTTGCCGGAGATATAACCTCCATACCATCTGGAAATATGATGGACTTTTTGCGCCATAGGATGAATGTGCCATGGAGGGCCTATCCAAGGTTGGTCACCTCGTCGCCCCCAGGAATATCGAGAACGAGATCTTCGAAGCCCCCCACCACCTCTTCCACCGTGACCTTGGAGTATCCGGAAGGTATCCGTTGCGATGGAATGTCCGCCCGCTTCCACCGGATAAGCCATGCCGTAAGCCACCTTGAAGGAGAGGTTATGCATATCAATGTGTAGCTCAGACCGGCGCGAACCTTGATGCCGCCCACGGATGACGGGTAAGGGTCGCTCACATAGGCCACGGCGGATGCGCGAATCGCTTTTTGGCGCGGTCGGACTTATCATGGATTCGGCGCCGCTCAACATTGGTCGAACGTAGTGCTCCTCGGTCGCTCATTGCTTCGACACTTTTTGCGTGACCAGACATCGATGGAAGCCTTCGAGCTCTAAGCTCTTCCTCCAATCGCCCACTCTACCCCGATCTCCTCTTGCTTCTTTCCGCCCCGTAAGTGCTTGAGTCTTTGGCAAAGCCGTGCCTCCATGGCACCTTCCCGAAACCTCGTGTCCGCCCCGGTGCTCGGGGTTTTGAAGGGCATATGTTAGCTCGCTATTCTCCCCGTCTGCCGCAAGCGATCCCGACCGAGTTCGCCGATGGCTTCGCAATCCTTTCGCCAACTTCTTGACCGCTTGCCATCACCAAGCTACCATCATCAAGAAGGCTGCCCGTGACCCAATAACCAATTGCGCATGCGGGCTCCCAATTTCGCCAGTATAATATCGTCGCCAAGTTCATCTTCCCGCTTGTCCCATTTCTTTGCAGTTTTGATGTAACCACCGTCCCGAGATGGTGGTGGTATTTCTTCTTCGTGCATTCACTTTGTTTTTCTCTCGCGGCCCGCCCCGCATCCGACAAACCTTGTACCTCGAAAGCATCCCAATGATCGCCACCTTAGGAAATTTATTGAAGTCCGCCTTTCTCCTTTGTCGATGTACTTGCGGGTGAGGGACGACTTCTCCGCCGAAAGGAAGTTGCCATCTTCTTCAAAGCCCATCCCTTGGCCTTCGTTTCGCACTCTTCCGAAAAGTGAAATTTTCCTTTATATCATTCCGCAGCGCCTTGGTAGTCGCAGGACTTCACCCATTTTCGATGTCGATTGGGACGTGATCCTCACGTGGTAGCCGCAAGCGTTGTTGAAAGGCCCAATTGCTGAATCCGGCTAGCAGACTCCGCCGCTGCCGACTTTGCTATCACGCACTTTGTCGAAGGCTTTTGTTAGGTCCTCTGCTCATTCCGGACCGGGTGGCCGATGATGTACCGGCCGGTAACACAAACACATATAATATGAATGATTTTAGAATAATGGGTGAAACCTATTCGTAATGGGTGAGAGTATACCTCTGTACTAGTGTTAACGGCCTCATCGACAACGCCAAGAAGACCATCGTGATGTTCCGCATCGCTGTTAACGGCCTCGTTGGCTAAGATGCTACCCAAAAGAATGGTCTCGAATATCGATTTTCCGCCTCATCGAAAGCCGGGTCACCACGTCTTGGTGTCGCCATCTAGAGTAGAGCACATCTCGAGGCTTAGATTATATATGAAGACAAGGTTGTTGAGAACAATTCGAGTTTGAAAGCATAGTTTAAGATCGACAGAATGTGTTTGTGCCTCGATGAGATCACATTTCACATAGACTTACACATTTCACATGATATATATACAATTGACAATTCACATATACTTGTACATTTCACATAGACTTACACATTTCACATGGTACATATACAATTGACAATTCACATATACTTATATTTTCAATTCATTGCTCATTGTTGCACAAAGACTTTTCACGTCGGCACTCTAATGTCGCCGATGGTTTCGCTTACACGGCAGCAACAGCTGCTATGCTGTTTAATCGCTATGCAGCCCATCGGCGATATTAGGTGCCGACCCCTGGAGAAGGTGCTGTCTGGAGTGACCAGCACCTGCAAGTTCCCAAAAGCATGGCTGCCAGCAAAGCATACGATACACTCCGTGGAGAAAGGCCATGAGGTGACGTGCTTGGTTGACAAGGAACTGATTGCTCTGCTTTCTTTTTGTGTAATAGACTATTAACATTCTAGTCGTGGATTTATAACCTTATTTCATTTTTTGAAAATCATATTAGTGTGGAATAAGAATGAATCATTATTTTTTATGCAAAGAAATTTTATCGAGTCCTTATCTTCATCTCGACCAAAGATAGCGATGATACGATTATGTCTACATCAAGGCGGTGATACGATTATGTCTACATCAAATCAAGGGACCAAGCATGACATGAGACCGCAACCCATGAAGATCAGAGCGACAATCGACCGTGAGAAGCAAGGCTGTTTAATCGGGCCAAAATCATCTAGAACCGTGAGAAGCAAATCACATATTGTATGTAACAACAAAAAATTACAATGCTAATCACGATATCAAAGGCTCATAAATTGACATGTGCAATCTTCGATACAACATTCAAAGATCCACCGACATAAGTGTGTTAAAAGCATTCATACAATGGATGATTTTTTTTTCCAAGCAATAATCCGTATCCAAGTAACAATCCCCACCGATTAAACTACAACCATCATATTGATTCGAAGTTAACCAGAATTAACTCCAAGAGTAAATTCACCCATACCAAACCTGTGCATTCATAAGGGTACTTCAAACCAAAAATTCACAAAGAACTTATAACTATCGTTCTTCCAATACATGATTTTTGCAACAAGATTTCCTTGTATTGTGGACTAAAAAGAGGATGCGCTTCTTCAGCCTCATGAATGGCAAAATATTAACCCAAACAACTCAAAGATTACAATACCCACAAAACATGACCTCAACAAATATTCACAAGATTTCACCCAACACCTTGTGGGCATAAAACAGAGAGAGCAGAGGGGGCGTGGCCGCTGCATCTAGGATCTCCGGTGGAACGGCGGGTCAAGGCCGAGCGGTGGCGTAAGAGGTCCTCGCGAGGTGGCGCGGGCGCTGGGTCTCGACTTTTGAGGCGGCGGCACCGAGAAAATTTGGGGTATGGGGAAGGACTTAGAAAATTTGGGGTGTGAGGAAGAGTGGGCAAGATCAACTTTATATAGGGTAACTTCTACAAGCGTTGGTAATAACAACCGCTAGGAAGGATCACAAGCGTTGGTATTATCAACCGCTAGAAGAGGACTTCTACAAGCGTTGGTATTACTAACCGCTTGTAGAACGCATGGACGGGCGGTGTGGAAAGGTTCTATGCAAGCGTTGGTATTATTTAACCGCTAGTAGAGCACTATTCTACAAGCGGTTCGTAATAACAACCGCTTGTAAAAGTGCCGACAAGATCATATTAAAACAATACGGTGCCCATATAGTTCGATAAGATCTCTTCTCCCCGGCTAGCGCGTGGCGCTTGAGTGTACGGCTCAACCACCCCTGTTCAACGCCGCGCGCCTTGCCATTCTTTTTTTTTATCAGGTTTTACAAGCGTTGGTAATACCAACCGCTAGATGGTATTTCTACAAGCTGTTCTACTACGAGCCGCTTGGCAAGTTGGTAGAGCTTTAAATTTCTAAGTCCCCGCATGCACTCTCCCACACCTTCAAATTTTCTAAGTCCCAAGCGCCTCTCTGTCAGACGCCCCTCCTCGCTCTCTGCTTTCATGCCCACAAGGTGTTCGTGAAATGCCCACAAGGAGTTTTGTTGATATATTCATGTTGGAGTAAAGAAAATATTGTTGATGGTAATTTGTTTCACTCTTTGAAGCAATTAATTCATATCGACGGCTTCATCAAATGGCGAGACGAAGAGACAACTAGAGGCATTGCGGATGAAGCTATCGTGTCCTCGGCGCGAGATCCTCAGAATGTGTTCACCTCCCATACATCCAAGAATCCATCCCGAGTGTTCATGAAGTGTTCAATATGTCGGTAAGTTTTTGAAGTTATTCATTTGTTCATATTCCTTGACTTTCACCTTCCGCTCCATTCTTTCTGCTTGAAGGGCACAAAGATGTCCAGATTGGTAGTGGGTGATAAAGCCACCATAGTCTTGAAAATCTTGCAATGCAAATTGTCTGCATTACAAGAAGATTTGTCGCCAAGGAGAGTTCACAGATCCCATACTAGTGTCTAAAAGAGGGAGAGATGCACATCCCACCGCTTCGATGACAACAAGAGTATTAAAAGCTAGAAGAAAGGATGGAAAGAGTAGAGGACATGCTAAAGAAATTAGTTAATATAGCTATCATTGTAATGTTGCTCCTTTTAGTTAATATAGCTATCATTGTAATGTTGTAAATTTCACATCGCTTTTGGGCTTTTTGTATGGGAATTTATGAGCTAACTATGTTTTCATTTTAAAATTTGTAGAAATAATTATGTACAAGCAATGCTAAACATCAACATATCAACATGATCATATGGAATAATTTGTATACAAGTAGTACATCTTAAGTCTTCGCTTTACAATTGTTCCTTCGTTATGATCGTGACGTATGTAAGGAGCATCGACATCATCGCCACGCAGACGCTTATGTCGACATCAATCGTAAAAGGAGGGAGCTCGTCGAATCGACCATACTCTTCCTCGTCGGTGACGTTCTCAACTCCTACAATCCTTCGCTTGCCTTGGAGAACCACATGTCGCTTGGCATTACCTTTTGCTTGTCCTTCGCTTTTTAGGTTTGCTTGACATGCCCATTACATAGAAGACCAAGATCACATCGCTTATAGAACAAACGGTTCGCGCTTATAGCCGACTTCGTGAGATCCACGGTTGTCATGCCGATTTGTTCGACCTTCACACCATTTGGAGTCACTTGACCCATTGGCACTTAAATAGAGGGACCTTCAGAGGTCCATAGTCGAGCTCCCATATTTCTTCTATGAAACCATAATATGTGTCCAACCCGCCACGTTGTCTTCGGCGCCTATACTGACAATCGCTGCTCGTTGGTGCTCCTATTATCCTCGATCCGTGTAGAATGTGTAACCATTGATCTCATACCCTTGAATGTCACGATTTCTTGTGATGGTCCCCGAGCCAAGCTGCTGCAATAGTTCATCGCTTGACCCTTCCTCAAGGATGTACTTCAGAGCCACCGCCGAAAGAATCCATGTGCTTCGTGGTTATCCAACTCTCTCGCCTTCCCCGTGAACTCACGGCGAGAGACACTCTTGTGTCAAGGACATAGGGGCGCACTATAATTGATTGCTTCGTAACGTTGAAATGTGCTTGCTTGAATGCAACAAGATCATTGCATGCAACCGATTGCCTTCCTATTGTCCCATTGCCCCGTAGCCTCCCTCGTCGTCGTGATATGGGGACGCCGATAGGATTTAGATCATTCATGTAATCCACACAAAACTCTATCACCTCCTCCACACGTAGCCCTCGGCAATGCAGCCTTCCTGGACGCGAACGGTTACGGACGTATTTCTTGAGGACACTCATGTACCTCTCGAAGGGAACATGTTGTGCGATACACCGTCCGAGGATACCTATCTCCTTCACAAGGTGAACGGTGAGATGAACCATGATATCAAAGAATGCAGGAGGAAAGATCATCTCGAGGCTAACCAAACTTTGTACCACATCGCCTCCAACTTAGGCAGCTTTAATGGTTCGACAACCTTCGCGAAATGGCGCTCAGAAGGAACATAGCTTTGTGATTGTCCCCGCACCCACTCTGGCAAGATACTCGACAACCACCGGAGCAATCTGTGTCATCAACACAAGGCGCTTATGGATTTTAGGCCTTGAGTTTGTTCTTCGTGTTTACGAAGTCTCTTTACATTTGAGGAGTATCCGTAAGGGACCTTCACACTGCTCAAACACTCAATCATGCTTTTTTCTCTTCTTTGCTTGGAGTGTAGCTCGCAGGATGTAGAAAAGTTGTTTTGTCCCTTCTTTGTTTTTCTGATGTAGGTCACCTCACCTCCATGTCTTCAAGGTCCTTCCAACCTTGCAAAGTATCTTTCGATTTGCCATACATATCTATGTAGCCTAGCGTGTTCAAGCAAACATTCTTCGTGATGTGTATGAAGTCAAGCGAGTGACTTAACCTCCAAAACTTCCCAATACAAGCAGTCCCAAAATATTGATTTCTTCTTCCATGTGGGTGCATGACCATCCTCGCTCGCATGTATGCTTCCAAGACCCTTCCCAAATACTACTTTCAGATCCTTTACCATAGCAAACACAAGTCGCCTATTACGATGCCGAGGCTTAACACGAATTCGCTCCCATTAAATTTATCGCTTTTCCACCTCAAAGCATGACTGCCAGAAGAAACTCATGTGGCCCATGTACACACACTTCCGAGAGTTTTTCGTGTACATGCAATTGCTTCATCTATGCACCGGTGCGTGCTTTAAACCCTTTGACAGCTTTGGCTTGACAGTTACCGAGAGCAGCCAATCGTTGATTGTTACAAACAACAATGCACGCAGTTGAAATACTCTCTTTTGTACTCATCCCAAACCCGCACACCATCCTCCCACAACTTCACAAGGTCTTCAACCAATGGCTTCGTGTACACATCGATGTCGCTTCTGTGTTGCTTCGGCCTTCGATCAACAATGGCATCACGATGTACTTCCGCTCATGCACGTACCATGGAGGAATGTTATAGATGCAAAGCGCCACAAAGCCAAAAGCTATGGATGTCGCTCAACCGACCAAAGGATTCATCCCATCTGCTCAACCCAAACCTTATATTTCGACCATTTGCAAAGTTCGTAAGCCCGATCTACTTTCCTCCACCGCGAGCCATCCGCAGGTGTCTAAGCATCCCGCCTTCCTTACGCTTTCTACATGCCAACGCATCATCTTAGCATGACCTTCGTTAGCAAACAGACGCTTCAACCGGGGATCACAGGAAATACCACAATACTTTGGTCGAGTTCTTCTTCGACGATTCCCATCTAATTCACCGATCGCCACGCTGCACCTTATATCGATTCTTCGCACACCGACAAACCTCCAAATCGGCATACTCATTGCGATATAGGATACAATCGTTAGGACATGCGGTATCTTCCGACTTGCAATCCTAAAGGGCAGAGGACTCCGCTTCGCTTCATACGAGATTCGTAGAGTGTTACCTTCCGAAGCAACTTCTTTACGAGTGATAACAAACCATTGAATGCCTTGTCCGACACACCGCTTGTGGCCTTCCATTGCATGAGTTCTAGTGTAGTACGCAGCTTTTTGTGGCCCCGTCCACGCTTTGGGTACAAAGCGCTTCTATGGTCCTCTACCATGCTCAAACTTCTTGTATTGTCTTTCCTCCGTGAACTCTCCTCTCCATCACGGAGCATCCGATCTAACTCATCATCGCCAAACTCGCCGATCAGATCTTCCACGGACCCGATTGAGTGGTGTCCGCATACCGCTGGCTCTATCTTCCTCTTCTTCGCCTTCTTCATCGCCTTCCCCGTCGAATCGCCTGCTTTCTCCATGGTGGGTCCAGATGTATAGTTTGCAATGAAACCTCTCGTGATCACATGGCTCATAACCATCCATCGCTCGGAGTGCTCCTTCTCATTCTTGCAATCCACGACGGACAACGATGAAGCTTCCTCGAGGCAAAATGCAACGGCCGCCGAGAAACTCCTTCATGCCATCTCTGAACTCTCTTGACCGACGGTCCGCATTGTACATCCATTGCGGCTCATCTACACCAATAAAAATAATAACAACATCTATCACTATATTTAATTAAAGCTAACTATGTCTAATAGTTTTGTATTTTTAATCATTCTCGCATTCTTTCAACTAAAGCCAACTAATTATTTCTAATCCTACTGCATTTTTTAAAATAAAACTAACTAATTGTTACATGTTCATGCAAACCTTTTCTATCATTCCGCATTTTAATTTTACTAAATAAAAATTATTTTTACCTTGTCTCCACCTTTCTAATTTTTCATCGCTTTCACATTTATTGCATTTCATTCCATACACCAAACAATATATCACCTTAAGAACAAAAAATAAGCCAACAATGTAAACATGTACACTAACAATTCCCACAAGAACAAAACATGATTTCTCAACATCCAATGCACAAAAACATCAATATATAGGTGAGAAGGATGTCAAGAACATGTTACTCACCTTAGGAACAATTAATTCGAGCTAATAGCCTCAATTGAAAATTTTGGTAGCACCTCCCCATGAATCGCTCTCGCCCACCACTGCTGTCCAAAGGCGAGCTCGGGAGGAAGATGGGGTTTAAATGCGCTGGCGGAAGGGGTTCACAAGTTCTACACACGAACCGCTCGATCCTCAACTATAGAAGCGGTTCGTGTCTCGAACCGCTTATATCTCTAGAAGCGTTCTAGACACTAACCGCTTCTAGAGATGGGACTCTAAGGGGTCTGCCTCAAGAACCGCTTCTAGAGACCCTCCCGCCTGCTTCCCATGAACCGCTAGGCACGAGAGCACAAGCGGCGCACTCTAACCGCCAGATAGACCGGTTGTGTAGGCCGGTTCTGTAGTAGTTCGCAATGTTGTTTGGTTGTTGCATAAATGTTTATTGGAGAGAATTGTTGTTGCTAGAATTAATATAAGTTGAATATGATCTTGCTAGAATATAGTCTTATTATGATGTTTAGTTGTTACTCCTGCACGTTGTAGTGACATTATAGACACCGAAGGTGCTGGGGTGTTACAATATGCCCACATATGCTCAATATGACAGTAAAATCTAACAACACATCTAGTGAATAGGATTGCATTTGGCACTACTAGAAATCCAGGCTTTTGCCACAAAACTTTTTACAACACCGTAAATTCTGTTGCATTAGAGTGGTGTTATTGCTTCGATTTGGAAAATTGTGGCAATACGTCCAATATATTACCACGAATTACTGTGCGTTGCGATATTGTTAACTGTCGTGGCAAAAGGTTGGTCGTATTGCAACAAAAAATAAAATCGTTGCATCAAATAAGATTTTATTGCTATGGATAATTGCTATAATATTTTATTTCGTGGCGATTTTTAATTTTATAGCCACAATTTTTCTTTTTACGTGGCAATAAGTCTACATATGGGTCACGACATGTATTGGGCCATGTGTTATTGGGCCTATTGTACTTACATGCATACATGTAAATTAGAGTTAAAGGAGTATAAAAGAGAGAGGGAGGAGATTTCCTGTGTGTGGCAACAAAGGAAAGAAAAAGGGCTCCGGCTGCGGAACGAGGGCGCCGCACGGGAGCACGAGAACTGAAGAAAAAAAAGGCAGCGACTGCGAAGCTGAGGACGGGCCAAGAAAGAACGAGGCGGCACGGCAAGTGATCATGCGGTTGCTATATGCGGTCTTCAAGGAGGGAGTACAACAGGCAGCGTAAAGATCGAAACAGCATCACTTGATGCAGAGAGGCTTCCAGTGCGTAGCACAAAAAAGCAACAGGTAATAGCCTCCTGGAGCAAGCGATAGGACATCAAGAAAAAGAAGATAGAGGAGGTAACAGTGCGCATGCAATTTAGAAATCAATAAAGGTAATTAAGGTTTATACGGAACTCATGTATGAACTGTGTTTGAGTTAATCAACGAATATAAGTTCATGTTCTAGCATGCCTGTTTAATCTAGTTTCTCTTCCATAGTATTAGATCAATTATTCTAGATTGATTTGATTAGTTTAGTCATTATTTTTGTTAATTTTCAGAATTAATAAAAACACAAAAAAAATAGTTTTAGGTGTTAATTTGCACCAATTCACCCCCCTCTTGGTGCGCCTCGATCCTACAAGATGCTTTACATGCATCTTCATTTCTGGTTAATGTTGGGAACGGATTACCTTCAATTGCTTGGTTCAACTTATGTGTCAGCTGGGCAAACATTTTGTATATACAACTTGTGTAGTCTTGTAGAGCTCATACGCGAAATAACCAAGATGAACAATAATTGGTGAGTAGTTCTTTGAATCAATTGATAAAATGCCCTCACTTACATGTGCCATTGATAAATTGCCCCGTGATGTCTCACTGACATGTGGGTGGTTTATGGCATGAATATCTATTCATTAAATTGTGATACTAAAATGCTAGGATTCGCTGGGAATCTTGATGAAATAACAGGGAGATTGTAATGATGTAATATGTAGTCTCTGACCAGGGTCTCCATGTTGACTTGCATAAAGCAAACCGTGGCGAGTAAATTTTGTTGTGTGCAAACAAGTGGGTACAAGGAGCGTTGGTGGGTTTGGTCTCTTGTAGTGCCATTTTTGAAGTTTGGTTCTATGACATTAGTAGGCAAGCTTTCTGTTCATTTCATCAATAATGAACTCGCTTTGTGCCAAAACATATGTTATGCTACATGAAGATTGTTTACGACTTCACGCTGTTGCCATTAGGAACAAATTGCTGTTGAATGCAAGTGAAAGTAATTTGCATTCCAACCAAGGCCCTACACGCTGAGTATTGTTGCATATTTCCAGTTATAGATCAGTGCATTGGTATTTCCAGCTATGAGCAACACTGAGCCGGTGCCATAATCTTGGTTGTTTGGTTGTTGCATAAAGGTGCTGGGGTGTTACAATATGCCCACATATGCTCAATATGACAGTAAAATCTAACAACACATCCAGTGAATAGGATTGCATTTGGCAGTAACTTTGGTTCATTTTGTATTACCACTATCACACGGCCATAATGCATTATGGTGAGGTTCAATAGTAAACTCTAAAGACTTGAGTAGTAAATTGGATTGCATTTGAAGATAACTTTGGTCCGTTTCTATTTCTTCTATTACACGGCCATCACGCGGCACTACGAGGATCGACAGTAAAATCTAATAGCACATCTAGTAAATTGGAGTGCATTTTGTAGTAAAATCTCATTCATATGGCATTTATAGGTGAGAATTATATAATGTTGTTCCTCTTGTTGTCCATAAGCTGCCGGTGAAAATAATTTATGAATCGGAGCTACCAATAAAAAGTTATGACTAAATCAAAAACACAAGATTATAATATAAATAAGTAACTGTATTTATTAGTTGGTAGGTTACATAACTAATTGGCTTAGTCAACACACAAGGTTGGTGTACGTAGAGTGGTTTAGACACGCTTATCCGACTGATGCATAGCATAACTATTCTACACTTGAGTGCAGAATAGCGATTCCATGTGTGTGTTTGTGTGTGTAGTATAATTGCTTGGGGCACCATGGAGCCTATTCACTATGATCCAAAATAGGTATATTCCCTTATGTATTGCATGCAAATTTTTTTGAAATTTTTAGGATGTTGAGTTTAACTAGTTCAAACAAATTTGAACTAAAATTCAAACTAGAGTTTCCTTTTTTATGATAGTTTGATCATATGTATGTGCTGATTTTATATTTAAATTAGAAAATTAAAGTATGTAATCTAAATTCGTTCAAAATCATTGAATTCGAGCATATGTTTTCAAAGGTATGTGTTGCATTTGAATGGATAATAGATGAGTATATACCATAAAACTAATTTTTTTACAAAAATTATACCTAAATATGACTTGAATTCACACATTTGAAATAAAGGTGCCCCATCTAGCGTCATATGCATGTGTGTGTGTGAAAATGGTTCCATACACCTGAGAGTACATACTCCCAATCTAAGTTTAATATTTAAATGATATTTTTATATATCTTTATCCTTTTAAGCATACTCTACTACTGATTATAAAATACTCCAAAGTGAGTTCCATGAAAATTTCATCATTGTCCATTTTTTATGGGAAAATTTTGCTAGCGCTACTGAAAAAGTGTGCAATTTCGGTTTTGCAACTAATCTTCCTGTTGTTTCATTTTTTCCACTACTATTTTCACTTCTCCTTTTGCCATTTCCGTTAGTTGACTGTCAACCCAAATTATTTTTTTTGCTTTTTATTTTTAAAGATAAAATGAAGTTAAATTTTTAGAATTTTTTGTATGATCCTAGCTCGCTAAAGATGGTACCATAAATTTTTCAAAGTATGATCAAGCTTAATGATACTTGAAAAAATTTATGGTACCATATTTAGTAGTCTAGATCATACAAAAAATTTCTAAAAGAATTAAACTTAATTTGTTATATTTAAAAAATAAAAATAGAAGGAACAAATCCGACTAACGGTCAACTCACAGTCAACTGACAAAAATGGCAAAAGGAGGAAGAAGAGCACAGACTGGTGCAAAAATGAAACTAGAAAAAATAGTAACAAAAGTGAAATTACACACTTTTCAGTGGCACCAGAAATTTTTTTTCCCACTCTTTATTGCATAATTCTGTATATACTCCTTTTACATAGGAAAAGGCTATATAGCGAAAATAAAGGGCTACAATGAAAATTTTTCAACCATGTCGCATTGGAACATCTTAGAATTAATATTGAAGTATACCACAAGGAATAAAGGAGTATACTAATAAGTGCCACAGGAATGAGATTTTACTGCTAATTTGCTGAATGTATTGTAAGATTTTACTACCGCATAGGCCGTTGAACCATTTGGCATCATAATAAAATCCATTTATACCGATAGTAAAATCTATATATACGGATAGTAAACTCTGATTTATATGTCGTTTATTGGTGAGATTTATATCAATATGTTGCTCTCATTGGCAGTAAGCTATTGACGAAAACCGTTCGTGAATCGGAGCTGTTAATAAAAAATTATGGTTAAATCAAAGAAAAATAGATTTCTATATAAACAATAAACGATTTACTAGTTGGTCATATGGTGTAAACTAGTAATGCGCTTTCTTATTTGTACTAGAATATTTTTTCTTTTATTTAACCAAAAAAATTTTATTGACAGCTCCGATTCACAAACGGTTTTTACCAGTAGCTTTCTAACGATGAGAGCAACATAATAATATAAGTGTCGCTAATAAATTCCGTATGAATGAGATTTTACTGCCAATTTACTGAATATGTCGCAAGATTTTACTACTGCACATGCCGTTGAACCCTCTGATATGATAGTAAAAATCTATGTATACCGATAGTAAATTTTATGTATATGGATAGTAAAATATGATTTATATGGTATTTATTGGCGAGACTTCTATCAACATGTTGCTCTCGTCGTTATTAAGTAAACGGTGAAAACCGTTTGTAAATCAGAGCTTTCAATAAAAAGTTATGGTTAAATTAAAGAAAAAACATATTCCAATACAAACTCAATAAAAAGTTATGGTTAAATTAAAGGAAAAATATATTCCAGTACAAACTAGAACACGTATTTACTGGTTGGTTTGGCTACGCAGGTGATTGTAGTTAACACGTGAACGTGCATGAGATGGTTTGTATAGGCTTCTCCAACCGATTCCGATGGTTTGTATATTGCAGTGTCATTTCTCCGGGCCAGTGCTTGGCCCCAATAGCTATCACCTGATGGGTTGTAGTTTGCACTGTCATGGACTGCCGTTTTCTAATTGGCTGCATGCTTCGTGCTTGTGTCTGTAAAGCTAGCTCCCGTCACTTTGTCGGAGTCTACATGTTTTACTTGGTTGCTTTCGTGTGGTTTCTACTTAATTCACTAGCACAACTTGCTTAAGGCTTACCTAATAAGGTCAGTATTGGATGTGTGTCAATCCTGATCAGCTCATCGTCACAACTTGTGGGCGGTGCTTAATTCATTTAATTGTTTGCCACCACATTTTATAAATGCAGCATGCATGCGTACGTTGCAATTATTGCTGATACGGAAAAAGGAAAAAAGGTAGCGTGCTGAATGCTGATGCACAATGGAGGTGCACGAATCATCGGTCGAGCATCCGAACGAGCCTCCTGCCTGAGCACCAATATGAAACACCCCAAAAATTTCAAAATTTCATTTATTTAATCATCTGGTTTTATTTGGATTTTTATTTGAATTTTCTTGAATTCATTCGAATTCATTTGGCTTGTCATGTTTTCCTTTCCTTTTTGGGAAAGTTTTCGCTTTCGGCGCTTTCCCTTTTTAGCCGCTCCTATTTTCAGCGTTGGCCCATTTTCTCCGGCCCGGTTTTCCCCTTCCCCGTCCCGGCCTTGGGCCTCAGCCCTCTTTTTCCTTGGGCCACTCCCTCCATCCTGCTTTCCCCCGCGGCCCACTTTCTTCCCCCGCTCAGCCCACCCGCGCTAACCCCTTCTTCTTCCTCCCCCTCCTTCCTCCCGATGGTCCAAACACAGCTCCGCCTGTCAGATCCTCGGCAAGAAAATTTCAACGCCGTCGCTTTGTCTCATCACCACTGCGCCTCGTCCCCTTCGCCATCACAAATTTCGCCACCGCCGCATTGTTTTCAAGGCTGCTTTTGCGCCTTTTTCGCCATTTCGCCGATCCGTCCAAAAGACGCGCTACCACCGCCTCGCCTCGTCTCTGCCGCTAACTCACAAGAATCCTCACCTGTTCACAGTTGCCTGCCACGGCCGCCCATGCTGTCCTCGCCGTCCTCCCCGTTGAAAAACTCAGCGCCACCTCTCCTCCGCGACTTTGACCTCTCCTCCGCCTCCCGGCTATAAATAGCCCCTAACCCTCCATTTTGCCGCCCGAGCCCGGCAGGTTTCTCCTCCTTCTCCCCGGTCAGCTCATTCACACTCTCGAGCCTTCCTTCGCCCTCGCCGCGCAGCTTCTTCTCCACCTCCGGTCTCCACCGTCGCTCGGCCGCTCCGCCTCCTCCCCTCCCCATTTTTCTGCCGCCCCGAGTTCCCCATGAGTTGCTCTCCCTCCCCCTCTATTTCTTTCGCCTCCCTGTACCTGCTCGCCGCCATCATCTTTCTCCAACTCCGCCGAGCTCCTTGCAGGCGCCCACTGCTCCCCTCTCTTTGACTCATGGGTCCCAAGGCCACCACCTCTACTGGCCGCTAAGCCTCGCTCACACAAGACTCCTTGCCCTCGCCGACATCTGGGCCCGCCACACCTTTCACTGGGCTGGCTTGGGCCTCACCGCTCCTCCTCCTCACCGCTCATTGGGCCCACCACACCTCACACAGGCGCCTGGCCCGGCTCACAGGCCGGGTGGCCAGGTTCGTGGTCGATTCAAGGCCTCGCGGTCAATAGGCCTCGTGCTCGTGGGTTGCACGGGGTCGATTTCGCGTTCACTGTGCAGCCCAATCCCATTTTGGATTTTGATTTCTTTTTTGGATTTAACCTCGATTTAAAATCCGAAAATTAATTTAAAATTCCACAAAATTCCACAAAAATCCCAAAAATCCAAAAATGCCCAAAAATACATATTCTTGATCAGTTCAAGCCGCTGAATCCAAAAATGATCTCCGTTTCGCCATATCAAGTCCAGAAAATTCCAAAAATGCCCCTGAGCTCCGTTCTGGCCATTTTCTCTCCCGTTCCTTTTTCCGTTTCTTTTCCTTTGTTGTTTTTATTCGTTTATTTATTAGTTTTTGCTTTTCCGCGCTAGATCCGACGTTTGAGAAACTCTCCGAGCGAAACCCAGAGCCGGAGCAGCTCTTGAAGCCGCGCCAGGAGCAAGCATCGTTCGGGACCAGACACGACATCGACTGTCTCTCGTTAGGTGAACCTCTAACCCCGCAAGGCAAACCACACTCCTTGAACATGTTTGATCCCATTATTCCGTATAATTACTGTATGTATTTAGTTATTGCATTTGTCTGTAAATAGAGTAGAAATCTAAAAATGAGCTAGTTTAGAAAGACTTGACTAGTTAAACCCACCCCTTTTGTTAAGACCATGTTGATTATGCCATATTCAGTTTAACCCTAGGTTATCATTAATGAACCACCGTAGGTTAGCTATAATAAAAATCATTACTTTTCATTTATTGCTCAAAACTCATTTTCAAAACCTGCTATGATTTGGGGGATAGTGTTGGGCGGACCACGGAAGGTGGATGCTGGCCCAATCCCCAAACCGATGACAAGCCCAGTGTGGTGTGGAAAGGGTACAGGAGGTATCGGTGGTGCGGTGTGTGTCGGGCTTGTCTTCGGCAAATAAGGATCAACCCCTGAGCAAAGTAAATAACTCAGTCCCCTCTCAACCACAAGTTGGGTCGGTCACCATATTCGATCCACGAGTCTTAAGATATTGTCTTTCCCCTTGGAATGCCTACATGTGGACCCCCATTCTCTGTGGGAAGAATGGGTAGTGTTGTGGTTGTGGGTGAAACAGAATGGTGCGGCCATTCAGCGGGTTTCACAACAGAGATTTCTCGCTTGGTCGGGCCAAGACAGTCCGCTGGGCAAGGCCCTCGAAATGGGATTTGCACCGCCTACTGGGTAGGAGCTAAAGAGGGGGAATTCAATGAAATGTTATGTTAATCTCGGTCCGACCGCATGCATAAAAGTTGCATGTTGTTCTAGAGTGGCACTAACGACCGTAGATATCTTGTGGGTAAAGTTGAGTAGCTCTGCAGAGTGATCTAAATGGTATTCAAATACGCCGTGCTTCCGGTTAATGAAGCTGGGTTAATTTCGGGTGATTCCGGTAACTGAGTTTGAGTAGTTTTAATAATAAACTTGCCGTAACCTGGATTTTGTTAATAAATCAGTGGTGGTGTTGTGATAATGATATTGATTGATTGATTTATATTTCTTTTATGCTATACTTAATCTTAGCTCATGCATTCACCAAATAATTAAACTAATACCAATTCCTTGAAATTCCGTGCATGTAATATTCAGAATTTTCGTGTGGTTTGTTGAGTACGGTTGTGTACTCACCCTTACTCCAAATCCCCCCTTTTAGATTTCAATGAAGCTGACGAGTTCTAGAAGAACGTAGATGGCGATGATAATTGGTTTTGAAGACCTTGGTCTATCTGCTCAAGCCTTTCCTATGGTTGTTTTTGGTAATGTATCTGGTGCCAACCGCACCTTTTGTAAAACTCTGGCCGTTAAGCTCTTAATTTACCTATCAAATATTCGTATTTGCTTTTATGTCTGGCCATGTGCACTTGGTTACCTATAGCTAAACTCCTGGGTAGCTGTGAGGGTATTTATACGCACCCCCTGAGAAGGGCGGTCCGTTACACAATATGAGCAAAGTTTATGAATCCCTAGAGTAGTAGATAGTGCTGGGCTTGTATAAAGTAGAAATGAACCTGCAAGGAAGCCGGCTAGCTAGGAGTAGGGGTGAAAATAGGACAGGAAATATCCGCCCGATCCGATCCCGAATCCGTTTAAAAACTGCATCGATGTTATCCAGATTCAGATCGGGAAAATCCGATGTAATATGGGTTAGGATATGGAAGAGCAATATCCGATTCAGATCCTAAAAATCTCATGTAATATGGGTTAGATATGGGAAGAGCAATATCCAATTCGATATCCGGATAAAATCAGTTATTCTTCCATTAATTTGGTTCATTATTGATAGATAGAATAGTTGTTTGATACTGGCACTAAAAAACACTACTTTGTTATTAAGCGTGAACTTCAAGAAATCTATCAACAAACAAATAGAGTGATGATATAATGCTTTTACCTAAATTAATTTGTTCAACTTATTTGATAAACTTCTTTTCTATTCAAATTACTGGAATTAGTTGAGTCACTAAATTGCACCTCTAACTATACTACTATCCGTTGAAATAATTATGACTTGAAGTTAATGTTGTAAGGTTAATGCTTCATTCGCTCTTTTACGCATACAATTATGTACTATACTACTATCCGATTATGATATCCGACATCGAATTAATCCGTCAGTATCCGCCCGTGATCCGAATCCCAAATAATCCGACCAGATCCAGATCCAGATATCTCAGATCCGACTCAATCCCCAAAAAAATATGGACTAGGATACGGGACGAGCAATATCCGCCCGTCTGACCGGCTAAGGCGTTGCTTGAGCCCAATCGAACTAATTCCTCGTGTATTACTGAAAATTTCTAAAATTAATTCTGATTATGTCATTGACATGTGAGGTCAAGATTTACATATCAGTGACAAAATAAGTGATATATAAGAGTTGATCTAAACTTTCGATAGCAAACGTGGGGTTGCATGCGCGTCCCCAAAATAACAGGATATTTTATAAATGCAGCATGCATGCGTATGTTGCAATTATTTCTGATACGAAAAAAGGTAGCGTGCTGAATGCTGATGCACAATGGAGGTGCAGGAATCATCGATCGAGCATCCGAACGAGCCAGCTGCCTGAGCACCAATATGAGCAAAGTTTATAAATCCTTAGAGTAGTAGATAGAAATGAACCTGATCAGCTCATCATCACACCTCTGCTAATATGAGAAGAATTGCCGGCCTCAGGAACGTTCGAGCCGGGTTCGATCCGGGCGGCTCGCCTCAAAAAAAAAAAGTTTTGCGTTTTGATCTTTTTATAAATTACGAATAGGTTCTTCACGATTTTTTGTGAGAGGAAGATATTTTTCTCTAAAATCACGTTTAGGTCCCTCGTGCGTCATTTTTCGGAAAAAAAACTCACGTTAAATTCAAATCGCGAATAAGCCCTTTTCTAATTTTTCAGGATAGTGGACAGGTCCAAAAACGTAACAAACAGGTCCTTACTCCTTACTCTAGGTCCTTTCTCCGTTTTTCCCGGGAAAAAAATTTTCCGCTGTAAATATTTGTGCAAATTTATCTCTAGACTTTTTCCCACCTCGATTTCCCATCTCGATCTCTCGATATTTTTAAAATATGTATTATTACTCTGTGAACGCCAGTAGAGTGCTAGCCTCGACAAAAGAAGGTTGTTATCTCTAATAATTTTTCACCCTTTTCCTTCTAGACTTTTTCCCCATCGCCTCTAGACTTTTTCCCCACCATTTTTTTCGGTCTCCAATATTTTCCAAATAATTCGCCGAAGAGATATTTCTACAACTCTATCTCTATTTTTTCCCCGCTTTGCTCATTATTTCGACGATTTAAAAATAAAACTCCATCGAAAAGAAATTTTTTCACTAAAAAACGCGCTAAATTTTTTGTGTTCTTTCAAATTGTTTACCATTATTTCGGCGATTTAAAAATAAAACGCGTTAAAAAAGAATTTTTTCACTTAAAACGACACACACGCGTGTGTTACTGTGAAAAAAATTGTGTTCTTTCACCGCTTTCGCCATTATTTTGACGATTTAAAAATAAAACACCGTCAAAAAAAAAGAATTTTTTTCTATGAAAAAGCGACACGCGCGGCGTGTTAAAAAAACGTATTGATGTTTGCATCTTTTGTGAGAGGACCCTAAATAGATACCGAAGAAAAACGTGTTGACATTTGGATCATTCCGACTGTTTTACACGAAAAGGACCTTTCGATTTAGCGCAAACGCAGATGCACTTTTATTTTTTCAACCGTTTCGCGCGTTTCCTCAATGATTTTTTAAAAAAATGCCAACGGAAAAAAACCGAAATTTTTCTCGCGAAAAAAACAGTGCACGCGGCACAGAAGCCGCGCAAACTATCCTAGTAGTTGTATAAAGTAGAAATGAACCTTTTTTCGATAAAGGAAGCTTTTATTAATCTCAGTAAATTACATCAAGGTGATACAATTATACTAAGAAGACTCCCGGCCTCTACACAGCTAGGGTGTACACAGCCAAACACACACACAAGAAAAGACAAAGGAACCGTCGCGGCAAACTACATCACGCAACATTGTCTTCAAGGCTATCCACCATCATAGCAACATTTGGACCGCGATAAAAGCTCTCCAATGACAACGCCTCCAAGAAGGACTCGATACGCACACGCACCGCCGTTGCCATGATCTAACCAGTGAAGGCCAGACCAAAGGTTTTCACCTCGGAGAGTAAATTCTCTGACTACAAAACAATGCCTTCAACAAGACCATTGCCAGGCACAACCAACTAAGGTCAGACCTATGGATTTCTCCCTGAAGTCGAAGTACCGGAGATCCCAGTGTTGCAACCATCCTCATTCCAAGCTAGTGCCGCCATACCACTTAATCTTAGCCAATAGCAACGGCCACCTTCTCAAGGCCAGATAAAACAATTTTTAGATGTTCGACTCTACGATGATAGATTCATGAGCTAGCCAATAGGCACACGATCATCAAGTCCATAGAGTGCATCTAAAAAATGAGTTGTGTCGCCTAAGAAAGCGAATCCGCGAATCGATGCTAAGATTACATAGGTCAAAAGAAATGTATGAACAACGCTAGTAAGGGATGAAGACGCTGAAGCGAAGAGTAGTCACCTAAATCGCCCATCATCCACAAGATGCGAACCCTACCACCAAAGACCGCAGACCGGAGCATCAAAATCATCCGCCGCAAGGCTCCCACCAAGTACAGCTAAATCCAGAGGCCGAGAGCACGGATCCGGTGAGGGATACCAAAGATCCGGCCGCCAGGCCACCGGAGTTCCACCCGCCAGAGTGGAGAGCGCAACCACAGACGTCCCCGCACGGATCTGGGCAATCGAGTCCATGGGGCGAGATGGCCCCGCCGCCGCCTTCCTCGGAAGCTGAACGGGCCTTCCGCGAGCTCGCTCCGGCAGCAGCGTGGCAGAGAAAGGGTGGGAAAGAGGTCTGACGGCGGCTAGGGCTTAGGAGTCCTGGCGGCTAGGGCAGGGGACGTGGGGAGCAGACATTAGCAAATAGGCTGCTTCTATACTGGATGAGATAGAAATGAACCTGCAAGCTGGAAGCCGGTTAGCCCAGGAGAACATTTGCCAGTCCGACCGGCTAAGGCGTTGCTTGAGCCCAATCGAATTAATTCCTCGTGTATTACTGAAAATTTCTAAAATTAATTCTGATTATGTCATTGACATGTGAGGTCAAGATTTACATATCAGTGACAAAATAAGTGATATATAACAGGATATTTTTAAAATTAATTCTGATTGCGCGTCCTCAAAATAACAGGATTTTTTTTAGACGGGAGATTATGTCGTCCGAAATAACACGACATGGATCGCGATCACAACAATATTGACGAATCCAGCGCATACGCGTGGCGCACGGTGTGGGAAACACGGGGTTAACTGGGTAATCTAGTGGAGGAGCATGTAGCCAGGCAGGATCGGTGGATGCAGGCAATTAGCTACCGAGTGGCTAGTAGCCACCAAGGGCCATGCATTCGGTGATGAGCATCAAACTGCCGGAAATCAAGCAGACATGCACATGCAGCGCCAGTCCCTGTGACGCTACGACGGTTGTCTGTGGAGATAGATGGACTTCAAGTCCTAATATAGTTAGACTCTATATGAACGAATTTGATATAAAGAGAGGTAATAGAATTTTACCTTCTTATATTGTGTGTGTGTTCTATTTATATATGCTTACCGTTCTTTATATATCCTAATGATTTGTGTCCGGACGTCCGAAATTTTCAAATACACTGCAACATTTTTTTTATACGCGTGCAACATTTTCCTTCGATAAACAGTAAAATTCGCTACAGTAAATAGATGTTGCAAGCGTTCAAAAAAATGTTGCATGCGTCGGAAAAAAATGTTGCACTCATAGAAAAAAAATGTTACAAGAGACTTCCGATGGGATGAACAGTGATCGGACATCCCGCTAGTATCTCCCTTGATATATTGTGATTGATCAAGTGCAAACGACTTTGTTTTACAACATGTTATCAGCATGAAGCTCCACTGAGACCAATTGAGATCGTCTGCCTGTATTAATTGTCATTGCATCGAATTCTACCGTCAACACACGATTAAATCTACTACAAGCCTTACGTAAGTTTGAGCTATGTAAGTTAATCGCACTTAAACAGTCTTCTAATCCTATAGATTACTTTCCCTAATTACCTAGTTTAGTTATTCTGCATGAAATCAACAAATTAGGGTTCATCAATGTACTATTCGTCACCAAAGAAAATTACCCATCGGATGTGCTTGTAGCGCAACTGACAGGCCACAAGTTTCGTTGGCCCTGTGCACCGTCGATTGTGCGTCGCGTCAGCTAGCAGCCGCCGCGCCAGCCCTTGTGCTAGCACCGTGACTGCTTGCCTCCCCGCCCGTGTGGCGGCACCAAAACTGATGGTTTTCGTCCCTTGTACCGACGCCAAAGCTCGTAGCCTCCTCTGCCTTCTCCCATGCCCGGTGACCCCGTCGGTCGCCCTGTTGGCGCGCCGCCACGCCGGCTGCCGTATCGGCAGCCGCTAAGCCCGTGGCTCACCACACGCACCGACGCCGCTGTGTCTGCGGTCGCACTTGTGGCCTCTCGCGCCGCATCGGTGACCCTCGCACCCAGCCTGCAACCATCGTGCCTACGCATGACGTGCCCTCACCAGGGGCCCCGCCACCGTAGGGCCCTGTCGAGCCTGCACTCGATGCACCGCCGCCGGGGGAGCCCAACAGCTCTATGCCTGCCGTCGTGCGTCGCAAAGGCTCGTGCCTAAAGCCGGCGTCACCTCTATCGACCAGTGCATGCACCTGCCTAGAGGTGGGCGTCGTGCCGGGTCGGACCAGCCCGGCACGGGCCTATCGTGCTTCGGGTCTAAACCGTGACGGCTTATCGTGCTCGCTGTGCCAGGTCGGGCTGGCCCGGCTCGACTTCGGCGAGCCCAGGCACGGTCCATTTGCGCTTCGTGCTTGATTCGTGTCGTGCCGGTACAGGTCCGGCCCATTTATACTATTACTACAAGAGAAAATGATCACGAATTGATTTCTTTCTTTATCTGTCTAGAACTTTCTTTTTCTGGTCGAAACAAAATTCTATTGTGTTTATTTTTCTCGATTTCTTTGATTTAGTTGTTCCTTCTAGTCACATGCATGCAGCCATGCATTTACATCTTGATTTGTTCACCAACACATACAACGTGCATTCACTTCCTTTTCTCCAGTCCATCCATAGTTTTCTTCCTTTACTCCTTGATTTGCTCACCCACATATATAACACAGGTGCGTGCCTGTTTCGGGCCGTACCGGCCCAAACATAGCCCGGACTGTCGTGCCGGGCCGGACCGCCCATCGTGCCCGATTGGTAGGTCCAGCATGGTTTCGACGTCTTAGTCGCGACCGGTCCATTTAGAAAAGATCGCGTCGGGCCGTAGGTCGTGCCGGGTCGGATGTGCCTCGTGCCGGCCCAAAATAGCCCGGCCCAGTGCCCACCCCTTGACTTGCCGCCATGTATCGCTACAACCCGCACCCGAAGTCGCTCCTCCGAGGCCCAAGCCCGAAGTCACGCCTCTACGGCCCGCGCCCAAAGTCGTAGCACCGAGGCCCACAACCCGAAGTCGCACCGCCACCCAGATCTCGGCGTCTGCACCATGCTCACCACGCGCTGTCGCCAGAGCTCGCACACCGCCGTTGGAGCCAGCTCGGCCTTCGCGTTGTCGCCTATGCCCGGTCGCGCCACCTCACTGAAGACAAGGCTGAGCAGTAGCTTGGGTTCTTAACCCTAGCCGGCCTCTGGTTATGGGCTGGGGTGGGCCACGATGGACTTCATGGACCGGCTGGGCCATTCGGCAAGCATGTTGCTTGGATGGAAAAGAAATAAAAATGTTATTTTGCAATTTAGTCCCAGAAACTATAGTTTATTGCAACCAGTTTTCAGGTAATTTTGCATCAAGGACCTGACGTTTCTGTAATTCCATAAAATAGTTAATAAATTCTGAAATTTTATGGTAAATCCTAGAAATTAGATTTTTTAGGAATATGGACTTACCTAAAATTGTTGAAGTTGATACTTAGCACGTATTGGAAGGTCCATATTTCTGGGTTTATTTTTCTTGGCATTATTACATATTTATGTGTACTGGAATTTATTTTTTTTATCAGTAATTCTGAAAATTGCTTCATAATTAGCAGAAAATCATGAAAATTCTAGGAACATTATAAATAGCATGTTGGAAGTTCCATGCCTCTGGATTTATTTTCTTAGCATTATCCCATGTCCATACATATTGGAATTTATTTTTCTGTTAATTGGTAATTTTGAAAATTGCTTGATAATTAGTAAAAATTATGAAAATGCTTAGAAAATCCTAAAAATTTTTAAAGTGAGCATACAATATATTTATTTTGCCAATAGTAAAATTTAATCTTGCCTACATAGAGGATATGTCAAACATCGCAAAAAGGAAATTACTGAGCTTGTCTTAAATGATAGCAATTATCTTACCAGGACAATGGATGCTAAGATGAACCTAACAGTTCGATCTCTTAGAGCCTATATTACTCAGCCTGAAGTTGATACCCTTGCTCTTTCTAAAGCCGCTAAGTGTGTGGCTTTACACTTCCTAAGGTACCATCTCTATGCGAACCTGAAGGCCGAATATTTGGTGAAGTAGGACCCGCTGGCACTATAGAATTATCTGAAGGAATGATGTAACCAACAAATATCCGTCCTGTTGCCAGAAGCACAACGTGAATAGATGCTCTTGCATTTTCAGGATTTTAAGTCTGTGGCAATATACAACTCTGTTATGCATATGCTTGTTGCCAAATTGACATTCTATAACTAGAAAGTTATTGATACTGAAATGTTTAATAATATATTATGCACCTTCCACCCTAATATGAGGATACTGTAGCAACAATACTATCATGCTAAGTACCAGAAGTACTCTGTGCTTTTATGCGTTTTGCTAGAAGCAGAAAAGCATGATGAACTCCTGATAAAGAATCCTCACATCCTTCCTAATGGAAGTCACTCAATGCTTGACGTGCATGCAAATGCTCAGTGGACTAGTAATAACCGAGGTGCGGAAAGGCCAAAGACATAAAGGGGATAAATGGAAGAATGACAGATAAGTGAAGAGGTAGGAAATAGTGGAAAAGTAAAGGTAAAGAGCTAGAGGGCTTGCAGAAGCAAGATTCATCTAACAAGGCTACAAACTCAGATAACCCCTACTTTAGGTATGGATACATTGGCCATTGGTTGCACAACTGAACACCCCAAAGTATTTGGCAGACATTTACATGCAATCCATTGAAAAAGTCAATAAGACCTAGAGGAACAAAGCTGAGACACATTGTACTATTCAACCTGTTGTTGACATAGATGTTGTGAAGTGTGAGAATATGTTTATTGATCCTACTAAGCTCAACGAGGACTAGAAGGACACCCACAACTAATATGGAGACCTATTTTAGTCTCCTAAATATTCATTCATTTTTCTAGTCGATGTCACATTCTCTTTAAGAGTCTTCCCTATCAGTTTAGTCTTCGTTCCAGAATAAGCAATGGTCTACGCTCCTGTTGGGCGATTATCATTTAATTAAATTGCTATTTCGTATTATATTTTATGCTATGTTTGTTCTATATTTTGCAATATGTTCTTGTTGCAACAATTGCTTGATTATTATATCATACTTCTAATATAGAACAAAGTACAATCTAACGATGGAGGAACAAATTTGTCTTATAGATAGTTTTACCATAAATTCAATTATTAGGGAGACTAAATATTTTCAAACTTTGACTAAGAAAACTGAAAATATCATGACTATCATCAAAAACGATGTTCTCATAGTTGGCACTGGAAAAGCTATCATAGTCTTCCCTATAGGTACTCATATAATAATAGAGAATGCTCTATTATACCTTAAGTCCTGTCATACTCCACTAAGTTTTAAAGAAATTGGTTTTAATGGTTTCCATATGGAAATAGAAAATGAGGTTGGTACAGAATACCTACTCATGACTAAGTTTAACTGTGTAATATACATATGGTTGAAAAAACTTCCTTCTCCCCCAAGTTACAGTGTACATAAATAAAACCTAAAGTTTGTGTTGCAATGAAAACAATACTTAAAAACCCAGAAATATTTAAAATCTGGCATAATTGACTAGGTCATCTTGAGTTGAAAAGGATAAGAAAAATCATCAATAATTCTACTAGCCATAGCATAAAACATTTTGGACTTCCTAGACCTGAAGACTTCTTATGCCCTACTTGTGCTAAAGGGAAGCTCTTAATTAGACCTTCTTATCTAAAAGTTAGGGAGGAATCACTAAATTTTCCGAAGAGAATTCAAAGTGACATACGTGGACCTATTCAACTCGTATCAGACCCTTCAAATATTTTATAGTACTTATAGATGTTTCTACTATATGTCCCTATGTATGTCCGTTATCTACTAGAAACCATGTTTTTACTGAATTAATTGCCTAAATTATTAAATTGAGAGCCTCCTTTCCAAAAGAAATGATCAAGTCTATTCGAATAGACAATGTTGGTGAGTTTACCTCAAAGACATTTAATGATTATAATATGACTCTAGGAATTAATGTATAGCATTTAGTACCTCATATATCCATACACAAAATAGCCCTATAGAGTTGTTAATTAAGAGAATAAAACTTATCGTTAGGCTACTCTTGTAGAATTGTAGATTAACCACCAGCTATTGGGGCTACATAGTGACACACACTACTATATTTATTCAACTAAGACCAACTGCATACTATGAAATCACCGCTTTTGTAGATAGTGCGTAGAAAAGAAGCAAGTATTTTTCATCTACAAAAATTTGGTTGTGTTATATATGTGCCAAACTCACCATCACAACGTACAAGCATGAGCATTCATCGAAAGTTGAGGATCTATGTAGGTTATGAATCTCTGTCTATTGTTAAATACCTAGAGCCTATGACTGGAAATCTGTATACGACTCGGTAAGCTGATTGTATGAGGATAATTTTTCGACATTAGGAGGAGATAAGTACCACATTACATAATACCGAGAAATAGATTGAAATATCACTGGCATTCAGTCCTCAGACCCACACACTAAAGAATCTGACTTGAAGTTCGGAGGAGGATAAGTCTGCAACAAATAGCTAATAATTTGCCAATGCCTTCACTGATCATAAGGGAGTGATAGATCTCATTTACCTATAATAAACACACCTAAAAAGAGTGAAAATACCCTAGAAGGATATTGATCCTACTCTTACCTCTCATGATAAAAAGAAGGAGGCCTCTAGGTGCACGTAACTCAATTTTGCAGAGACGTCCACAGAAGCAGAGAACCAAACAAGTGAGAACACTACCTAAGATAGCTGAAGAAACTTAACCTGATATTGAGAAAATCCCTAAGGTGGGCTATCCTAAAGATGGTAACATCTCTGAAGTGATCCATCTTGAAGATGATAACCTAGCAAATAATTGTGCGCACAATCTAACGCTGGGAAGTCGGAACGCCTGACTCCATTATTGTGGGAAATCATGAGGAGCTAGAAAGAAATTAATGAAGACATATCCTAAAGTGATTCGAGAGAGTTGTGTGAGAGAAAGACTACAATTGTCAATATATATATTTTGCTTCAAAATTGTCTGATTTGTATTCAGAACCAATGTTTATGGTAGAGTGTCAAAAGCACTCATATAAGGTCAAATGAAAAGAAGCAATTGAGGTATAGTTGCGCACGCTTTATAAGAGGAAAGTATTTGGTCTTGTCGACCGGACACGTCATAAAGTAGTCCTTGTAGGATCAAACTAGGTTTTCATCCGGAAGAGAAATGAAAATAACCAAGTCATGAGATATAAAGCGCGGCTTGTAGAACAAGAGTTCATGCGGAGAGCCGACATCCATTACAATGGAATTTACTCTCTTGTAATGAATGAAATAAAGTTCGATACTTGATATCAATGGCAACTGGTTTAAACGTATCAATGCAATTGATGGATTTATTGACCACATATTTATAGAGATCACTGGATACAAATATTTATATGAGAGTCCCTGAAGGAGTCAAAATTCCAAATCCTAATAAATGAAATCACAACATGTATGATGTCAAACTACAGAGATCGCTATATGGATTAAAACAGTCAGAGAGAATATTGTACTGATTTAGTGAGTTCCTTTAGAAGAAGGGATACTCCAACAATGATGATAGCCCCTGTGTGTTCATAAGGAAATTCAAGAATGGATTTTGTATCATCTCAATTTATGTCGATGATCTAAATATCAGCAGAACCACAGAGGAGACAAAGAAAGCAAGCTCTTACCTTACGACGGAGTTTAAGATGAGATATTTGAGTAGAACCAAATTGCTTAGGCCTACAGCTAGAGCATTTCTCAGAAGTAATTTTTTTACACCAGTCTACCTATACCAAAAGGTAATAGAAAGATTTAATATGGATAAATCTCATCCTTTTAAAACCCCCATGGTAGTAAGATCCCTTAAGTGGATAAAGACCCATTTCAAACCAAGCATGGAAAATGATGAAGTCTTAGGACCTGAAGTCCCATACTTAAGCGCTATTGGAAGCACTTATGTATCTTGCGAATTACACAAGACTTGATATTGCATTCGCAGTAAACTTGCTAGCAAAACACAGTGCAACCCCAATCAAAAGACATTGGGCTAGTATCAAGACTTTACTCAGATATCTCAAAGGTACTCAAGATCTTGGATTGTTTTTTCAGAAAAACCAAGACTTAACCATGTGGGATATACAGATACAGGCTATCTTCTGATCCCCACAGTGCTAAATCTTATACTGGTTTTGTATTTCTCTGTGGTGGTACAACCGTTTCTTGGCGGTCTTTTAAGTAGACCTTGGTATCTACTTCTAACAACCACTCAGAGATTATAGTTTTATATGAAGCTCATGTGAATGGTTTGGCTATGACGTGTGATAAACCATATCTAGAAGTCATGTGGTCTTAATACCATCGATGTCCCTATAATTATCTATGAAGATAATACTACTTATGTTGCACAAATGCAAATGGGTTATGTGTAAAGCAAAATATCACGAAGCATATTACTCCTAAACTTTTCGATTCTCACGAACTCCAAAAGAATGGTGAGGTAAAATTTCTGCAAACCAAGTCAAGTAAAAATCTAACAAATTTATTCATCAAGTCCTTGCCAAAATCTACCTTCCAAAAGTGTGTTAATGGCATTGAAATGAAAAGACTTAGATATATGCAGAGTTTAGGGGGAGTAAATCCCTAAACCATGACCCTAAGCACAATCCTGAAGATCCTACTTTAAATCCAGAAGATTAGAAGTTGTACTTTTTTTCCCTTAAGTGAGTTGTCCTGAGGTTTTCTCACATTAAGGTTTTAAATAAGGCATGAAAGACCATGTGGAGGTCTATCCTTGTGTGTGATGAGTAATTGACGAGATTTGAGCTTGATTTGATTTGAAATTGAGTTTGATTTGAATTGGATTTTCGATGTGAAGCAATTTGAGTGTTGGTTGCTTTTCCTAGTGCTCTTGGCCCGGGGCGTATGCCGACCTGTTGAGCGCAATTATGATCGATTAATGATTTTGGGATAATCATCGAATATCTTTGTGGGCATTGCTATGTGAAAGGTTTTTCCTTGTCTTTGATGGTTGCAGGGCGACGATGCTAGGTCATGGTGAGGCGGAGGATGACCGGGACTAGGCGAGGAGCGTCGGAGGTCCAGACGGTCGGGAGACCGCTGGAAGATGATCGGAGACGGAATCCGAGCAAGTCAAGAAAACAAGCAAAGGAGATGATGCTAGCTAGATGCCGCGTGGATCAATGAGTGACGTCGGATTGCGGTCTAGTTGATAGGTTAGCGGGTCTAGATAGTATGCTTTGAAAACCGTGCAAGAAAACCCGGATGTATGTGGGTTTTGGGTTAGCCCTTACATGGTTGTGTGTGTGGGTTAATCCTAGCTCTTAGATGAGTGCTCTAGGGTTGAGGGACTCATCCAAGGGTGGTAGGTGACCCAAGAGTAGTATAAATAGGGGTGGAGGGGTAGCCTCCTCCCCTTGAAGGTTTGAGTTACTCCTTTGAGCTTTGCCCACATGAAGTGAGGCTTTGTAAACCTTTCCACCAGAAATACAAAGAATTTCTTTACATTATTGTGAATTTAAATTCCGCATTTACATTATGTCTTTACTTTACGCAATTTAAATTCAGCATTTACTTTACGCATTTACTTTCCCGTAATTTACATTCATGCAATTTGGATTTACTTCCCCTCCTTCTCAATGCTGATCTTGGATGTTTTGAGTGTGTTCATATGATTTTACATCTCTTTTGCACTCTTGGATTGAGTAGAGATCATCTTTTCTTTCAAGTTCCAACTCTGTCCGTAACTTGTTCTTCGCTGATGGTTGGTATTTGATTTTTAGAAAAAATCTAGAAAAATCTTTTTGAGTGATTCTTATTGGAGAAGGTGTGGGACTCTCATATTCATCTGTAGAAAAATTTTAGAGTCCACTTGTTGCAATCGCTTGGGCGTCATGAGGTGAAACCGAACCCCAAACTTCTCCGCTGAAGTTCTTGTTGATCGTGTTCTTAGATTTTTCCTTTTTTGTAAGGGTTTTTAAGATGAAATTTGGTAGTGTTTTTCACGACTCTTCTGCTCATAGGGAGAAAAATTCTCAAAATTTCTTGAGCTGCAGAAACCCACCAACCACCTGTTCAAATTGAGGATGTGTTATGGAAATCTGCTTTTGCTTTTCTCGAAAGTGGCTTTTGTAATTTGAATTGATCTCCTTTCTAAAAGCAAGAGTTGAATTGATTCCTTCCCATTTTTGCACACTAGACAACCAGAATTGTGACTCAAAAATCTCCACATATTTTATGGTACTTATCCATGCAAGTTAGGGATACACATAGTTGTCTAGTTTTTCGGGTTTTTCACGATTTTCTTTGAGCAATCTTGTCGAGGTTTTTGTTGGAGTATTTTGGGGGAAAATTTATTTGCGACCATTCACCCCCCTCTGTTCGCCATCTCGATCCTTCAAGGCAACTAGTGTAATACAATGTGCAAGTACAATATACTCTTTTCTCCACCTCTTTTTTCTATTGGTTTTTTTAGGAGAGTTTTTAATGAGATATATGCATTACGAGATATTCACCCAAGAGGGAGTGTGAGATATGGGTAGACTTGAAGCCGTAATATGATTGAAATCTATCTCTATGTGGACGAATTCAAATCTTTCCCAAATCTTTTAAGAATTTTATAAATTTTATAGTGTGTGATCATGATCCAAAATTTTTATGAAATCTTAATAATTACCTCATTACCATTCTCTTAAATTTTCAAAATTTTTAAACTTTTTTGTTTGCTCAATCAAATCTATGTAAGTATTGAACTTCATTTCGTACAATGCCCTTGTAAGAATTTTATAAATTTACTAGAATGTGATCATGACTCAAAGTTTTTAGGATATTTTAAGAATTTCCTCATAAGCCTTCTACAAAATTTTTAAAAATTTTAAATTTTTTTTATTGCTAAAGCAGATATATGTATTGATCATCAAATTTTTATTAGAACATAGAACTGTCAGAATTTTTGAAACTTTTTGAAGCTTGATCATCACATAAAAATTTTATAGAAATATTAATAATACATCAGGACCATCTAAATTTTTTTAAAAAAAATTTCTAACGTGGTTTGAACTATTTTTCATTTGGTTGAAGTTTGCTAGTAAGACTTTTATCAGGATAGTAGCACTGTCTAATTTTTTAAAATTTATGATGCTTGATCATCTTCTAAAATTTTTTTAGGAATATTATTGTTGCATAATAACCATGCACAAAAAATTTCAAAATTTTCTAACTTTTTTGTTCTATTTTCTATTCGGTTTAAACTTACCGATTAACGTTTTATCAGGACAACAAAAAATTTCAAAAATTTTAACATTGTTTAAACTATTTTTTTTCTCGGTGAAATTTCACCGAATCTCGACAAATCTCGCTGAGATTTTAGGAATTTTATTGAAATTTTGTTTTTCCCGTTTGAAATAAACCATATTTGAATTTTTGCTTTTGAATTTGGTCTGAAATTTTTCTGAAATTCTGAGATCTCGGTGAGATTTTGGATTTCAATCACCAAATAAATTTCATCTAAAAACAAAATTTGAATCCTTGGTTGACATCGAGGTATTGTCACTTTCGGCCGTGAGACCGGCTCATCGTCCGTGCCCATGGTGAATCCTCCTCCGCCTTCTCCGACCCGGTCCTCACGGAGAGTTGAAGCCATGGCCAGCCAAGCAAGTATCACGTCACGGCCAGCTTGATTGCTTAGTCTCGGGCGTCCAAAACGTATCAACGAAATTAATACTCCCTCCGGACATAAATATTCTTTGATTTGGATATAGATATAAGTTAAACTTTTAAAACTTTAACTCATTAATATCTTTATAAATATTTAGATTGGATACATGAAAATTATATATGCAGATTTATCTCAAAGTATTTTCATGATATTATAATTTTATTAGGTTTTATAAATGTATTATAACGAAAATTAGTAGTTAAAGTTGTGTTCTAGAGAACATATCGTTATTCAGAGCGATAACTATTCGTACATGAAGATTACACCAGATACAAACGCCGCTGGCGATCCATAGGGGGCGAGGTGGCTCGAACCCCACCCGCCCCCCAAGTTAGATAAATTTAGAGAAAATTTATCTACAAATTTAGGAGAGCTACCGAGTTAAACAATCGGTTCAGTGAATCTTCGATAGAGTTTTTGAGATGCATCGCTTGTCTAGACCCAAGAGATTCATTTGCAAATTTTGAATATGGTAGGCTTCTTCGGTTTTCAGAGATTTATTCAGATGATTTCTCATCATATGATCGTGTGGTTTTGGAAGCACAACTTGACTTATTCATTGATGACTTGAGAAGAGAAGAATTTTCAAATTGTGATGATCTTGAGTCTCGCGGTAATGATGGTTGAAGCAAAAAAGCACGTTGTTTATCCATTAGTCTATAGGCTTATTGAATTAGTATTAGTTTTACATTGTAAGTACATTTCTGATTGAAAGGGTTTTCTCGGTAATGAAAATTATCAAGACAGATTTGCGTAATAAGATAAGTGATGACTGGTTAAATGATCTCATGGTATACTACATCGAGCAAGACATATTTTCCAAGATAGATATGGAAGATATTTTACAACGTTTTCAAAACATAAAAACCCGTAACTATCAACTCTTAAGAAGTAATGATCAATACGTTTTTTTTCTTTTGTAATGTTACGATTTATATTATATACAATCGTTAGATAAGTGTTGGTATTTTTATATTATATATATCATTCTATCATATTCTATGTAAAAAATAATAATTATATATATATATATATATATATATATATATATATATATATATATATATATATATATATATATATATTAGTTTGGAGGTCTCAATTTTAGCCCCCTTCTTTTTAACTTTCTGGATACACCACTGCAAACGCTAGCACAACCTTGCAATCAAGTGCTGAATTTCGACCCCGTTTTGAGCAGTCGATTAATTTTCGTTGGAATCACAGACAAACTGCTCTGTTTCCTTCACGTGAAATTCATGGATTCCTCGGTCACACCACCACCAACCGCGCCCTCCTGATCCCTGCACCGCTGAACCCTGCCGATGCATCTCCGGCCTTGCAGAACGCCACGAGGCAGTACACCCCAGATACAAGGACCGTGAACGCCGCGCTGGTCTGTTGGAGAATAATCTTGAGAGTAGAGGTGGGACTTGGGCCGGCCCGAGCCCGTCGTGCTTCGGGCCTGCATGAAACGGGCCAGCACGGTCCGGTCATTTCTTCGTGCCGGGCCGGGTCAGCACGAACGGCAAAAATCAAGGCCCGGCACGGCCCAAAGGCACGCCGGGCTGCTGTCGGGCCGGGCCGGCCCGAACACGGCACTGGAGAGAATGCAGCACACTAAATATTTTTTATAAATTCATACGTTGCTCAAATGAAAAAGTTGTCTACATGAAAAAGATGCGTCTCGAAATTCTCTACAACTTTCATGTAGAGTATAAATTCATATGAGCAAAGGAAGACCGTGAAAAATGTAGATTACCGAGAGATGTCGCGTCAGTTCGAAACTATACAGCGCACTAAATATTTTTTTATAAATTCATACGTTGCTCAAATGGAAAAGTTGTCTACATGAAAAAGATGCGTCTCGAAATTCTCTACAACTTTCATGTAGAATATAAATTCATATGAGCAAAGGAAGACACTGAAAAATGCAGATTACCGAGAGATGTGGCGTCGGGTCCGAAACTATACAGCGCACTAAATATTTTTTATAAATTCATACGTTGCTCAAATGGAAAAGTTGTCTACATGAAAAAGATGCGTCTTGAAATTCTCTACAACTTTCATGTAGAGTATAAATTCATATGAGCAAAGGAAGACCCTGAAAATACAAATTACAGATTCGGGTCGTGATTCGGGGCCGTGGCAGCTTGAGCACGGCCCATACAGTGTCCGTGCCGGTGGCCCATCGTGCCAGGTTTTAGGTCTGCCCGCACGCCATTCGGCCGTGCTAACCCGCCCATTTTTTTTTCGTCTTGGTCGTGCTTCGCCCATTTTTTCGTCTTGGGTCGTGTTAGCCCATTAAAGCCCGGCCCAATTCCTGTGCCTACTTGAGAGCACGTTTGTTTTGGTTAATTAGTGGATCAGTTACATGCATGCATGTGTATGTTTGAATGAGTTGATTACATGCACCCATGAGTTAAGCTAGAATAATGTGCATGGTGGGCACATTCAAAGTCGATTATGTGAGTGGTGTATGCATACATGTAATCGGTTGTTAGCCTTTGTATAAATTGGAAACAAGGAATATAAGAAAATGGGCGAGCTGAATTAACGCCTCAAAGAACTTTGTGTTCAGCCCGCAAGAAAAAAAATACTACTGCAGCGTGTGAGACTCAGTTAGAGTACCGACCAACAATTGGTATCATAACTAGTTAGTATCCAAGAAAAATCAGGTGATTTTTCTTGTTCAACTCGTGAGTTTCAATCAATCGTGTGTATACTCGTGGTGAGTATCTTGTTGATTTAGAAAGATGTCTTCGCTGCCGCATGGAAGACTCTCGATCTCGTGTGAGCATTGTGAAGAATCCGGATGCATCGTCTTCATCAACAACACAAGTAACGGAGGCTAGGGGGCAATAGTTTTGCCTTACCCTATCCTCTCACATACCAACTATCCTTCGTGGGTGGTAAAGATGAAGGCAAACATGCGTGCCCAAAAGGTGTGGAGCGCAGTTGAGCCGAAGGAAGGTGAGCAGGTAGAGGAGTCCAAGGATCAAACCGCCCTAGCAATCATCTTTCTTGCAGAGGTGAGGATATTTTGATGCAGATTGGTCGATAAGGAATGCGCGAAGATGTGTGGGACACCTTGCGCACGATATTTCCGGTGATGATCGTGTACAAGAAGTCAAACTCAATTCTTTGCGATGGGAGTTTGAAAACCCACGCATGGGGAGAATGACATAAATCGACGACGATGAAAGAAGGTGACGAAGTTTGGTGAACCAAATCAGGGCCTTGGCGATAACTGGAGGAGCCATATGTCGTTAAGAAGGTGTTGCGATCCGTTCTCGAGAAGTACGCACAACTCGCCACAACAATTAAGGAGTTTGCTGATTTGAAGACCAAAAGTTGCAGCAAGTGCTCGGCCTCATTGAAGGCACATGGGGAGCGCCTTCAGATATACGCACCACCTCGCCGTGACGAGGAACAACTACTACTGTGAAGGTCCGAGGAGCATTAAGTTCGCCACGCGAAGAGGTCATGGTCGTTCTCAAGGATATGGCGTAAAGAAGCTTAACAATGGGCACGAGATAAGAAGAATGTTCGTTGCTACAATCGTCGCGTTATGGACATTTTGCAAAAAGAATGTCCATCGAAATCATGAAAGATGACGATGAGGTGAACTTGTCCAAGGTGGAGAAGGCTGTATTCTCAGATGAAGAACCGGCACTCTTATGAAGGTACACGGAGATTTTAAGAAAAAAATAAAATCAAGATTAGGGGGAGATTGTTGGAGAATAATCTTGATAGTACGTTTGTTTTTGGTTAATTAGTGGATAAGTTACATGCATGCATGTGTATGCTTGAATGAGTTCAGTTACATGCACCTATGAGTTAAGCTAGAATAATGTGCATGGTGGGCACATTCAAAGTCAGTTATGTGAGTGGTGCATGCATGCATGTAATCTAGTTGTTAGCCTTTGTATAAATTGGAAACAAGGAATATAAGAAAAATGAGCGAGCTGAATTAACTTCTCAAAGAACTTTGTGTTCAGCCCCGGCAAAAAAAAATACTACCGTGTGCGTGTGAGACTCCGTTGTGAGTACCTGGACCAACATGGTCATGTACACCTTCCATCCCGCAATGCCCATGATGACCACTAGGAACACCGCCGGCAGGCCCGGCACTGCGCACATCGCGATGGCCCCGCCTGTGCCCACCGGCGCGCGGTATGGGCGCGGCATCTCGGGGCGCCTGACGCGGAGCCAGACGAATGCGGCGAACTCGAGGAGCACGCCAAGGCTGTAGAGGAAGTTCGCGGCGGCCACGATGCTGTTGAAGCTGAAGAAGGACATGCGGAGCGCGATGGCGCCGGTCAGGGCGATGCTGGCCCCGGGGGTATTAAATACCGAGGAGCGCGCGGCGAGGAAGGCCGGGAGGAGGCCCATGTCGGCCATGCATGGCCGAGGAGTAACGCCTCGCTGCTCAGCATCGCGGAATAGAGGCCGGAGGAGAGCAACGCACCCACCTCGATCCAGTACTTGAGCCACCGGCCGGCGAATAGACCTGCATGCACACATGCAGTCGAACAATTATAACTTAGGAGTAGAGCTCTAGATTTCAATTTCACTTGAGATGTGAAATTTATAGGCTAAAATAAAGTGAATTAAATTTATATTTTTGTTTAAAATATAAACAAGATAATCCATCTAAATATTTTTAATGTACTCACAGCTCTAGCTTTATAGATCTAGTGGAGCTAGACAGACATGTCATGTTCTGTGACTGTTCTCTGATGAAGTTGACGTGCACCAAATTTGCAGCTCAAACTGCTGGTCGCTCAAACCGTTGAGGAACTAGAGGTGGGCGGCCGGTCCGGCGCGGATCTATCGTACTTCGGGCCTAAACTATACCGGACCACGACAGCCTATCATGCTCGCTGTTCCAGACCAGACTGGTCCGGCTCGCCTTTGGCGAGTCCAAACACGGTCCATTTGCACTTCGTGCAGGTCTGGCCCATTTATACTATTACTACGAGAGAAAATGACCACGAATTGATTTCTTTCTTTATCTGTCTAGGACTTCCTTTTTCTCCGATCGAAACAAAATCATATTGTATTTATTGTTCTCGATTTCCTTGATTCGGTTGCTCCTTCCAATCATATGCATTTACTCTTCGATTTGCTCACCCACACATACAACGCATGCATGCATTCCCTTCTTTTCTCTAGTCCATCAAGAGTTTTCTTCATTTACTTTTTGATTTGCTCACCCACACATATAACGTAAGCACGCACGGGCTGTTTCGGGCTGTGCCGGCCTGAGCACTGCCCGGACTGCCGTACCGGGCCGGGCAGCTCATCGTGCCCAATTGGCAGACCTGGCACGACCCGGACAACCGTACCATATCGATCCGACCCGTTTAGAACAGTTCTGTGCTAGGCCATAGGTCGAATTAGACCAGATGTGCCTCGTGCTGACCTAAAATAACCCGGCCCAGTGCCCACCTCTACTCGCTCTTCATCTTATTCTTCTCTGGATGTCGCTACACGCCCATCGATAGTTTTCTGCGCCAGCCGGCAAGCCGTGGAGTCATGAATAGCATAATTTTACCGTGACTCAGTGCGCACGTACAGAAGCAGACCGTGAAAGAGCAATACAAGCTAAGAGAAGAACGTGGACGTATGCACCTGCGGCGTCGGCGAAGTAGCCGCCTCCCCATGCCTCCGGCTGCGCGTCGATGGCGCCGGTGGCCGCCATGAGCGGCAGCAGGTACCTGAGCGACACCATGCACACGACACCAGCGCTCGCGGGAACGTCCTCCCGGGCTGCTCCACCTCACCGGCCATCGTGCTCACGCTGTCCCAGTAGTTGAGGTTCCAGAACAGCCTGTTGAGGAACAGCTAGCTTCCAGTCCTTGCGAGCGTTCAACCCCCACCGGGGAGGCATGATCTTTGGCACGGCGATCCCGAACATTAGGAAGAACGGCGACAGCGACGTGAGCCCCAGCGCCACTGCCGTCCACCGACGACGCTCAGCCCGGTGTAGTTCAGGAGCGACAACGCGACGTTGAACGCGACGATGGTAGCGACCCGGGCGCCGCCGTGGGACACGGCTGGGACCACTCGTTTGAGGTAGTCGATGCAGAGCGCCGGGAAGGCAGCCGCGCTGTGATGGCGCTGCAGAGGTACCGCCGGAAAAATAAAATGGCATAACATTAATGTAATTTTAAAGATGCGCAATAAGAACATAAAATTAAATATTACATCTACAACATGGTTACTAGCAGTCAGCAGATTTATAGAACATGTGTCGGCGTATTCCGCCTGACAGAACCCCGTCAACGAACAGGGTTGACTACTCCCAGGATAGAAAGTATGGTTCGGTAGAGGGCATCTTCGTGGCTGGAAACCCTAATGATTCTCTACGATGGATCCCGGAGATCAACAGATCGATGGACATGGTGATATACCCAGGTTCAGACCCCCAGCGCGGGAAATAGTCCTACGTCCTGCTAAGTCTTCATTGAGGAAGTGTCGAGGCGATTACAATGGTTCTTCTCTATGTCTCTCATCCGCCCCCTTCTCCATGCACTGAGGCGCCCTTATATAGATGAGCCGGCTCGGACAGGCGAGAAGGTGACGCTATACTGATCTACGACTCATTAACTACACCCATCATTCGAGCCTTATCTCACTGACCCATGACTCATTTATTACGCCGTCGCTGTAGTCTTGTCCTTCAAGCCCCATTTAATGCCGCTGCGTGGCTCCGCCCGGGTTATGACATTGCTGCGACGGGTTTGGTGAGAGGCGTCAGAGGGATGGATCGCCGCCGTGTCGATAGCGAATTCTCCACATTAATAGCCCCGACCAAGATGTCGGGAAGGAGACTTCAAGGCTAAGCTTTCTCCTTATTCTTTTGTTGCCTCCGTGGCCTGACAAGGGGGGCCCTGACGCCCACCCGCTTGTCAAGCCGCCTCTTAAGCCGACGCCCGGCGGGCAGAGCGTGATCGCCCACCTGCCCATCAGGGCACCATGCGGGTTGCCGCCGGCGAAAGGTATGAACCGCCCACCTACCGCCGTGGGCCACGCGGGCTCGTCCGTGAGCATGGCGTGATCGCCTACCGCCGCCAGCACCACACGGCGGGCCGCCCAGTGAGCAAAGCGTAACCGCTCACCTGCTCACCAGAGGGGCACGCGGGCTCCTCGCCCGGCGGGCAGGACGTGATCGCCCACCTGCCCGCCAGACCGCCATGCCGGGCTGTGCCACTTGGGCCCATTGTTCCATTGTGGAGAGGGTACCCCGTGCAAAGTACACCGACAGAGGCCTCGGTCGCCCCGAACGCTGCCGCTTGCTTTTTGACTCATTTAATGCCAGCAAGATTCTCGAATGGGCCCACCACTTCTGAGCACACAACCGTCTCGGTTCTCCCCACTTCCGCCGATTTTACTTGGGACTCAAACGTCATGGCCTTTTGTTGGTTCATGAATCGCCTTCGTGAGGGGTCTATATATACACGCCCCAACCAGCAGTTCACGCCTTCTGATCTTCTTGCACTTTTCTTTTTGCCCTTTCTATCTTCTTTTACTCAAAGAACTTTGCTTCCACTTCAATGGCGCAGCCTCTCCTTTCTTCCACCGCTGGCCAGAGCAGGGTGGATTTCGCTGCCAAGATGGCACCCGAGGACTCCCTCCACCTTCGCTAGGGGACACTCGTGCCGGGCTACGAGCCAGGGGAGATCATCGCTACCTGGGACTTATGGTCGCCCGGTGCCGCTTATTCTCCGAATTTTTCTGTGACAGTATGCGTCTTCGGGTGAAAACCCTAATGGTTCTCTACGATAGATCCTCGAGATCAACAGATCGATGGACACGGCAATGTACCTGAGTTCAAAGCCCCAACATGAAATAGCCTCACCGCTAAGTCTTCGCTGAGGAAGTGTGGAGGCGACATAATGGTTCTCCGCTATGTCTTTCATCCGCCTCTTCTCCATGCACCGAGGCGCCCTTATATAGACGAGCTGGCCTCGACAGGTGAAAAAGTGACGCTATACTGATCTACAACTCATTAATTACACCCATCATTCGAGCCTTATCTCACTGACCTATGACTCATTTATTACGCCCGTCGCTGTAGCCTTGTCCTTCAAGCCCCATTTAATCACCAAGGCGGGTTCGCCTCGGCCCGCCCGTTATGACACCTCGCGACGGGTTTGGTGAGAAGCGCCGAGGGATGGGTCGCCGCCATGTCGATAGCAGATTCTCCACAATCAATGGCCTCGACCAAAGATGTCGTGAAAGGAGACTTCAAGACAAAGCTTTCTCCTTATTCCTTTGGTTGCCTCCGTGGTCGACAAGGGTGGCCCAGACGCCACCCGCTGCCAAAGCCGCTTAAACCGACGCCCACCGCCGCCAGTGGCACCACAAGCGGCTCGCTCAATGAAAGGGTATGTGAACCACCCACCGCCGCCAGGCCACGCGTTTCCTTGCCGGCCGGCAGGCATGATCGCCCACCGCTTACCAGGCAGGCACCAGCGGCCGCCGCTCGGCCGAAAGTATGAATCGCCACCTGCCGCCAGGCCACGCTGGCTCCTCGCCCGGCGGCAGTGGCGTGATTGCCCACCGCCCACCAGGCACCACGCTGGTCGCTGGTTCGGGCGAAAGGTGGTGTAACCGCCACCGCCGCCAGGGGCCACGCTGTTTTTCGCCGCCGCGGGCAGGCGTGATCGCCCACTGCCCGCTAGGGCACCACGCGCCAGGCCGCTTCTTGGGCCCATTGTTCCGTGACGGAGAGGGTACCCCGGTGCAAAGTACACCAACAAAATGCTAGTAAAGAAAACATGCATACATATACTATATGGCTCAAAATACATATAGATGCAAGCAAAACTATCATAGCAGATGCATCCTCAACAGATCTAATCACTTGGATCATGAACTACTTAGTTTTGAGTACTCACTGTGGGCTTGATGAAAAATGGGAAGTAGCGAAAGAGTGACTCAATGCGATGATCGACGACGAAGCCGTGCAGTCTCACTGAGTGGCACTTCTCAGAAATCTAATCGTAGGTCTCCTGTGTAGGACGTCAAGTGGTTGGCGTTAGATCGAAGACAATGCACTCCCTCACGCCCGTTGCATGACAGACGAAAGGGACGAAGTGGCTCCAAAGGCAATAAGCACATAGGAAGCAAAGATCGTCGAAAAGAACGAGATTGATTTTCTATCGCATCTCCTTCACGAACAAGGATATCTCCTTAAGAAAGCGCATACCAAAAACCGTCTCACGAAAAAACTGTCGAGTTGGCACAGTTCCAGGAATCGCACTGGAACGTGTGTGAACGGACTAACCGCACGAAAACGTGCATCTCCTTAAGTCCGCAGTGCCACATAAGCAGTCGAGGTGTATGGTGATATGGCATAGCTAGTATACATGGCAAAAGGTTATGTACACTTAGCATGTCTCGGTCACAAGTCACGCGATAAACATTTGTAGGCGTGTGTGTACATAGTCTAACATAGGCAACTATGTGTACCTCTAATCTTACCACCAACTCATACTAGAGTCGACTATGCATGAGCTCTTCTTATAAATTGGTTGCACTTCACCTAGCTAAAGACCATACCCTCAATCAACATTTCTTTAACTTCTTCCATTAAATTAATTCAGGATTAATTTCAACACGTACTTCCACGTGCCCGACAAGGACCCAGCGAATGGATCGAAGGCGCAGTCCACCCGGCCCACACGACATAGCTGCCGTTCCCGGGCATCGCTGTCGAGAGCTCAGCTGTGACGAGCGGAATTTTTTTTATTTAATATTTATTTTAAATCTTTTTTCAAAACTAATCGCCGGGAAAAAAATTGCAAAAATACCTCCCGTCGCCCCAGTATGGGCGATAGGTGGCCCACTGACTACGGCCACAAAGAAAAACTCAAATGTAAGCTACTGAATTTTCAAAATTTAAAAAATAATCTGTCGATTAGCCCGACATCAGCTTATAGGGCCCACCATTTGTTTTTTTAATATTTGTATTAAATTTTTGTTGATATAATCCCCCAAACTAATTGAATTTATTTGTTGGGCATATAATTAAATTCTAATTTTTTTTACTATTGGTTATTGAAACATTTAATGGAAACGTCTAGGAAGGGTTTACCATGTTGTTCAAACATTTAATCTGACGCTTGTCTCAACGGCGATTCACGGCGGAATTTTGAAATCTGACGGTGAAATTTTCAAATTTTAAAAAAATAGCCGGTCGCCCGATACTGAGGCAATAGGGCACAAAATATTTGTTTTAAACTTTTTTTGATGTAATCAATGGTGGCATGATCATTGAAGATCTTGGTGGTAAAAATATATACTTACTTAGCAATTGGCTATTCAAAATGCTAAATAAAAATGGTGTCTGGCAGTTTGCTTGTTTCGTATGGCGTGTCATACAAACTTCTATTTTTTGACTGCCAGTTTGCTTGTGAAAATGTCAGGAGGCACACTGCCTGAAGGTAACTATCGCTCTAATATGGGACGATTGCCCTAATATAGGGTGATCGCCTCATAACCAGGCGATATCTACCCTTTATAACCTTCGTTCTCGCTCGCGGCCTCACAAAGCCAGCAGCGAAAGAAGAAGAAAGAAAAAAAGAGAGAAGGGAAGGAGAGGGAGGAAAAATAAGTAGAGGATCAATCCAAAATGCCGAGGCGTGCAAGTGGAAAGGGAAAGGGGAAGGCGAAGGAAGAGGTAGGCGCTTCGGCGTGGCCGCGCAACATCGTGTACCAAGATCTCTTCGTACCTTTCGGGGTTGTCCCACCGATGTGTTTGTGCGGAGATCCTTGCAGGCTCGTCCGCTCTTGGGATATTCCAACTTGGAAGAGGAGGTATTGGAAGTGCTGCAATTATGAATTTGACCCGCCGGAGAAGAGCCTAAAGAATCGCAAGCTGGTAACAACCATACGTGTTTCGTAATATTTCTATATGAAACTTTGCTAATTTATGTTTCATGCGATCGCCGCCATTGTTGGTGAATTTGAGCAAAGTGGTTTGATATAGAGATCGATCCCAAAGACCAAAGGCTCCTTGATCAAAGCATCCGAGACGAGGAGTTCAGACGACAGCTTCAAACGCAGCGTGACGCCGCACGCGAGAAGGCATGTTGAAAGGAAGCGGAGGAGAAGGAGGCCGAGAGATAGAGGAAACGAGAGAGAGGACGTCGTGTCAGAGAAGCCCCACCGGAGGCATGGGCGAAAGGGAAGTGGCCTCGATCCACTCAGTAGACGTGAAGTTGTAATCATTCTTTTCCTTGTTCGTGATGCGCATCCTAGTTTTATGTCGTAATGAAGAGTGTGGTCTACTTTATTTTCCGCAGCAACTTCTGATCTGAGAAATCGTGGCCACTTAGGGGTATTCATAGCCTCACGGGGCCCACCGAATACGGGCAAAAAATTACGAAAAAAATCACGAGTGATCTACGCAACGTGGGTAGCACTTATCTATGGGCAACCTGGCCGGGCGTTGCCCCGGCACGAAGTTGCAAAAATCGGCAAAGGCATTCGCAGCCACAAAACCGCGAAAATCGTGGCCACTTAGGGGTTTTCCTTGCCTCGTGGGGCCCATCGGATACGGCCCAAAAATTACGAAAAAAATCACGAGCGATCTACACAATGTGGGCAGCACTTATCTATGGGCGACCTGGCCGGGAGTTGCCCCGGCATGAAGTTGCAAAAATCGGAAAAGACACTCGCGGCCACGAAACCGCGAAAATCGTGGCCACTTAAGGGTTTTCTTAGCCTCGCGGGGCCCACCGGATATGGCCCAAAAATTACAAAAAAAATCACGAGCGATCTACACAATGTGGGCAGCACTTATCTATGGACGGTCTGGCCGGGCATTACCCCAGCACGAAGTTGCGAAAATCAGAAAAGGCACTCGCGGCCACAAAACCGCAAAAATAGTGGCCACTTAGGGGTTTTCGTAGTCTCACGGGGCCCACCGGATATGGCCCAAAAATTACGAAAAAAAATCATGAGTGATCTACGCAACATGGGCTAACACTTATCTATGAGCAACCTGGCCGGGCGTTGCCCTAGCACGAAGTTGCGAAAATCGAAAAAGGCACTCGCAGCCACGAAACCGCGAAAATCGTGGCCACTTAGGAGTTTTTGTAGCATCGCGGGACCCACCGGATACGGCCCAAAAATTACAAAAATATCATGAGTGATCTACGCAACGTGGGCTACCACTTATCTATGGGCGACCTGGCCGGGCGTGGCCCTAGCACGAAGTTGCGAAAATCGGAAAATGCACTCGTGTTACTAATTGAGAAAGATAAGCTTAAAAAAATGCAAACACTGAGTTCATACAGTTATACTACATTGTGCTGAAGATAAAGAAATTACAAAAGTACAGCTGTACAACAACTCAGTCACGACCACGCTTCCTGATCTGGTAGGTGGGGTACGTGAGTGGCGACGGCGGACGAGCGGCCCTCCTAGGCTGGCCCTGCGACGCAGGGGTAGTGTAGTCTGTCGGCTACTCGGGTGTGTCCTGGTGCGGTGCTCCCAGGAGCTAAGAGGGGCCGAGGTACTCGATGTGCATCGACCCACGCCGAACGCCACCTCCCTGTCGCGTAGTCCGCGCCGAAAGCACCTGGGTCTCTCTTGGGGCGTGAGATTTAAGATCGGTCTCGTCACCCTAGTGTCGCCACTGAGGCTATGCGGGAGGACATGAGGGCTCGTAGTGGCCGACATCGGCCATGGGGGATGACTGCCTCGGGGAGGTGCGGGCATGGCTCCACTAGGAGGGAGGTGCCGCCCACGGGACGTGGTGCGCAGGCCGACGACGTCTCCGCCCCGGTAGTGGCCAGCGACGATCCGCTCACCGTGGTGCGGATCCGATCATACGATAAGCGGTGCTCATCGACGGTGATCTGGATGCCCGCGTCGAGGCGCGTCAACATGGACGTAGCCTTCGCCTCAACCTCCCCTAGAATATGTCCCTGCATGTAATGCCAAGTTGATATGAGGTAATTTACATAAAAAAGACATACGATAGAGGTTCGATTGTGGCACTTACCGCGTAGTTGTCCCTCTGGGACATTTGTGAAGGGTACGTGTCCGACACCGATGCCTCGAGCTGCGCGCATATGGTGCCGTGTGTACCCCACCGAGCCGAAGTCCATGGCGCGGAACCACTCCATGTAATCGCTTGTACATGGCATGGTCGCACGGCCGGTCTCTTGTGACCGTGTCCGTCTTCACGCCGTCCCACTGCAGTGCCCACTGCATCATACGATGCATGAACGAAGTGCCCGGTGGAGACCCCATCCGGTTCATCCTGCAATGCAAAAACGGCAATTTACATACAACATGCATTCTGCAGGAATGCTAAGCAGTGTGCTCAGTAGACGTACCTGTGCGCGCCATGTGAGACAACGTGAGCAGGCGATAGGGGGAAAGTCTGGAAGAGGCCGAACTGTCGCAACACTCGGTACGGCGAGTACTCCTCGACGCACAGGTCGAAGACGAGGACCCTACGGGTGAGCCAGACCCGATGGTCCCGCCAGCAAAGCTCCGAGAGCCCATGAGGTGCTCGGACCTGGACGTCGTACACGCTGTACAATGTCCACCGCACGTCCTCGTCCTGGAGTAGGTCGAACTCCCGAAAGAACTCGGGGTACGTCCTCCTGACCTGATGGTGGGCGTACAACCACTGCGAAAATAAAAAGTATTGCATATTATGAAAATGTCAAAGTGGGGGATAATATACAAGGAGGCATACCTGTTGCTGAACCCAATAGAGGCCCATGGTGGGCCAGTCGATCTGGTGTTGGTGGTATAGGTCCTGTGAGTACGGCCTCGAGTCAACAACAGGCCTACCGACGGGGAAGCGCTCCCAGGACCACAGCTGCAGCAGTAAGATGTAACCCGTCAAGATCGCGTTCTGCAACCCCCTGAGGGACAGCGTCGCAAAGACCTCTGTACGTGCACGCGATAACGGCAGAGCCCCACGACCACTGCACCATCTGTTTACAACGAGAAAGTTAGACATGTCCTATCATAAGAGAGTTTAACGGAATGTGTTACCTGCTCCGCCGGGGTGTCGGTGATCGACCGAGCGAACTCGATCAAGTGCCAGTCCACCATGTCCCCGTGCGAGGATGGGAACAGTACCAACCATAGCAAGAATAAGCAGTACGCTCTAGGTGGCGTACAGTCCTCCTCATCGGCCGTCCCGGGGAGAAGCTCGACTGCAAAGATTCGGTACAATATTGTCAGCAGCTCAACGTGTACCCGTTAAATTGCAATGAAGGAGGTACTGACCGTGAACTGGAGCAGCAATGCCTTCGTCGGTCAGTGCAGCTCACCCAGCTTGAGGGGCACGTACGGGAAGGCTGCGGGGTGTCGCTACACCTGGGGGAACCGCGCCTCTAACTATGCATGCCACGTCACGGGGGCGTCGTGCGGCACAACTGGAGGACACGCATAGGGGAGTCCTAGGAGGTAAGACACATCTCGCAGCGCCGGCCATCTCTCCGCAGGCGTGGAACGTAGCGCTCTCCGGTCTCCACCGGCCCACGAAAAGTGCGGCCAATAGGGACCGGTCGCATTCGAACCGTGGGACGGCAGTGCCCTCGGCCGTGGGCGCTTCGTCGCTTCCACCATCCCGCAGAACGAAGTAAACCGCCGCCAGAACCTCGTGACGTAGTGTGTAGCGCCGTTAAAATTCCATTAACGGTAAGTACATTTACATAAATGAGTAGAAAAATTGGCAGCTTCATCAGGAACCCAAGGTGGCTCGGCGCGAAGCAACTCGCTCAAAGACTTAGACCGCAGTGTCGTTAATCGCCGGCCCCGAATCGCGGACAACCTAGACCGGTAGGTCGAATCCATGGTCTCGTCTAGCAGCTCAGGGCAAGCGTCAGCAGCACGCCCAACTCCCACCATCGTCGCCTGTGCCTGCGTGGTTACAAAGCAAATAAATGGTTAGAAAGCAAATAAAATAAACTGGACAATAAGTAAATGTACGAAGCAGATGGAACAAACTGGGCAACAAGTAAATATAGAAGGCAAATAAAACAAACAGGACAATAAGTAAATGTTACACATTACAACTACTAAAAATTAAATGAAAAGTAATGAAATGTTGCACATTCAAATATATGTTCGATCGCACACATAGAATAAAAAATTACATGATAGGGACAACAAATAACTGGTACATATTCAAGAATGCAAAGACACAATTACTAATTTAATACAACACGTTACAACAAATACATTTACACATACACGAGATAAAATTACATTATTCACAATTACGACGCGCTCCGACTCGCCCATATCGCTCCTAATACGCGGTCCTTCAACGCCGACCTTCGCTTCAACATTCGGATGTCCCAGATCCATCGATGCCTCCGCAGGGGCCGCCGTGAATGATCCATCGACTCGCACCAGACACCTCGTTATGCCACGGTCAAAAACACTTTGCTTGTAGTAGTAGTGGGAGATGTACGAACGACATGATTGGTGTGTCTCGGCGGCAGCGGCAATCACGTGCGAGCACGGCAAGTGCAGCAGGCGTGGCTTCTGGTAGGAGCACTCGCACGCAGCCTCTCGGCATGCATAGATGGGAAGTCCTCTCCGGTGGTCACCTCTCGCGACCCCGCCACCGCAGCGGCACGTGGTACCTCCGCTCCACGCCACTCCGGCGTCAAGCGATGTGTCTATGCCTTCCGTGTCTTGTTGGCCATGTACGAGAGACAACCGCAATAGACAAAGCGATTGTCCGACATACATGTAGCGGAGCCCTTGTACTGCTCAATGAAATATCTTTGGGTGCCTAGTAACATACCTTCAACAATGCCCACCAATGGAAGGCATCTCGCGCCTTTCATTACCCAGTTGTAAATCTTCGCCAGGTTGGTTGTCATTATTTCATAACGGGAACCACCCTCGTCATGCAGAAGGGATCATTTTTCTAACGGCTCGTGTCGTATCTAGTCCGTGAAACTCTTTATGCTTGTCCCCGGCCTACACCGAATGTTTGGTGCATCGGTCGGGAGCGCACACAAGGCTGTGGGGTCATCTTCTTACTCATGGTAGACCATAGGGTTCCTTGATGAACTAGCGCCATCCCTTGGATTCAGTGATTGCTTCTTGGTTAGTTCATCTAACGTCCTCCACAGCGCGTCGAACTTTCTCTGCTGGTTCTATTTACACAGCCGCTTGAACATGTTCATAAGTTCCTTGTTCCTGAACTGATGAAAAAAAATTGGCACCCATGTGCCTCATGCACCACCGCCTTCAGTTCCGCCACTTTATCGCTCCCACAACGTCGACCCTTGTTGCATATCCACAATCGCCTCAAAGAATCTTGCATATCGGGTCATGGATGACACATACATCAGGCGATCTCGACAACTACCAAACCTTTGACTCTTTCAAGAAACCAAGACTACTCTCCATGTTTTCCTCCACGAAAAGCCAATGCGACCAGAGAACCCGGTTGTTGGCGCTCACCGCGATTGCGCTTAGAATCGCCCTTGCATTTTTTTGTGAGGAATGTGTCGCCCATGCAAATGACCGAGCGACAGTGTCGGAACGCATTTATGCATACGCCGAGGGCGAAGAAGGCCCGCTGCAAAACCCACTTACCCGTGCACACACCATCCATGGGAAACTCCAAGAAGGTCGATGATCAGATCGGAATTCCTACGGATATTGCCCCGAGCAAGTGTGGAATATTCTCAGGAAGCCTCAGACGCCCCGAACCGATTTGTAAAGCCGTCCTTTTGCTCTCCATACCTTCCGTAGCTAATCTTGTATCAAACCTCTCCTCCACGGTCCGATAATAGATCGAGATCGCAGTGTGGATTGTCCATGATATGACCATAAAACACATTTGCCACCCAAGTGGACGATAGATTGCGGTGTTCCTAGTCCGCTTCCTTCAGTTCGCAGTTATGCTCCATCATTATGGAATATTTCCAGAGTCCGCTCACTTCCCTTGTATGCATGCACCGCCATGGGCACGAATCACCACGACTTCACCGTAGTCTTTTTGTTCGACTTCACTACCCCGAATTGCCGCCAAGAGACATTGACCAAGATTTCTCGCATCCATCACAGCCTCCTTGTCTTTATATATGGCCCTCGCTGACCTCGTTCTCATGATATTCCCATGCATCATTGCTTCCTTCATTCATTGTTAGGTCTTCGAAATTATAATTAGTCCACATACCAGGGACAGGCACCTTAGGAGTATTGTCCTCTTCGTCCGAGTGTTCGCCATTAGGGACTTCCTCATCCGCACGGTCCTTCTCCTCCATCAAGTCAACTATGTGCTCCACCTCCTCCCCTCGTCGGCCACCCCCGCCCCAAGACTATCTCTCGCCTCGATCCTCGCTTAACGCCAACCTCAGATCCCTGCCTCCGAGGTCCTCGCCACCTTCATCATCGCATTCTTGCATATTTGTCTTCCCCTCCTCCGTAATATCTACCCCGACATCACGAACCTCCGACACCGATGGAGGTACCTGGTACCACTCTACCAAAGAACATGAGCGGCCACCCGCTCTACTAAGAAACCCAACATAGCTCCTCCATGACGATGTCGCTAATAGGAATCGACTTCCATAAAACAAGTGTTAAGACGGCTTATGCTCGGAACCCGCAAAAGGATACGGGCCCTAGCGTGTTTAATTGCATTAGTCCTGGATCAATAGCTAGTACACACAGATCATAACAAGATGGACCATAACCATGCGATAAATAAAATTTAATTGAGTAATCGCCGATATGGCCTATTATTACAAAAAGTTGGACTCGTGAGGTCATACAAAGCATGGAAACATTAAACCGGCAAATAAACTTGACGGTTAAGTCCAAAACACCACAGTAAAGATCGGAGAAAACGCGATCCTAGACGCTCGGATGATCCTCCTCTTCAAAGCCTTCATCACAGATGTCGAACTGGGATGCGTGCTCTTGGATAGCTATTCGATCTCCGACCGCTTTTATGGAATAAGCACTCAATAAAAAGCGAGGGTGAGTATGCAACATACTCAACAAGTCCCGAAGAAATGCGTATGTAGTTTAATTCAAGGGAAGGAATTGGTTAATTTGCCAAAAGCCGATTTTTAAAATTTTATACTAGAATTTTGAAGAGGCTTTCAAAGGTATTTTCTTTTAAGAGATAAGAGTTTCAAACTATTCGTAACACGGCTCCAACCGTGGAAAACAAAACATAAACCAACTCACGGCATCGACCATGGTTTTATTTTAAGAATACTTGTCCACAACACCAACCGTGATTTCCTTTTGAAATCTTTTCCTCGTGGCTTCAACCACGGACTTATATCAAATCAAAACATTCACGGCTCCAACCAGATTTTTATTTTATAAAAATCTGATTTTGAAATCAAATAGAGAAAATCTACCATGTGACAACGCCCTCTGTCCACCCTTGACCGTGGGTACGGCTATTCGAATAGTTTGTTTACTCTGCAGAGTTTGCACGCTTTACCCGCGAGGGATATTTCACTCTTTTTGGTCATACACTTCCTTTGGCATATAACCCCAAGTGAAAATCACAAGGCCATTTCTCTAGCTACATCTTAACTAAGTCACGCCCGCTGAGGTTTCACCGCCAAATGGCTACAACCATAATGGAAGCCCCTCATGCGCTCAGGATCGATGTGGCTACAACCACGCCTACTCCACCATCCGCATGCCTTAATCAAGTTTTCACTAGCTACTCGGCCAGTCCGTCCCATACCGAACTCAAGGCCAAGATCATATACATTGTTTGACAATCACAAGGATCGGTCCTTAGGGTGATTAGGTAGTACATACTCAAACCCGAGTCTCGTGCATTCTGCACCCGCCATGCAACCTTCCACCCTATTCAAATTTTTAAATACCAAATCTTTTCTTTTATTTTACCAAATCGACAGCACCAACTGCCCTTCTTAAATAATATTTTCACTCAATCATTTAGAATTTCAAGTAACAAGCCTTTAATTAAACATACAAATAGTATTTAGCATAACTAAGCACTACTATTATACTAAATAAGGTGTCAAGCCATTTATATTATAATTAATTATTCTAGGGCAGCCAAAGGACAGATGGATTAATATGTAGCAAGCATACATATTAACAAGGTATTTAACTATAATCTATCATAATATATTATTGTTATTTTTAATCAACATAGCATGCAAGTTTGTAAATCTACAAAGCATTTCAAAACATGGATCAACATGCTTCAACGGAACTTGCAAAATTTGTTGGGAACTTGCCTTGGTCAGCGAGGAGATAGTCATCTTCTTGCGGATCAACAACGGCGTCAAGGCCAAACGCTTTATCGCATGAAAAGAAAAAAACAACGAATAAACACACATTCGAAAATACAAAAATCAAATTAATTCATAATTTCATAAAAACTTCCCGATCTATAGTTTAGCATTTTCTAAGATTTATAAAATTTATTTTGACATTTTTGGATGTACAGTTTAGAACTACAAAATTCATAAATTTGGACTTTCGTGAATATTTTAACAATATAAATTTATTTATAAAATTTCAGTAAAATTAAGGTAGCTAGGTATTAATTTTTACTAATTTACAAAATTTGTTGCATGCAAGGTGGAGCTAAAACGAATTTGCAACGAAAATCACAAAAATCACAATTTAGTGAAAATACCATGTACAGCTAACTGAAGAGTTTTTCTAGCTGGTGATTTACTGTAGCAGCACTGTTCATGCGCGTGTACTGTAGCATGCTTACTGAATGCTTCGACTAAAACCATGGCCGATCGGTGGAAGAAGGGCTAGGGTATCCTACCAACCGGTTGATCAGTGGCGGCACATCGTGGCGAACTCACCGGCGACGACGACGACAGCGGAGGAATGACTAAACGGCGATGGCGGCCGGAAAACAGTACGTCCAAAAGAAAACAAGAACGCTCTTGAACTTTTACAAAATCCGGTGGAACGAGTAGTGGGAGCTCAAGAGAAGTGGAGGGATGGGTTGGCGACGAAGATACGCACTCAATGCCCCTTCTTATAGTGCGGGAGGAGCACTGGAGAGCTAGAAATTGCGGTGGAAACGAAAACGGCCGCAATGAAGGTTTCGTGGAAATTAAAGAGCAAATAGTGGAGTTTTAATCCGGGAAACGGTTGTGGATTGAAGAGGAGGCGATTAGGATTCCGAAACTGATTTTTATGGAATTTTTGGTGCTTAAATGAAGGAGATACGGAAGCTCTTCGGTTGCTCCAATGGAGGAGAGAGAGGAAACGTTTCCTCTGGAAACGCTGGTTGAAGACGACGCTACAGTAGCTGAACAGTGGACTGGCATTTAATTTTCGGATTTAAATTGACTTGCACAAATAGCGCTTGAGATAAAATAATAAAAGGCTCTAAAAATCTTGGAAAAATTCTCTAAAATACTAGGAATATTTGGAACCTAATAAACTTGGTTTTGGAATTTTTCGAATATAGATTTTCTGCAAAATTCTTTTAGTAAATCAGACACTTGTACAAATCTTTATAAAATCAACAAACTTAATTTATAATTCAAGTTTTTGAAAATATTTGAAAAGAACATTCTCATTTTCAAATGATTTTATTATAAACAAAATTTTATTTTATTTTATTTTATTTTATTTTTACATATACTACATGCATGATTTTATTTTATTTTATTTTATTTTTTTGAAAAATGAGGATGTTACAGCCTACTACCGCTCTAACCCGCAGCCGAACACTGGGCATCCAAATTGAACATCCCAAACATCCACTCCAACAAACCCTCAGATGTCATATCTCTCGGCCTATATATGCCCCGTATGACTATTGAAAATGCTGACAAATCCACTCCATTTGGCCCCTGTGCTATCTCCCCATCTCCATAAAATATTTGAAAATACAATTTCTCCGACATGCTGCCTACAACGTCGGACCGAAAAATTCATCAGTTCTCTATCTAACCGCGTCATGCATTACCATATAAATGTTACATTATATTGTCAAAAAAAATTTCTAACTGTCGACGATCGGGATCGCCTGACCGCAGAAATGTGGAGGGTGTTAGAACGTATGAGGGACCCAGAAAGCGCTTCGGACAACAATGGCGTAGACGAAGGTCGGGTGAGGCGTCAACGAGCAGAAGACAGGAAACTATACTGGTTCGAGCCCCCACGAGGGTAATAGCTCTAAGTCCAGTCTTCTCTGAGGACAGAGGAATTCACTAACTGTGAGTACAGAGGGTGTTTTGCAGCTCGAGCTTGAGCGTTATGTGTGTATGGCTACTACTGGTGTGTTCGTGTTCTGTACTTGCGCCTTGCGAAGCCTTAAATACCCCCTAATGTTGCCTGCAACGGACGGGAGAGATTCCCGGGAGAGTGGCTTCGTGCGCATTGAAGGTGGGTTGTAACCGCTCCGGAAATGTCGCCCACTCCTTCCTTGACGCCTTTACTCAGGTCTTGGTAACCGCCGAATAAATGCACGTCCCACGTCCTAAGGTGAAAACCGCCCGACCAAGAGCTAACCTCACGACTTCGAGCTTGAGGGGGTGTCGAGGCGCACTCGATCGAGGCGGTGCTCTAGGTCGTGGCGAGGTCGCTATGACCAGTCGTCGGTTGGAGACCTATGCTGAATTGCCCCCGGGCCGGATACCCTGTTGACCGTGCATTGACCTGTCAGAAATCCTCCAGTCCCCGACACTAACGTATAAATTTTCTAATGTTACATTATTACCATAACGGTGCTTGACATTTTTAAAAAAGTTTTACTGTACTAATTTCTAACGTAGCACGGTACCTGATGATATGTTGCTAGCCTACCATGTATTTAAATACTACTCTAAATAACAATATATAAAACGTATGGTAATCATACTAAGAAATCTGACTATAAATAAGTCATTCGACTACCAATTTTCTCATTACGGAATTACTACTATATATTATTAATTTGTCCTAATCTTAAAAACTGCATATGTACATGATATATCATACTTCCTTTAATTTTTACGTCGCAATTTTCGAAACATTACCCGTGTAAATATATCGCTAACCTACTATGTTTCATCGTAATATTAAATTTCTACCACATTATATTTCTAAATATTGCCTAATAAATTATTTGCATAACTAAATTTCTACTACCCAATCCTACTACATTAAATTTCTAAATATTGCCTAATATTTCTACTACATTGAATCTCAACATTTCTAAATACTACATACTATATAATCCTAATATTTCTAAATACTAAATACTACATTAAATTTCTAAATATTGCTTAATAGAAACTACCACATTAAATTTCTACATTTCTAAATATTACACAATCCTAAAATTTCTAAATATTACATGTAAAATTTTCGGACTTACCTCCACAAAACGACGAATAATTTTTTTCCCTCTCTTTTCTTCCTCTCTTTTTTTTCCTCTCTTTTTTTCCTCTCTCTTTTTTCCTCTCCTCTCCTCTTCTTTCGCAGCGCTCGGTGCTCTCCTCCTCGCTCGGCCGGCAAATGAACACAGTGCTCAGTTTTTGCAACTTAAAAGGGAGCCTGTCACCCCTGATTCGGCAATCGCCCTGCCCAGCGGTCAGCGCACGTGGCGCTCGACGGATTCGGCGATCGTTAGACGGTCATATAGCAGGCCACCTCTCACCTCAGTATGGGGCGACAGGCGAGTAGTTTTGAAAAAAAAAATCAGTCGATTAGTTTTAAAAAAAAGATTTAAAATAAATATTAAATAAAAAAAATTCGTGACGAGCGACTCCGGGACGGCCCATACAAGCGGGAACACCAAGAACCCGAGGAGCGCGAAGAGAGGGCCGGCCGCTTGCACCACCGGCTCGGCGTCGTATGGCCCGCCCGCGACCTCGAAGAAGATGAGGAAGATGAGAGGGAACAGCGTCAGCTTTTCGCGCCCTATTGCATGACCGCCGCCTGCAGTGACTGGGGCCGGCTCCCGGAGGTGGGTTGCGTCGTCAGCGATGAGGTTTTGCGCTTTGGCGGGAGGCGTGCTCGAGCTAATTGAGGCGCCGCCTGCACGGATTTCCTGCGTCATCTTTGGCACAGTACGTTTGGACTCGGCCGGCTTCTTTCTGTAGATGGCTTACGTGGTGTAACATATAGCAAAGCTAGTACTATTTTGAGCAAGATCCTTTTCATTGAAGGGAGTTTTAGATGCAGAGAAAATTCTTTCACTTGACTTGTGAGCCCTGCGTGTCAATAATGAATTTATTGCCATTTGCATCCAAGTCTTGTAAGCGATAAGGGATAATTAACTCAACTCTTAGTACATCTCAACTGTCCGACGCAGCAGAAAAAATCAGACGCTTCCCCTACTGCTGTCCAACTACTCAAGCCTCTTTTAGTCGTCTACTTCCCACCACATGCACTCTCCACTGCATGCATTCTCCACCACATACACTTCCCACTAGAGGTGGGCGTCGTGTCAGGGCTGAACCAGTTCGGTATGGGCCCATCGTATTTCGTGTTTAAACCGTGCCGGACTGTGACGGTCCGTCGTGTCGTGTCGGGCCGGCCCGACTCACCTATGGCGAGCCTAAACACGGTCCATTTGCGCCGTGCTCGCTTGCACAGTGTACAATGCCTGTGCCCAAATTTCATTTGCACTATTGTGACGAGAAGGAACCAGAGACACATGGAGTTAAGACAGTGGACACAAATATTATAGAAAAAGAACTAAAATTTATGTATTCTTAGAACGAGGGGAATGTGCTGAACACGAACGAGAGATAGGGCAATGAGAGAGTGAGGAGGAGAGGCAATGGAGATTGAAAGAGACGGATGAGTGAGGGAGAAATTGAGAAAAACGGGTGAGAGAGAGCAATTCGCTCTCTCGTGTATCGACGGCGTGTGGCGCTTATGTGTTGCAGTACGCCCATAACGCCACGCTCGTGGGTCGGTGATCTTCATACTAAGTTTCTTTCTCATGCCTTGGGTCATCAAGCCCGACACGGCTCGTGCTACAAGATTGTGCCGGGTCGCGGCGCCCATCGTGTTTAGTTCTCGCCCAGACGCCCATCACTACTACAGAACCGCTACCACAAGCGCTCAGAAACCCCTTTAGAAGCGGTTTTATAATCGCTTAAGAATCGCACGTGATACCCGCCGGTATCACAAGCGGTTGCTCGAACCGCCTGTGCGCGGGCACCGTAAGCGGTTGGGAAGGTGTCCAGAAGGCCAGTGGAGCCGCCATTGGGATTTCACAAGCGGTTCGTGTTACAAACCGCCAGGAGAAGGATATCCGAAGTGGTTAGTCTTATCAACCGCCAGGAAAGCAAGACTCGAAGCGGTTGGAGTCAACAACCGCTTGGGAGAGAGTTTTCGATTATATGTATTATAGAATACGATCTTACGGTGTTTTTAATTGTATATCGTTTTTGACCATAAAATTAAATATGAGTGGAGGAGTTTTTTGCGCAATTAAATATATATTACAAATGCATACTCATACACATGTTCACCAGCTAGCTCACTACACAAAAAAACGAACTTAATAGTGTAAAAAAATGGACAAGTACATACACGCAACCAACGTTTACAAGTTTGAATGATTAAAAAATGATTATCGAACTCATTTCCTGTATGCGTCACTCTTTAAGTCCTTGGTCGACGTGGATGTCGTCATCAGTTCGACGGTGTTCAACGCAAGAAATCTTACGTGGAACTCGCCATTTAGAGATACAATCTCGTCGACAATGAAGCCGATGAGTTGTTCTTGGAGGCGCGACCGGTGAGGCGGAGCACGTTAACGTGCTCACCAATGTTAATGACAATTAATTAAGCGGAAGTATATAAATATCCGATTGCATACAATTAATTAAAATGTAAGTTGCAGCTAACAAATTGACATGCATATACGAACCTTGGCATAATGTTCCAAACTCATCGCCAAGGATAAAACTTTGAATATAGTGGAACACGAGTAGCCACATAAGTTGTTTCCAGTCGTCTGGCGTTTAACCTTCACGGGGAGAAATTTCAGAATATCAGATGAAGAACTGATATGGCATATGTATATTAATAATAGTTTTTGTAGTACATACCTGAGTGCTTATTATGACTTCGAATTCTTTCTTGAATTCTCCTTTTTGCTTCTTCTTGAACTTTGCAAATGTCCTATTAAGGATGTCAATAAACCATTGGTATTTTTGGACTGGATTCCTTCTTGAGTCATGAACTATAATTCTGCTGTTGTCAAGCTCGATGACTAGAAGGATCCAGTGAAACCTATTTGTATATTGCAACATATGCGTAAGTAGTTAGTCGTACTATCAATGGCTTAAGAAATATAAGAACAAGAGGTTTGTGAGAACACGTACTTGAAGTTGAAGGGCAGAAGTATGTACGGTTTGTAGTGTTGTTTCAACATTACATGCAAAATGTATGCCTCAACTAGCGGTTTTTGCTGGTCGTATGACCAGACTTTTTCGTTGACAACCTCTGGGCCGATGAAGTCAACGTTCTGTTTGCCCAGTCTTCTACATCGTTGTATCTCCATTCTACATAAGAAGGGATAACTAAGTTAATTAGATTTTCAATTTTGTGGTACGAGAGGAAGCAAACGGTAAACTTAGTAGATCGACACTTACAGACACCAGCAGGATATGAAAGACACGTTGACCTCGTCTTCTTGGTACACATGGTACAAGTCCTTGAATTCCAGCCATATTTCTGTGTTGTTCCCGAGGAAGAAATGCTCATCTTGGAAAATGAGGAGGAACATTTGCTCTCCTTTAGATGCCCTTTTCATGTACCATTCATGCATTTGACGCATCTTGGTTGGGAGATCTTTTATATCTTTTGGATCAATTAGCGGTTTGCCCAACTCATACTTCCATCCGTTGGTGCCATCGAAGATCCTGGTCTATTGATTGGAGTCCCGCCTTCTTCAGGAATGCCATTTCCCTCAACTGTTCAGCACTCTACTCATCTTCCACTTTTTTCTTCTTTCCGCCGACAGAGCCCGTGTATTTTTCATCGTAGCCTTTCTTATTGTCCTTTTGTAGTCGCCATCACAAAGCGATGGCGCTGCCCGCATGACCGAAAGTGCTTCACGCTTTTTTATCTATTTTAACCTTGGCTCGCTTTTGGCGCAAGTCGCCTCGACCACATCCATCTTTACGGATGCAGCTAGCTCCTCCGCAGCCGATCATATGGCCTCTTTGGCGTTCCTTTGACCTTCTCTCGTCACGGATGCCGACTTCGTGGGAGGAGGTGCAGCAGGGATCCTCCTTCGACATCGAGCTTCTTCCTGGGAGATGCCGGAGGCGTGGACTGGAGATGTTGGGTGCTTACTTTCAAAGGTGGTGGTGGCGGCGGAGTCGGGCTTTTGTGGAGCGGGAGGTGGAGGAGGCGTGGCTTGACCATCGGGGAAGTATTGCGCAAAGCGACGCTGGAGGAGTCGTGGGTTGTCGGCGTGGAGGAGGCGTGCTTGCTCTCGCAACTAGCTCAAATCAACGGGCCTCTCTTGCTAGAGATATAACTTCCACACCATATGGAAATATGATGTACTTTTGCGCCAGAGGATGAATGTGCCATAGAGGGCCTGTCCAAGCTTGGTCACGTCGTCGCCCGCAGCAATCTCGAGCATGAGATCTTTGAAGCCCCCCACCACCTCTTCCACCGTGACCTTCTAGTATCCGGAGGGTATCTGGTTGTAGTGGAACGTCTAGCTCGCCTCCACCGGATAAGCCATACCGTAAGCCACCTTAAAGGAGACATTACGCATATCAATGTGTAGCTCGCACTGGCGGCGAACCTTGATGCTGTCCACAGGATGACAGCTCGCGAAGTCGCTCGCCATAGGGCTACGGCGGACGCCAAGAATCGCTTTTTTGCGCGGTCGGACGATCACGGATTCTAGCGCCGCTCAACATTGGTCGAACATAGTGCTCCCCGGTCGGGCTGATTGCTTCGGACACTTTTTGCGTGACTGTGACATCGATGGAAGCCTTCGTAGCTCTAAGCTCTTCCTCCAATCGCCCGATCTCTCCTCTTGCTTCGCTCTCCTCGTAAGTGCTTGAGTCTTTGGCAAAGCCGCGCCTCCATGGCACCTTCCCGAACCTCGTGGTCCGTCCCGGTGCTCGTGGTTTTGAAGGGCATATGTTAGCTCGTCATTCTCCCCGTCCGTCACCAAGGATCCTCGACCGAAGTCCGCCGATGGCTTGTACAATCCTTTTCACCAACTTCTTGGACTGCTTGCCATCACCAAGCTACCACATCGAAGTTTGCCCCGTGAGCCAAGAACCAATTGCGCAGCGGGCTCCCAATTTCGGCCAGTACAACATCATGCCGCCAAGTTCATCTTCCCGCTTGTCCCATTTCTTTGCGCCTTGATGTAACCACCGGTCCCGAGATGGTGGTGGTATTTCTTCTTCTGGGCATTCACCCTGTTTTTCTCTCTCACGCCCTGTCCTGCATCCGACAGCTTGTACTCCTCAGAAGCATCCCAATGATCGGCCAGCTTAGGAAATTGATTGAAGTCTGGCCTTTCTCCTTTGTCGATGTACTTGCGAGTGAGGGACGACTTCCACTGCTGAAAGGAAGTTGCCATCTTCTTGAAAGCCCATCCCTTGGCCTTCGCTCGCATTCATTCTCGAAAAGTGAAATTTTCTTTCATATCATTCCGCAGCGGTCCTTGGTAGCCGCAGGACTTGGCCCATTCTCGATGTCGATTGGGACGTGATCCTCACGTGGTAGCCGCAAGCGTTGTTGAAAGGGCCAATTGTCGATTCTGGGGCTAGCAGACTCGTCGCTGCCGATTTTGTTATCACGCATTTTGTCGAAGGCTTCTTGTTAGGTCTTCGGTTCATTCCGGATGGGTGGCCGATGAGGTAATCGGATCGATACACAAACACATATAATATGAATGATTTTAGAATAATTAACATGTTTACGGTGATTTTATAATGGGTAAGAGTATACCTCGGTATCAGTGTTAACGGCCTCATCGACAAGATCAAGAACACCATCGTGATTTTCGTGATCGTTGTTAACGGCCTCATTGGCTAAGATGCTACCCAACGAATGGTCTCAACATCGATTTTCCGCGATCATCGAATTCGGGTCACCACGCCTTGGTGTCGCCATCTAGAGTAGAGCAAATCTTGACGCTTAGATTATATATAAAGACAAGATTGTCGAGAACAATTCAAGTTTGAAAGCATAGTAGGGTTGCAACAAATTTCCACCGTTGTGGTGTGAATATTACCTTTAGTAGGGTTATTGTTGTCCGACGCATTTATGTGTAAATCTAAGACTTGGTTTAGCATTGTTATATATGTATATTGTAGCTATGAACAAAGTATTATAAAAAGGAATTACCCAAGTCAAACCGCGCCTTATAAAAATCAATGGAGTATATATATATATAGTGATTGAAAGGAAAATCACTAAATCAGTGCTCCCATCGTAGTAATAATCACTCGTAAGTGATTCTGTAAGGTCCAATGGAAGTATCAAAGCCACGTGGGAGAAGAATGATTTACGTAAAGCCTACCCACATCTATCTAGGAGAGCCAGATTTCAGGGATAAAATCCCTTTTAAGGGAGATAGGATGAAACAACCCTAAAAGATTAGTAGCAAAAACGAGGTTATTAACAAAGTTAATGGCACATATAAGTAAATCTTTCAATAAAGATCAAGCTTCATTTCCATCTCAGTAACAAAAAGGTCATACATATATTCATATATCACAATTTATACAAATACCTACTACAACAAAGAATGATTATTATCTCTATTCACTAAAATAGTGTCATACAAACTTATACAACACAATTTACAAAAGTATCGATTAAAAACAAAGAAAATACAAAACTTATCATGAATTAGGGTTTCATCATCCAGTCTTAAACAAACTTGTATTCATAGGGTAGCCATAGCCATGCTCCAAATTGAGCCAAAATATCCTACAGTAGATGAACCTCACATAGTAAAAGATGAAATCACCATTGTTAAAAAGGGAAGCCAGCCGAAGCCCATCCCTAGTCCAACACTCCCCCACACCCTCATTTCCCCAAATCCACCCAAGGCCAGCACCAGCCTTGCACGGCTCAGTTCTTCCCAAACAGAGCAAACCACACAAAGTGAAAATCATCCAAACCATCCCTTCTTCCTCACTCCCTCCTTCTTCCTCACTCCCTCCTTCTTCTTGCTCCAAACCCTGGCGCCCAGCCTAGCTGGACCGCTCCTCAGACATTTCGCCAAACACCTTGCGGGCAGTGGGATTAGAGAGGGAGGAGGAGGGCGTGCGCAGCTATACCTCGGTCCTCCGGGGTGGAATGGCGGGGCGGCGTCGAGCGGTGGCAGAGAAGGTGATGGCGAGGTGGCGGATACGGCGAGGTGGCGTCGGCGCGAGGTCTCGACGGAGGCGGCGGCACTGAGACTTGGAGCTAGCGCGGGGACTTAGAAAATTTGGGGTGTGAGGAAGAGCGGGGAGTATCGACTTTATATAGGGCACCCAACTTCTACAAGCGGTTGGTAATAACAACCGCTTGTAGAAGGTTTCACAAGCGTTGGTATTATTAACCGCTTAGAAGAGGACTTCTACAAGCGGTTAATATTACTAACCGCTTGTAGAACACATGGATGGGCGGAGAGTGAAAGGCCCTATGCAAGCGTTAGTATTATCAACCGCTAGAGTTAAGCTACAAGCGGCTATTAATACCAACCGCTTGTAAAAGTCCCGACCGGATAATATTCAAAACAATATCAGTGCCCATATCGCCGATAAGATCTCTTCCTCCTCCAAGCTAGCGCGTGGCATTTGAGTGTGCGGGCTCGCCCACCCCTGTTCAACCCCGCGCGCCCCTTGCCATTCTTTTTTTATCGTAGCTTTCTACAAGCGGTTGTTACTAAGAACCGCTAGAAGTATTTCTACAAGCGGTTGGTATTATTTAACCGCTTGTAGAAGGGTGCGGTTGGTATTACCAACCGCTAGAGGTACTTCTACAAGCGTTTATAATACCAACCGCTTGTAGAATGGGTAGAGCTTTAAATTCTCTAAGTCCCCACATGCACTCTCCCACACCTTCAAATTTTCTAAGTCCCGAAGCGCCTCCTCTCGTCAGGCCCTCCCTCCTGCTCTCTGTTTTCATGCCCACAAGGTGTTCGTGAAATGCCCACAAGGAGTTTTGTTGATATGTTGATGTTGGAGTAATGAAAAATATTGTTGATGCTAATTTGTTTCACTCTTTGAAGCTATTAATTCATGTCGATGGCTTCATCAAATGGCTAGACGAAGAGACAACTAGAGACATTGCGGATGAAGCTATCGTGTCCTCGATGCGAGATCCCAGTAAATGTGTTCACCTCCCATACATCCAAGAATCCATCCCGAGTGTTCATGAAGTGTTCAATATGTCGGTAAGTTTTTGAAGTTATTCATTTGTTCATATTCGTTGACTTTCACATTCCGCTCCATTCTTTCTCGCTTGAAGGGCACAAAGATGTCGGTATGGTAGCAAATGATAAAGCCACTATGGTGTTGAAAATCTTGCAATGCAAATTGCTGCATTCCAAGAAGATTTGTCGCCAAGTGATGATGGCTCTACGGTCAGTAACATTTAATCCTATTGCAAGCCGAGAGATGCACATCCCACCGCTTCGATGACAACAAGAGTATTAAAAGCTAGAAGAAAGGATGGAAAGAGTAGAGGACATGCTAAAGAAATTAGTTAATATAGCTATCATTGTAATGTTTCTCCTTTTATATGATGTACTAGGTAAGTAGCAGTAGACAACCTATGCTCAAATTGTTGAAAGCTTGTATGTCAGTTGTGTAAATTTCACACTGCTTTTGGGGTTTTTGTATGGGAATTTATGAGCTAACTATGCTAAGCTAAATTTCTTTGTATGTCCTGTAATTTCCTTTTTTAGGTATGCTAAAATTTATGCAGTCCTTTCATAGAGTGAATATAAATCACAGAATAAATGTCATTTTAAAATAATTTTCAAGCTTTGTTCTCATTTTAAAATTTATACAAATGGTTTTCAGGCTTTGTTTTCATTTTAAAATTTGTAGAAATAATTTTGTAGAAATTATGTACAAGCAATGTTAAACATCAACATATCAACATGATCATATGGAATAATTTTTATACAAGTAGTACATCTTAAGTCTTCGCTTTACAATTGTTCTTTCGTTATGATCGTGACGTATGTAAGGAGCATCGACATCATCACACGCAGACGCTTATGTCGACATCAACTCGTAAAAGGAGGGAGCTCGTCGAACTGACCATACTCTTCCTCGTCGGTGACGTTCTCAACTCCTACAATCCTTCGTTTGCCTTGGAGAACCACATGTCGCTTTGGCATTACCTTTTGCTTGTCCTTCTACTTTTTAGGTTTGCTTGACATGTCCATTACATAGAAGACCTGGATCACATCATTCGCGAGAACAAACGGTTCGCGCCTATAGCCGATTTCTGTGAGATCCACGGTTGTCATGCCGTATTTGTCGACCTTCACACCGTTTGGAGTCAGCTTGACCCATTGGCACTTAAATAGAGGGACCTTCAGAGGTCCATAGTCGAGCTCCCATATTTCTTCTAAGAAACCATAATATGTGTCCAACCTGCCGCTGTTGTCTTTGGCGTCTATACGGACACCGTTGTTCTGGTTGGTGCTCCTATTATCCTGGAATCTGGTGTAGAATGTGTAACCATTGATCTCATACCCCTTGAATGTCACGATTTCTTGTGATGGTCCCCGAGCCAAGCGTTGTAATAGTTCATCGTTTGACCCTTCCTCAAGGATGTACTTCTGTAGCCAGCTGCCAAAAGAATCCATGTGCTTCAGGGTTATCCAACTCTCTGTCTTCCCTGTGAACTCGCAGCGTAGGACACTCTTGTGCTGAAGGACATAGGGGGCGACTATAGTTGATTGCTTCAAAACAGTGAAATGTGCTTGCTTGAATGCAACAAGATCATTGCATGCAACTGATTGCCTTCCTATTGTCCCTTTGCCCCGTAGCCTCCCCTCGTGTCGTGATATGGGGACGCCGATAGGATTTAGATCATTCATGTAATCAACACAAAACTCTATCACCTCCTCCGTCACGTAGCCCTCGGCAATGCAGCCTTCCGGACGCGAACGGTTACGGACGTATTTCTTCAGACACTCATGTACCTCTCGAAGGGAACATGTTGTGCGAGATATATCGTCCGAGGATACCTATCTCCTTGACAAGGTGAACGGTGAGATGAACCATGATATCAAAGAATGCAGGAGGAAAGATCATCTCGAGGCTAACCAAACTTTGTACCACATCACCTCCAACTTAGGCAGCTTTAGTTGGTTCGACAACCTTCGCAAAATGGCATTCGTGAAGGAACATAGCTTTGTGATTGTCCCCGCACCCACTGGGCAAGATACCTCGGCGATACCACGGAGCACTGTGTCATCAACACAAGGCGTCATGGGATTTTAGGCCTTGGAATTTGTTCTCTTCGTGTTTACGAGTCTCTTTACATTTGAGGAGTATCTAGAAGGGACCTTCACACTGCTCAAACACTCAATCATGCTTTTTTTTCTTCTTTGCTTGGAGTGTAGCTCGCAGGATGTAGAAAAGTTGTTTTGTCCCTTCTTTGTTTTTCGGATGTAGGTCACTCCTCACCTCCATGTCTTCAAGGTCCTTCCGAGCTTGCAGCAGTATCTTTCGATTTGCCATACATATCTATGTAGCCTAGCAAGTTCAAGCAAATATTCTTCGTGATGTGCATGAAGTCAAGCGAGTGACGAACCTCCAAAACTTCCCAATACTAAGCAGTCCCAAAATATTGATTTCTTCTTCCATGTGGGTGCATGACCATCCTCGTTCGGCACAGGTATGCTTCCAAGACCCTTCCCAAATACTACTTTCAGATCCTTTACCATAGCAAACACAAGTCACCCATTACGATGCTGAGGCTTAACACGAATTTCTGTTCCCCCGTTAAATTTACTGCCTTTCCACCTCAAAGCATGACCGCTAGAAGAAACTCGGTGGCCCATGTACACACACTTCCGAGAGTTTTTAGGTACATGCAATCCGTTTCATCTATGCACTAGGTGCAGCTTTAAACCCTTTGACAGCTTTGGTAGGACAGGTTACCGAGAGCAAGCCAATCGTTGATTGTTACAAACAACAATGCACGCAGTTGAAATACTCTCTTTGTACTCATCCCAAACCCGTACACCATCCTCCCACAACTTCACAAGGTCTTCAACCAATGGTTTCGTGTAGACATCGATGTCGCTTCCAGTTGCTTCGACCTTCGATCAACAATGGCATCATGATGTACTTCCGCTTCATGCACAGCCATGGAGGAATGTTATAGATGCAACGCGTCACAGGCCAGGTGCTATGGATGCTGCTTAACTGGCCGAAAGGATTCATCCCATTGGTGCTCAATCCAAACCTTATGTTTCGACCTCATTTGCAAAGTTTGGGTAAGCCCGATCGACTTTCCTCCATCGCGAGCCATCCGCAGGTGTCTAAGCATCCCGCCTTCCTTACGCTCTTCTTCATGCCAACGCATCATCTTGGCATGACCTTCATTAGCAAACAGACGCTTCAACCGGGGGATCACAGGGAAATACCACAATACTTTGGCTGGAGTTCTCTTCTTCGTACGATTCTCATCTAATTCACCTGGATCATCACGCTGCACCTTATACCGGGATTCTTCGCACACTGGACAAACCTCGAAATCGGCATACTCATTGCGATACAGGATACAATCGTTAGGACATGCGTGTATCTTCCGTACTTGCAATCCTAAAGGGCAGAGGACTCGCTTCGCTTCATACGAGATTCGGTAGAGTGTTACCTTCCGAAGCAACTTCTTTACGAGTGATAACAAACCATTGAATGTCTTGTCGACACACCGCTTGTGGCCTTCCATTGCATGAGTTCTAGTGTAGTATGCAGCTTTTTGTGGCCCCGTCCACGCTTTGGGTACAAAGCGATTCTGTGGTCCTCTACCATGCTCAAACTTCTTGTATTGTCTTTCCTCCGTGAACTCTCCTCTCCGCCACGGAGCATCCGATCTAGCTCATCATCGCCAAACTCGCCGATCAGATCTTCCACGGACCCGTATTGAGTGGTGTCCAGATACCGCTGGCTCTATCTTCCTCTTCTTCGTCTTCTTCATCGCTTTCCGTCAATCGCCTGCTTTCGCCATGGTGGGTCCAGCAGTATAGTTTGCCATGAAACCTCTCGTGATCACATGCCTCATAACCATCCATCGCTCGAGTGCTCCTTCTCATTCTTGCGTCTCACGCACGGACAACGATGAAGCTTCCTCGAGGCAAGAATGCAACGGCCGCCGAGAAACTCCTTCATGCCATGTCTCGAACTCTCTTGACCGACGGTCCACATTGTACATCCATTGCGGCTCATCTACACCAATAAAAATAATAACAACATCTATCACAATATTTAATTAAAGCTAACTATGTCTAATAGTTTTATATTTTTTAATCATTCGTATTCTTTTAACTAAAGCCAACTAATTATTTCTAATCCTCGCTGCATTTTTTTAAAATAAAACTAACTAATTGTTACATGTTCATGCAAACCTTTTCTATCATTCCGCATTTTAATTTTACTAAATAAAAATTATTTTTAACTTTTCCCCACCTTTGTAATTTTTCATCGTTTTACATTTATTGCATTTCATTCCATACACCAAACAATATATCACCTTAAGAACAAAAAATAAGCCAACAATGAAACACTAATAATTCCCACAAGAACAAAACATGATTTCTCAACATCCAATGCACAAAAACATCAATATATAGGTTAGAAGGATGTCAAGAACATGTTACTCACCTTAGGAACAATTAATTGAGCTAATAGCCTCAATTGAAAATTTTGGCAAGACCTCCCGCATGAATCGCTCTCGCCCACCACTGGCTGTCCTGTGCGAGCTCGGGAGGAAGATGGGGTTTAAATGCGTTGGGCGGGAAGGGGTCTCAAGTGGTTCTACACACGAACCGCTTCGATCCTCACCTATAGAAGCGGTTCGTGTCTCGAACCGCTTATAGATCTCTAGAAGCGGTTCTAGACACTAAACGCTTAGAGATAGGACTCTGTAGGGGTTCATGTCAAGAACCGCTTCTAGAGACCCTCTCGCCTGCTGCCATGAACCGCTTGTAGGCACGTAGAGCACAAGCGTGCGCACCTAACCGCTTGTGATAGACCTGCCAGAAGGCCGGTTATGTAGTAGTGCGTGCGACAGTATCGTGCCGGCCCGGCATGGCTCACTTTGTGCCAGGCTGGACTTCGGACCATATCGTACCTATTGTGCCTCAGGCCAGCCCAAAAAAGCCCGGCCCAAGTGTCCACCTCTACTTCCCACCACACCTACTCAATCCTTATATAGTCATCCACTACTCATCCTCACTCTCCCACCAGGACTCTCCCTCCCCCCTCCTCCCTCTCTCCATCTCTCCCTCTCGCTCGGTTGGCAAGGAAATGGGTGGCAATTGGGAGAAGCCCCAAAGGAATGTGTGTAAGGAGCTAAGGTTAGCAGAGGAGCTCTATGCGACATTGACCATGGCCTCCGCAAGCTCTAGTAGTTAGTAGTCTCCATGAGCCTCACCTGAGCTCTGTAGCCACCAAAGTGTGGCCTCCGCAAGCACCAACTGAGCTCCGCCACTGCAAGCTCGCCGATGATGTCGACATGACCTACCTCGACGAGCTCCCTCCACTAAGTAAGTGTGTTGTAGGTGTTTTCTCAATTGTTGCAACTCCTTTTCTCTATTGTTGCAAGAAGTGTTTTTTGCTTGTGCAGTGTATCTTTCCCAAATCTTGTAGCAAGTATTGTTTTTTTGCAATCGGATGTTAATTTGTTGTTGCAATAGGTATTTCTAAATTTTGTAGCATAAGACATCTAATGTTGTAGATAATTTAATGATTTCTTCATTATTGCAACAAGGTTAATTTTTGTTGCAATAGGTACTTATATTTGTTGCTTTAATAGTTCAAATTTGTTGCACATTTTGTTTGTTAAATTTGTGTTTGTTGCATCTATAGCAAAAAAAATGTTGCAAACTTAGGAATTAATTGTTGCACTTTTGAGATTTTTTTGTTGCATCGGATCGAATTGGTTGTCTTACCCTCCTACATTCACCTACCAAATCTATGCCTTGCACGCCCTATTCTCACATCCCAGCTCTCCCCTCCGGTAGTTTTCTAGTTTCCAGTGGTTGAAGGTAGCTGCTATCGTAGCTATACTCTCCCTGCTCTTCTCTCTCTAGATTAGCAAAGATGGGGTGTCATGGTGGCTCGACGGTCAGCCGCCGAAGGAGCAAGGCAGCACAACCGCTTCTATAGCCTCCTCGCGGTGCCACCATCGTCGAATGATGGGTTGGACTTGCAGGAGAGGAGCATCCTAATTGGGGGCATTGTGTGCAGAAGTTTGTGTTTATGCCACTGTGGATGAGATTAAACAATGATACTTGATAGCACTCTAATTTATAAAGATTTGATGGTGGGGAGGAGCATACGATGGGAGCGCTCCCATCATACGTCCAGGCGACAGCACGTCTCTAATAATAAAGATTGTTGTGTAGCTTTTTTTTAATAAAAAGAGAGAGGAAGACATGTTGTATAGCTATGGATAGGATTAGACTAGACTATCTAGGGGCTAACTTGTCCAAATTTGTTTTGGTCTTAATGCAATTGGATTGATGCGTCTATATAAATAAAAACAATCGGTGATATTCAAATCATCTCCTTTGTTTTAAGAGCAAGAAAATCCCACAATAATCCTAAAAGGGAAAAATCCTATAAATTCTCACAAGGAAAAAAGAAGGATCTCCACCGCTTATTTTGATGGACCAGATTATAATGGTGCAGACTAATCATATATAGATATTAGAGTTATATAACAAATAAAATTATATTTCAATTATACGTTATATAACAAATAAAATTATATTTTAATTATAAAAAAAGTAGAGTGTATATCAAAGACAACTACATCATAATATTTAGCTGTAGCTACACAGATAAATCTGCTAGTTAGACATGAACATCAAATAGGCTAAAGTCCAACAGATTATCTAGATACCTGCTACTATATGGATGAGTTTGGACAGATCCAATTAGGCCCAATATGCCACATCATAGGAGCACCACATCCCATGATGCTCTTCCTCTCCCTCTAAAAAAAACCACGCTCCTCCTCTAAAAAAAATAATCAGGATATTCATTTCATTTGGCACAAGGAAATTCCACCTCAGTACATTCCAATCAACTAGCTGAAATGGATCCAAATATCCCAGCTAATAGCCCAACTAATAGTTAGCCAACAACTCAGCTAATAGTTATCTCATTAGTTGGTTCTCCTCTGCTAATTTCAGCTAATAGATGGTCAAAAGACCAATTTGCCCTTGGCCCCTCCACCGTAGGCCCCTTTCCTTCACGCTCAGCTAATTAATGCAAGGGTACAATGGATATTTGCACTCATAACCAAATTTCCAACCACCTATTAGCTAGTAGATCAAAATAGCCTCAACTAATAAATAGCCAACTAATAGTTAGCTAGTTATTAATAGTTAGCCAGCTAACTATTAGAGTTAATGGATCCAAATAGGCTAGTACTGTAGCAGATCCGAAAAACGCCATTCCAGCAACACCAAAAGCAAGTAAAGACCAAAGCGATACTTCAGGATTTAGACTGACACGAAAACACGCCGTTTCTTCCCAGCTTTGCCTGAATCATCATCATCTCCACCACGCCATGCTGCCCATCACGCCTCTGGCATGCTACCATGCCCACCTTTTCGACTCTTGTCGCGTCCAAGTAGATCGAGCTTGCGTTCTCCATACATACATGTCCCCTGAGAGCGTAGTACCTCCCGAGAAACTGAATTCCTCGTAAGCCAAAATTGGTGGACAATGGATATAGCATTGGACTCCAGTCCCCGCTGGTCGCGGAGGCAAGATGATCGAGCGCCATCACCGGCTGTCCCGTCCTGTCTTGCCACCTCCACAAGACTTTGGTACGTCGAAGCGAGAAAGAGCTCCCATTTGTGGTAAATACATATCATTAATTTACAGTGTTTCGTGTCCAGTGCTCAATGATTTTGAGTTAGTACTGATAGATACTCCGGAGGCTAGTACCCTCACTCGAAGACGAGGCATCAGCTCGTATGATCTCATTTGACCATGAAGTTCCCGATTCCATCAGCTACGAGAAACTCTATATTAATTTCCTTTTTTTTTTTTTTGCAAAAGAAAGAAGCACATACAGACATACAACTTGCATCATGTCAGAATTGTACCAGATTAATTTAAGGTGTCAATCAGGATCTCGATTCTCAGACACCGCCGTTCCTACTGTCCTGACGCTGGTACATCGTCTCCTCGTCGACGGTGCTAAACTTGAGGCATCCTCTCGCCTTGCAGAACTTCATCAGGTAGTACACCCCGACGCCGACCGCGGTGAAGATGGCGCTGATCACGTACACCTTCCACCCGGCGATGGCCATGACGAAGACGAGAAACGCCGAGGGGACAAGGCAGAGGATGACGCTCCCGGGGATGCGCAGCGGCACGCGGTAGGGGCGCGGCAGCTCGGGGCGCTTGATGCGAAGCCAGACGAAGGTGGCGAACTCGAGGAGCATCCCGAGGCTGTAGAGGAAGTTGGCCGACGCCACGATGTTGTTGAAGCTGAGGAAGGACATGCCCAGGGTGATGAGGCTGGTGAAGACGATGCTGACCCAGGGGGTGTTGAAGACGGGTGCGCGCAGCGCGAAGGCGCGGGGCAGGAGTCCCAGGTCCGCCATGCCCAGCAGCTGGAACGCCGCGCTGCTCAGCGTCGCCGAGTAGAGGCCGATGGAGGAGAGCACCGCGCCCACCTCTACCCAGTACTTGAGCCAACTGCCGGCGATCATGCCTGCATTGCAGAGATAGGAGTCATGTTACAAAATGTTGGTACCAAATGGCATTGTTATGATCAAAAACAGGAGATGGATCTGAACTATGGAACTATGTAAGGTGCAAGTTTGCATGTTTGGTACTGTTACATTACATAGACCAGAGGGCACTGACATCTGTAATTAGAACTCAGAAGCATCTTTACAGTCAGCCTGCTTGCAATGGATGGCAACTTAAGGTGGAAACAAACATGGCCGAACGAATCTCAAGTGTGAAACAACCAGTAATGCACGTGTACAGACATGATTACTACGGAATGCAATCGACTTTTGTGCTAGCAGTTACATATATTGATCTTGAGCAGATGCATAACAGATCATTCGCATTGCTAACAGTCTAACTACTCCTGTGCGTGCGGTTTCATCACTCCAAACCATCGCGTATCATCATACGTCCTTCCACACAGTTTTAGCGAAATTCCGATGAACCATCACCAAATATATACCACAAGAGAACTCTGGTAGTGACATCCACAGGATTGATGCTGTTGCTGAAAAACCAGCATTGCCAGTTCCATGGCCATACGTTGCACAGACCCATACCATGCATGTTTGATTTCACACCAAGCTAGCCTAAACTCAAAGAATCCCTCCAAATGTGCAGACAAAGTCTAGCACTGTTGTGACTGCAATCGCTTCTCAAAAATGGAAATTGGAAACAAAAGTGCTGAACCAGCCAAGCTCTAGATATTTATTCTAAAAAAATCATTTCTTTCTCAGTGCGCGTCAGGCGATATCCTTTGATTCTTCCTGCCAAAAAAGTCTCCTCTTTTCCCACGTTGTCACTAGTCATGACAAGCTAGCACACATACACAGAAGAATTTTATCGAACCCATCCACGGTCCACAGTCCATGGAAACACGCATCAATGTCGATAGAAAAAAAAAAGATCCAGAATTGTAGCGTGGCGCACGTGTTCGGCGTGTAGCGACTAAGAACGTGACGTTGCAAGCAAAAAGGTAGATTAATTACCTGCGGCGTCGGCGAAGAAACCGTTCCCCCAGGACTCCGGCGGCACGTCGGTGGCGCCGGTGGCCGCCATGAGTGGCAGCAGGTACCCGAGCGATGTCATGGACACGGCCGACACCAGCGCCGTAGGGAAAGTCTTGCCGGGCCGCTCCACCTCGCCGGCCATGGTGCTCACGCTGTCCCAGTAGTTGAGGTTCCAGAACAGCGTGTTGAAGAAGAGCTTCCAGTCCTTCTCGCCGGCCGTCACTCCCCACCGGTGCGGCCGGATCTTCGGCAGCGCGATGCCGGACATGAGTAGGAACGGCGACAGAGAGGCGATCCCCAGCGCCACGGCCGACCAGCCCACGACGCTCAGCCCGGTGTAGTTCAGGAACGAGAGCGCGATGTTGAAGGTGACGATGGTGGCGACCCGGGCGCTGCCACCGGCCACGGCGGGGACGACGCGCGCTAGGTAGTCGGCGCAGAGCGCTGGGAAGGCGGCGCCGTTGATGGCCCCCGAGACGTACTTCCAGGTGCCCATGAGGGACCCTGAGAAGGGGCCAAACGCGCGATCGGCCCAGATGACGAAGCCGCCGTTCCCCGGCATCGCGGTGGAGAGCTCGGCGGTGACGAGGGACTCCGGGATGGCCCAGACGAAGGGGAAGATCAAAAACCCGAGCAGAGCGAAGAGGGGCCCCGCGGACTGCACCGCCGGCTCGGCGCCGTAGGGCCCGCCGGCGACCTCGAAGAAGATGAGGAAGATGAGCGGGACCAGGGACAGCTTGTTGCTGGCGGCCCTTCCATGGCTGCCGCCGCCGACGACGCCATCGGCCGTCATCGGGAGGACCACCGTCGTGCCGCCGTCGTGGCTCTTGGCCTTGGGCGAGGCGTCCCCGAGATGGATTTCTCGACTCATGCTCACAGCAGGATACAATAATTAACCAGGGATACGTGCTCTGTGGATTTGGGGAGGAGGTCGGTGATCGAGCATGTGAAGCCACTGCGAGTGTATGTAGCAACCATATGTACAACTTTGAAAGATAATTTATAGAAAGAGTACATACTCCCACCTCTAATATACCATTTAAATAATTGCTTTATACTCCTTTATTACTTTCGGTATACTCCACTAATAATTCTAAGATACTCCAATATGATATGATTGAAAAAATTTCATCAGAACCCCTTATTTTTTTGCTACATAACATTTTCCTTATGTAAAAGGAATATATAAACAAATTATGCTATAAAGGGTGGACTTTGTTGAAATTTTTTATGGAACTCACATTGGAATATCTTATAATCAGTATTAGAGTATACTCAAAAGGATAAAGAGGTATAACAACATCATTTAAATGGTATACTGGAGATGGGAGTACATACACCCAAGAGTATGAAATCATTTTCCTATATATATATATATATTCTCATATAATTAACATATTATCTATAAGTGGTACATATGATATAAAATCGTATATAAAAACCGACAATACATCTAGAGTAGTGGAGCTTTGATCGGATAAACTCCGTTCCGAAGTTTCGAAAATGTGCCAAAACACTCATTATATGCTAATAATAATGGAAAGAGCGCAATGACTTAATCTTTGAGAACAGGTGGTCAACCGATGGAGCAATCTTTGAATTAATCAAACACGAGCCATCAAATTGGAGTTTCGCGGAAGCGATCTTTCGGATTTACTGTACTGCTTTAGCATGGTTGTGGTGTTGGTGTAGAAATCGAATCAGCCACGTTGGGACTTGGGAGTGTGTTACCTTTTTATTCTTGGTTTTTCCATTAGCAGTAGGCAACATAATCGTTAGGTAAACTCGCAAAAATTTATTTGGGGATTTGGGTCAAAATTTTAATCTTTCGATATGCTTCAGGTTCACGCGCCTTCGCCTCCGTCTCCGGCTCTTGCGTGCTCCCCCATCACCTGCGACTAAGAACGCGAGCTCCCCAGCCTCAGGTAAAGCTCTCACCCACCGCACTTCGACGAAGCCAACTCGCCACCACTTAGCCGTCGATTGCCCCCTTGCTCCGCCGGTAGATTTATATTTGTTGAGCTGCCATCGGCGCCAATGGCGGCGGTGCAAGACGCGGCGGCGACTGTGGAACGAGGCGCTGAGGCGGGAGAAAGCGCAGTGGCAAGAGGAGGATGTGGTGGTTAAAAAACATCCAAACGCAAAGTGACATACCCAAATTGTCTAATTAAATTACGAACGAGAGTTGTGGACGGAGTGTGTCTTGTTTACTTTGACTCCCATGGCTCTAAATGCGTTGAAGTAGGGGCCGAATGACTTCTTAGTGGTGGATCGATGTGCACGACCGTGTGTGATCCCTAGGTTTAATCCCTAGATTGGATGAATGAAAATTATATATATCTATTTGTCTCCAAAAGTACTTTCCTCATATTATAATTATACCGGGTTTTATAAATATATTAAATAAAAAAGTGGTTCAAGCTGTGTTTTAGGGTGTGTTTGGTTGTCTGCACCATCCTAGTCTGTCCTGTATGAGCTATCCAGGCTAGCTTTGGCCTGCATGAGTAGATGCAAGTTGAGTTATTTGGTTGCTTGTTTATGCATCTCACGGGTCTGCATTAGAGAGAAACCTAATTTTTGTGTTTCCTCCATCCTGCATGAGTGGGTGCAATTGCATCCACCTAGCCTGGATGAATAGGAAACCAAACACAAGTCTAGTAGATACAGTTGCATCTACTCATACAATTCAGACACCATGCAGACAACCAAACACACCCTTAGAGACTATGTCGATGTTCGAACCGATAACTATTTGTGACAGGAGAGAGTAGTAGTTCCAGAGAGTTTGTGGCGTATCAAGTATAATTAGCTACAACTTGAAGTTCTTAACTCTAATCTCTACTATATAAAGCAAGAGTTGCTTTCCGCGTCACTTCATAAAAAATTACCCACCTTTACTACTGTTAGTGCTCTTTGCAAATAAACTTTTCATCACAAATTGAGTTTCAACAATTGTACATTCAGTTTGAACAGTATTATTCAAACAAGGTTAGTGCTTTTTGCAAATAAATTTTTGTCACAAATTGAATTTTCGTTGTAACGCACGGACACATGACTAATGCATAGTAACTTCGGGATAGGACCCACAACAAACGAAGCAAAGCTACACCTCCCACTTTAATACATGGTAGCTTCATAATTCCACGAAGTACGAAGTGAAGATACAAATACAATACTCTCTTTAATGCACTTAGAAAAGAGTTGCTCTAGGCGAGGCCACACAAATTAGTTAAATCTATGCTTCTTTTAGTTACATAAATATTAAAACATAAATAAAAAGTAAATGGTAATTACTTACTCTTTCGCCGACTTTAAAATTTTTACAACTTGTATTAGAAAGAAAAAACATAGAAGCATCGCTCTTAAAGCTACTGTACGTTTATGAAAGAAACCATCATCTCTGTTGACGCGGCATCTCATTCCTATAATACTCACGGTTGCATCTAGTACATGGCTAGAGGATTGCTCATGGTAGCATAATTAGCTAAAAGATTATACCCCCACTTGAAATACAAGAATTTTATCCATTTGGAATGTGAGAATTTCTCTCTTATCCCGCATCTCTGTTGACGCGGCATCTCGTTCCTATATGCTCACGGTTGCATCTGGTACATAGCTGGCTAGAGGATCGCTCACGGTAGCATAAACTACAAATTATAGCCCCACTTGAAATACAAGAATTTTATCCATTTGGAATGCGATAATTTTTTCTCTTATCCCGCGGGAGTTCCCGTGTCCCAAATGGCCATATGGATGGAATTCCCGTGATGAGATTTGTGGAGGTTACTTTCAATATTAGAGCATATACACTAGTAGAGACATCTGTTGTTTATATATTCTCCCATATCATCTAAACATAAAATTAAAAACAACTTCTACAATAGATGATATCTTAATATTGTCTTTATAAGATCGTACGATCTTTTAATTATAGTATAAAAATATGTTATTATAAATAATAACTCATATAATAATATTTTATATTGTTTATATGGTCATATCTTCACATAAAAAACAGCTCTACTCTATCTTTTTTTTCTATATCAGCAAATCGTTTAAAAGACAAAACATATAGACAGCACACAACGTGCCATCGTGTATGCCGTTAGAACGTGGCTGGTGACCAGGTGTGATTCATAAATCTAATACTGACTGACAGCATGAGCATGTGGTGAGATTCGTGGATCTTTTTGGGAGGTGATGAAGGTTTTAAAAATGAAAAGATAGCCCACGCGTATCGTTTCCACTTGACTTGCATGCCAGCATGTCATTTCGAGTCATCTTTGGTGCAATCAAAAATGAAAAAGACGGGGGAGAACTGCGCTGAAAAATAGCGAGGGCCGAGCTCCGAGCCCATTAACGTTCAAGTTTAGCTCTAATATTTTAACGTGTGTAGGGAACATACGCATATATACTTGTATATATGCTTGTGATGCGTGAGTATAATACATGGGTTATAACCCGGCCGTCCTGTACTTAAATAAATGGAAAAAGACGGAGTACAAAGGAAGTTTTGGCAGTTTCGTCCATGTGGGATCTTACTAGAGTCTAGACGTAACATTAAAAACCAGGAGAGGTCTGTTCTTTACATTTTCAGCTAAATCTTTTACTTCAGCAATATATTTTAGCGAAGAAACATTTAAAAATTCCTCTAAAATCCTCACAAAAAATCCTCTAAAAAGGGGGAAAAAAAGCGTACATGAAAAGTTTTGGTTGCGTATGCACTATGTCGGAGCTAGGATTCTGACCCTGCTGCAAAATCTAACCGAAAACAACACAGACGTAGCAAGTCGAAATATTTATATGTTTAACCAAATCTTCGATGTCAAAGCTATGTTTCCCGCGTTCTAGAAAAACACTACGTTCTCAACAAAGATACATAAAGATCTGTCACATCTGTACAACACATACATAGGTTCAGAGGTGACTTTGTAACCACTTGAGGCTTGTCATTTTACGATAATTCAGTCTTGTGGGAAAAAAAAATTTCCATCAAGTTGCCATCCTATATCTGGCTTTCTTTGACTTATATCCTACCAGTACTTCCAAATGAGCCAGCGTCAAGTGACCTAAGAAGTAAGAATGCTGATCCGGCTACGATGGCTCTTCCCCTGCCTGTCATTTTCTTCTTCTTCTTCTTCTTTTTTTCCTCATATTTCTTTTAGGCAAGCCACGGAGCATTTTTTAAATCGATGCAGCAGTTGGTTTCATATTAATTGCAGCTTGGTCAAAACTGACAAGGCTGTCGCATAGATAGCTCACTTAGCATAGGACAGGCAACTTGACGAATCTTAATTGAGAGTAACACGAATTGACGTGCAAAATGACAGGCAATGGTACATGCAAGTTAACAACTTGAAGGAGATGTACACACCAGAGGCTAGGGTTCAAGATTGAAACGTAGACTTTTTCCTTCTTTTTATGTGCGATAATCTTGACATCTCAGATCTTAGCTTAGCCTCTTCCGAAAGCTGGCTTTTCTACTGAGCAAGTGGAGAGGGGCTACAGCATTTTAATGCAAGGAGGGTTTGGACTTCTTAAGAAGCACGACAAGGAAAGCTTGCGGTTAGTTTGGATTCTCCTATATGTTTTGTGGACATGATTGATTGGTGTAGCTCCAGAGCCGCATCACATGCTTGCTGTAGCTTGGCGGTGGTAGTTGTCTCAAGAACGCCGCATGATTTTAACCCAAACTTTCGTATTTTAATTGTTCATTAATAAAAGTGAGCTTTTCCTTTTAAAATGGAAAGGAAGTGAGAAAGCAAGCCGCGCTTCGGTTCGAACCAAACGGCATATGCAACACATGATAAAAAGTTCAGTAGGTCACCTTCTCACATTTCAGTTGTTGAAGCTGACAAGATCATCCTGTCTTGGGCCGCGTCTAGCTGGCACAATTTAACTCGTGTGCGAAGCCTGAACATAAACAAATTCATTGTCAGAAACACGGGCAGATTTGAATTTCCGCAAAAGTACAGAATAGTACCGTAAAGCTAAAAGCACAGAATAGTACCGTTGAAAAAATAGCTAGTGTTGCGATAAAATGGCTGCCGCCAATCAACCAAGAGGGTGGGCATTCGGTTTTTCGGTTTAATCGGTTTTAAAATAATTCGGTTTTTGAAAATTGGAAACCGAATTTCTCGAAAAAATAAAAACCGAATCAATTAACCGAAATATTTCGGTTCGGTTAATTCGGTTTTAGTTAACGAATATGAATAACATTAGGTAGATTAGATTTGGTCCCACAATATAAGTATAATAGAACATATGAATATACTAAACATATGCATAAATGTATTGTGACATGAGAATTGTTTAGTGGCTTTAGAAAAATACCGTCTGAACTCGAAAACCAATTATACTAAAATAAAACCAACCGAACAAAACCGAAAAACCAAATACCAGAATCCGAATTTTGAAGCACCAACCAGCCGTGACCAATCGGAGGATAATTAGCCCTTTGCATGATGGATTTAATTGGGCGGGTTACAGACCGGGCCAGGACACACCGGTTTCAAGAAGAGAACATTTTTCTTTTCTTTTCATTCTCTTTTTTGAGGGAGAGGATAACATAGTACAGAAGCAATCGAGCAAAGGAAAACAAAACTGGATGTCTGCTTTGCATTTTGTATATATTTAAGTTGAGCTAGGAAACTGAAAAGCAGTATTTCTTGACTGTTCTAACGTCTTTCTCCCTAGTTGGAAAATCGAGGCCCAGTAAGCATCAAAAGAGAAATTTGCACAAACTTATGCCTAAATGGTCGTAGTCATATAAGAATCATAGCAGCTTCTTTCTCTCAAAGAAGTTCTTCAGATGCCACAGCTGCAACCCTGCCACTGACAGGCAGATACCAAGTGAGAGGAAACTGAGCCAAGCCATCCGTGAGTTTGTTCTCCTGTTCAGCTCCTGCATTTCCTCCTCCCTGAAGAAATGACAGACCAACAATTTTGATTTAAGAGCTTTGTTGAATTTCATAAAAAGAAAAGTAGTTTTTTGTGTTTGCAAGGTGAACAAAAAATACCTTTCACGAAGATAGAACATTTCTTCATGGATAGATTTGATGGTATCCTCCAGCTTCTTGAGCTCAAGCTCCATCATCTACAACAAACCAAAGATGGCTTATGAACAGAATCTGTACCTGTGTTCCTTAAGTGTAGTACTACAATTTGTAAATAATTTTATTGCATATTGCTGCTTTATAATGCTCCGTTCTTAAACACAAGTCCTTAAGGTGCACGTACAGCCAAACAATTCTAAGTGTTTCGGTGCCAACACATGAAAAAAAATCAGCTATCAAAGCTGTATCTCGGAAACACTACAAGTCAAGAAAAAGTTAAATATAGGGATAGAGGGAGTGTGTTGTGGCCGTTGGTTGGGTATGGTTCCAAGAACCGAAGGCAAGGCGCTCGCCCTCATCTAACTGTTGGCAGGGCTCTTCCCTGACGTGGTAGAGAGGCTCTGAGGCCTGATTTTAGAAGAGGGAGATTAGAGAACTTTAATTTCTTGCTTAATCATAACCGATACAATGTTATCCCTTTTACAGGAATGGCTGGACTTGACCCTTAAGAAACCTACCTCTAGATTAAGGAAACTAATCCCTAATACATGGGAAACTTATCCCTAACGATTTCAAGGAAAAAGTCCATCTGTCATCCCTCAACTCTTCCTCTGGCTTAGCTCTCGTCCCTCGTGTGCAATACTGTTTAGAACTCATCCCCAAATGGCAACACCAGTACAAATTATAGGCAATTCCTTATATGCCACTGAAAGTTTGCCTAATCCCTTATATGCCACTTATTGTCTCACTGACATATGAGCCATGACCCCACATGTTGGTGACACATTTAGAGATTTCTCCTAAATTCCAGTGGCATATAAGGAATTAATCCTACAAATTACCTCCCGAGGCCGGTTTTGTGGGTGGCTTTGAGTGATGCCACTACCACATCATCATTTTTGCCATGTCATCTACCACATCATCATCTAAGCCCCATATGATCTGCACAACCCCCTCTGCCCCAATGCTCTTGGCTCCCCGCTGCCTTGCTTCTATTGCCAGTGGCGCCACAGGGTGCGACACTTGTGTTGCAACGCCAAGCAAAGACAAGTGAAAGCGCACAAAGGGGGAAAAGGGTCGCAGACGTTGGCTTGATTCCAGCAACAACCCGGCCGGGAAGGAGGGCCTTTCCTTGCCAGGGCATGCTGGTGCTAGGAGACGCGATGGATTGGGCAAAGGGACGACGAGGCCATGATATTTTGAAGTTTTTTGGCGGCGACAGGGCTGAGCATCAACAACTTACTGGAGATATGGATGACAATGGAGGTAGGGGAAAACCAAAATTGGTTGTGGTCCTTACCGATAGCTCTCCAGCCTCGACACATGCGTCATCATGACCACCTCAGTGCGTTGAACCTCACTAAACCACTCTCCGGCCACCATTGACTCCATATGTCGTCATCAATGAGTTCCTTCACCGCACCGAGAAGGCTATCGTCGTCGGAGCTTCTTGAGTCATCTCCGACCGGGCCAAGGCCACCGCCAACTCTGTCGTACCAAGGCAAAGCTCGGTTGTGCGCTAGCCTCACTAGAGAGCTATCATCGTCGCACACGAATAGATGGCGGCTTCAGTCACTCCTACCTCGGACCAAGCTTTCACAATGAGAGGGGCCCCGGGAGGAAAGAACATGGGGCGGTAGTGGTAGACTAGAGTAGAGGTGATGAGCTATGCTGGAGGAGAAAGAGAGTGAGATAAGAAAGAGAGAGTGACGTGTGTGGTAATTGCCAATTGCAAAAGGATGTGCCAATGAGGATCCCAGTCAGACGCCACGTGGGACAAAATCGGGCTATATTGGGTGGAGGGGTTACTTCTACATGGTTTTGACAGTTGAGGGACGAAACTAAGTGGTATTGCATTTGAGGGATGAAAATTAGACAACTGAAAGAGTTGAGTACAACAGATGGACCTTTTTTCTGATTTCATAGGAAACCAACCCAAATAATAAGGAAACAAATTATTCTAATCATAATCTTTTATAACTTCCTAACAATGTGCCACAAGGAAGCTTCATGCTGCCCCTTGCTGCACGGCCCCTTATGGGCTGGATTGGGCCACACATGTAGGGCCTCCACACCATAACATTACACCCCTCGCAGCGAGACATCTCATCCTCGAGCTGTCAGGTCATGGCTTAAGACCGTGGTGACCCCACATCAATGAAAGGGTGTGACGCTGGCACAATGTTGCGTGGATAAGGATCACTGAAGATCCAGTGGACAAAAGTGATGACTCGCACCACTCAGCATGGCTTGACATAGGCAGAGTCACTGATGGCATGGGCAACCGGCATGGAGCAGCATCAGCATGCTTCTCACCCTAGAACGCAATATTGTGAGAGAATTGTGACGACGTCGTTGACCTCCACGTGGCAACCGTTGTGCTCCACACCTTTGGAGGCATGGCGTTGGTCGGCTGTGTGGAGAAGGTGGCCGATGGATGGCGGCAAACTTATTCCATAGTGAAGCATCATTGGTGTAGCCAAGGACGGCAGGCTAACTGAGGAGGTGTCACCGGTGCTGGAGAAGGCGGTGGTGGTGTGGCCACGATGGTAATGGAAAGCACCTCTTGCTGGTCCTCCACTTTGAACAATGTCGCAGCAGGCGGAGGTGGCAACTTGACCAGTGGTGGCGACACAGAAATCGCAGCAATATCCTGCACCTTCTCCTCTCTTTTGATCCAGTCAGCCTTCAAGTCCAACAATAAGGCCTTGATGTTGGTGTAGAGCACACTAGGGGATAACTTGTCAATGCCGACATTCATGGCCTTGATCCTATTGGCTTTAATCCTATCGGCAGCAGAAGCCAATGTGAGAGGCTCCGATACCAGATGTTGTAGCCATTGGTTGGGTACAGGTCCAAGGACTGAGGGTAGGGCGCTCGCCCTCATCTCACCACCGACAGGGGTCTTCCCTGACGTGGTAGGGATGCTTTGAAGCCTGATTTTAGAAGAGGAAGGTGACTGAACTTTGTTATTCCTTGCTTCATCATAGCCGATACAATGCTATCCCTTTTATAGGGATGGCTGGACTTGACCTTAAGAAACCTATCTCTAGATTAAGAAAACTAATCCCTAATACATGGGAAACTTATCCCTGATAATCTAAAAGGAAACCAACCTAAATAACAAGGAAAATAATTATTCTAATCCAAATCTTTTATAACTTCCTAATGATGTGCCACAAGCCACAAGGAAGCTTCCTGCTGCCCCCTTGGTGCACGGCCCTTATAGGCTGGATTGGGCTGCACATGTATGGCCTCCATGCCACAACAAAGTGTCCTTCAAACAACAACAACCAAGCCTTTTGTCCCAAACATGTTGGGGTAGGCAAAGTGTCCCTTCAAACAACAAAAAAAAAAAAGGTAGCAGGATTACTCTAATCTACTCAATGACATATCAAGTGGATGCTCAGCATACTAAACAACTGATGTTTTAGTATACTGTATAAAATAATAATACTGAGTATTTGCACTTCAGAAAAAAAATCTGAATACCGACGATGAATCGTCCCTAAGTATTAGTTCTATTATGGGATGCTACAATCACCAACTGCATAGCATAGTAGTAATGTCATAAGTTACAATCTGAGGTATTGTATGTTTGTAATGAATGTAAAGGCAACATTAGATATACTCCGATGCAAAATGGCTATCTTCACTAACAGCGCATAGTATTATTAGTTGTTTCATGACAATTCCATGAAGAGTATTGTAGCTTTGTTTATTTCCACAAATAATAATACATCATGCACAAAACAGTCTTTCAGGCACAGAAGGATTACCTACCATGCTAAATTGCTGGCAACAAGTTGAGCCATGAAATATCTATCTTTAATCTCAACAAAATGACATGCAAAACTGCAAATAAAAAGAGTCCCATTATTGCAAGCATAAGAATGGTGCACCTAGAATGTTTTGCAACGGCAGATATACAGTTATCTCTTCATTCTATTTTGAAAAGAGTGACAAATATTAAGAGCCATTAAATCCTCACAGGACTATGGAAGCAGAAGGCCAGGTCATAAGCCATCCGTAGTACAATACTCTGCCAGTTGGCCAGCTTGTTCAAACTAACAACCTCAAATTGCACTTATGACTCCAGATCTGGTCTTTTCTTTGTGCATAAAACTTGTGAAGATTATGCATCACATAATCAAGTAGACAGCCTTTCTCACAAATACTAAGACACCATGGTTATTAAAAGCGTGAAAAAGCAGCGTTTACATCCGAACGCTCGAATTGTAGAACGTCGGCGTTCTTCGACGCGCCAAGAAACACGGAGAAGAGACCAAAGACTCACGGTCATGCGCTGGAGCCGTGGAGGAAGGAACCCTAGCCAGCATGGTATGCGGAATCGCAATCGCTGCCGCCCGGCTCTTCCACCATCGGTAATCCTTCGCCTCACCTCCTCCTCCGCCTCCCCTTCCCGTCACGCTGCCGCCTCTTGCTCCTTCGCTTTCGGCGCTCCGCCGACGGCTCGATTCAGCGCTCTCCTCGGCGGCTCCGCCTCTTGCTCGGCCCCTTTGCATCGCCCTAATAGATCGGGGGGGGCGGCGTGGATGGATCGGGGAGAGGGGAGAGAGGGAGAGGAGGCGGCGCGGATTGATCCAGGGGAGAGCGAGAGCTGAGCAGAAGGAGGAGAGAGAGAGAGAGAGAGAGTGAGTGGGAGAGAGAGAGAGAGGGGGCAAGGGATGGGCCGGTCGACATATCTTTGGAAATTTGGGTTGGGCTGGTGTTTTAATAGATTCTTGATTGATTAATGTGGAAGAAGACCACAAAATCAAGGTACATATGTGATATATCTTTGCCCTATATTCGTTTTGCAATGGTGTCTAAAACTACGTTTCAACACTCGTTTAAACGTTTAAAAGTTAAAAAGGAGGTGGGTCGTTTCGTTCTCGTTTTACGTTTTAATAACCATGAAAGACACTATAAATAGTACATTTTTAAAAGCATGAAAGCACCAAAAAAAAACCCACTAAAAGAATTAAGTAGGGATTCTTTCAGCAGAAGGTACCAACATGGAGCGCTAAGCAGCTAACAGAAGTCACCTAAATTCACAGATCTAATATCTATGCAAGGTTCAGATAAATCCACAACAATTCTTTGTGGACAACTATAATGATGAAGATTAATACTGGACAGCTCTTATCTCTGTTCAGAAATTCTGTATATAAACTATCAAAACCTTAGCTTTCCACATAGATACACAGCAAAACTCCTGTAGACTCAATTCTATCAAACTAATAACAGATTAATCAATGTGAACTGGTATCAGAATAGAACTTTAGAAGCATGCAGTAGCTGCAAAATAAGAAAATCAAAGTTATAAAACATTGACAACTATGTGGACATAAACAAGGCAAAATTTCCGTAAATTGTTTTCAGCATAACAACATTCACTAAATCAGAAATATGCCTTTATGAAATATCTAACCTTTCTTTTCAATTGACATAACCAAATATACTGAAGAACTGCAATCCTCTATGCAGTGAATTCACTCTCCAATCAGGCACAAGCCTGAATCTACCTCTCCAGAAAAGGATAAGTAACGAAGGTAGCACATATATATACTGGGATGATGCATACAGACCTGCATCAACCTCAGTCGCCAGCTCACCGCAAAATCCACAACTCGTCCAACTAAATGAACTCTAGACAGACACCTCCAATTAAGATGCATCTAAAATTCTAAACAAACAAGAACTGAAGCATTCAATATCCAAATCCACACGCATACCACATGTTATCCTCACTTGGTCTTGCACGACACTGTTAGTGCCTTAGCGGGATCCCTGAGAAAACAATGGCAGAGGTGTCGAACCCAGAGGGTGTCAACTCTACAGAGGATCTTGCGTGTTGCAAATTTCATGTTGCCTAGTTGGATTACTGATTTCTACCCATCTCATTCAAGGCTCAAGCAATCAATCCTAGCATCCTAGGTATCTAATTCTTCAATGCAACAACATCATGCAGCATGGGGTTAATTAACTACGCCAAGGAATCAAGAAGGTTTGCGTTGTATCGAGGAGCACTCACATCGACCTGGCCCTTCTTGGCAACGGTGCTCCAGTCCTTGGCGGAGACCCGCTGCGCCAGTCGAACTCGAACTCGACGGTGGCAGGCGGGCGGTGGTCAGGCGCCCAGAAGCAGGCGAGGTAGTCGCCGGCCTCGGACGCCGTGAAGGCGAAGTTGCCCGACTGCACGTTCTCCGCGTAGTGCAGACTGTTGCCGTAAGGCGACGTGACCCGCAGCGAGATGCGGTGGGAGTCAGGGAGCTGCGAGGAGGGGGAGCCATCGAGAGCTACGATGTGGTACTTGCCGACGGTCATGGCGCCGACCTTGATGTCGTCGGAGACGCACTTGGTGTGGCCCGACTGCAGGTCGAACCGCAGGGCGCTGACGGAGAGGGCGACGGCGAGGAGAAGGAGAAGAGGCAGAAGGGATCTGAGGATACGCGCGGCCATGGCGGACGGAGGAGGCGCCGAGGCGGGGAGATCGGAGAAGCGCTGCGGTGTTCGCGCGAGGAGGCGTCGAGGCAACGGAGTGGCACTTTTTCTACTCTTTTTTTAGCTTTTGGAGGTGTCTAGGTGGAATTCGAGTGTTTTTTTTGTGGTTTTGAGTACTCAAATTTTGGACCGTCCGATTAAGCATCCGTCTCCGTTCAAAAAACACGCACGCCATTTTGTCGTTTCCTTTCTGCGTAGAAACATATTGCGTTGATGGGTCGGTAGAGTTTTGTAGGCCGCTATTTGGTAAGCCAACTTGTGGAAATGGCTGACTGAGCCTAATAATTGCCCAAGCATCTTTAGACAAAAGAGAGAGAGAGAGAGGGCCACGCAGAGAAAATGAGGGCAGATCAAAATTTCATGTCACAATAAAGCATCCCATCCAAATTTTGAGATAAACAAATGCTTTACACAAATAATTTCTGAAGTTCAATTAAATATTTACAAAATCTTAAGTAAATAAATTTAGTATATAAATCATGTAAAATAAATTTATCACACCGATTTACTTCAATTCTACAGAGGTAACAGAAAAAAAAGCATCCTCCTGTGAGAATGTTAGCATGTATTGTTTTTTTGTCATACACATGTCCACACGTTCAGTAATGCATTGCTAGGAAAGGAAAAAAAATAAAAAAGAGATAGTAGATATCCTGTTGCAACAAAAATACAGAACTGTGGGATGTTAGTTCAGCATTTCTATCAACAACAAATAACACGAGACACGCCTTTAGCATGCAGACATCCTTGTGTTTCTTTGACCTGCAAAAATGGAAAAATCGAAAAAATATAAGACAAAAAAGTTATAATCAGCGTGTGGAAAAAAGGACCATATAAAAAACCAACTCCCTCTCATTAAGGTTACCTTGTAAAAAAAAAGAACTCACCAAAGCAAGAGGGATCTGATTTGACTGAAGGCAGAGCATGGTGTTCATTGTTTGAATCCTTATGTTTGGGACTTTGGGATGTCTTGTTGAGTGAAGTGTGCAGCCAGTGGCCCCAGGGGCGGTACCAGGGGGTGCCGGGTATGTCCCGACACCTCTAAAATTTTGTAAAGTTGTATAAGATCACTTCTTTATTGTATTAAATTTGTTTATTGAATTGGTTCTGATTTTGATGGTTTGGGATTTTTAAGACCTTGCAACTAGTTATATTGTGCTTTTAGTAAATTTCAAATGTATGTGTCGGATTTACGATGTTATGAAATAATTATAAAAAAACTATAGAGTTATACATGTGAAGTGTGCACCCCCAACAAAAATTTCTAGTTCCGCCACTAAGTGGCCAGTGCATCTCTTGGGCTCCACGTCTCCGTGAATTTCATCGCAGATATGCCACAATCACAAATTCACAATTGTTTGAACCAAAAAAAAAAGAAAGAATAAACACACAAAAGAAGCAACATACACAAAAAAATAAAAAGGAGCTAAAAGGTATACCTACTATAGATTAGCCCATTTTTTAGTAAGATGATAGATTTTACATAAAATTAAACACAATTTACATATAATTAAATTTGTAAAACTAGTATGCATTTCATATAAAAAAAAGGTAATCTCGAATCCTTATAATGACTACTTTGAAAGTAGACTTGTCCTTGCTAATATCGAAACAAATTTGGTGGTACAAAAATGTGCAAAATAAAAAGGACAAAAAAAGAATAACCTGGTGGCCAAATGTGGTACTAGAGGATATTCAATTTTGAAAATATCAACGAAGTTCCTCAGTGATATATACACATAAAAAATGGTTAAAACTAAAAAAACAAATAGGAAAAATACTATGATAGATAACTAGTATGAGCCAAGCAATATGGTGTACAAATCATGCAATAATAGCCAAAAGCCCACATTAAATACGTAGTTTGTTGGCATCATCGGTAGAACAACAAAATTGGGACGCACACCATGAGCTATGAAAAACATATACCATGCAGGAGCCATTTGCACACTGTAGCTCATTACAGGGAGAAGGTTGGATGACAGTGATGATGGAAACAATCAATTTTGCTTCAGCCCGCCCACCCGTTTCCGCGTCTGCATGGCCCATCCAAATCACGCATCACAGAGCAGCATCCAACGGATAGAAAAACGAGTGCTCTGTTTCCAGGAAAAACACTCAAGTGCTAGTTAGCAATTTCCCTTTTTTTATTATTATTTGTTTACTTTGGCTCTCGCGATTTGCTTGGAGTTGGAGAATATTTAGAGCTACCCTTGTCATTAAGCCACTTTTAATCGCGTTGGATTACAAAGAAATACTAATTATCTGACGCTTGTCTCTAGTCCCTACTACTTAAAAAGAATTTTGTGGTGGCTTGTTCGTCATTCGTAGCCTCTCTTCCCTCCTCACAAAAAAAAAAAATCATGCCGATATGTAGACCGTGACACTAACCACTCCCTAATCCCTTTGCACAATGCATTCCCTTCCTCTTCTTTCCCTGAATCATCCGCCTCCTTTGCTGTCGGTGCTACAAGTCTGAGCTTAAGGTCCCCTTTGTTTCAGCTTTTGTATTATAGATTCTGAATTATAAGAGAAGTTATTTTTAATTGTAGGAGAATCGGATCGGGTCAACTGTGACTTTTAAATTCTAGACCGTCGGCTTGCATGCCAAAAATTGGATTTACTAGCCATCTAATGAACTGTACCATCCACCAGTATATGTCAGGTAGCTTGGATTTGGACAAGTCCCACTGTGTTTTTAGCTTTTTGATCAGCTTAGACCAAGGGATCGTCTTTGTTGTGCATCAAGAGCTGCTATTGCTCTACACATAGCCGATGACCTTCAAATTCAAAAGCTACCACATTTTTTCTTGCATACTTGGAGGGCAGGTGCCTTGGTAGGCTATCTGTGGAGAATTATATCTAGCGAAGCACGCCATGTCTGCAGTGGTTGCGAACTTCTTTCCAAATCTGCTCCCAAAGCCAATGATTACTAACTCCGCTAGTAGCGGCTCGAGTTCTAGCAGTGATGCTAGTTTATCAGGCTATACTAACACGAGTTTTGTTAACATAACTCGGCGAGGTATCGACTAAAGTAGACCTTTTTATTGATAACTCTTAAATATTTTTCAATTTCGCTAATTAGTTCTTCTTGTCTTTTGCAGACCAAGGCAGTAGGGGAGAAACCCATTGAGTCATCAAGCATCGATCAACCCAGCAAACATCATGTCCTGTTGGATCAGCTCTGCTCGATTACTCTTCATGTACCTTTGGTACCCAATCTCCCTCCATCTCTGACCTAGACAAACAGCCCAGTAAGTTTATGAACATAGGCTATGCTTCATATTTTCGGTTGCTTCATATAAAATAACATATGTAACCGATTTCTCCATAGAGAAGAAATGTGGCCGATTGAATACAAAGGTCTTGGCTTCCAAGGGGAAAAACCCCCAAGAGCAACCAGGTGAAAGCTTTCCACATGCTTTGGCATTGGCTAGTTAAAATATCTTTTTAAGCCGACTTTAAATTTAGCCAAATGAATTCAGCTAACATATCTCTTTGACATCTCCTGTAGCCTTCACTTTCTCTGCCCACTTTCAATCCGGACACGTTGGCTGATCCACCTTCCATGGAAGCTGATTTTCTACCACCTCCGTAGTAGCAAATGCCTAATGCCTAGAAGCCTCAAGGAGCATCGACTGCTACTGCCCCTGCTACTGCTACTGCTACGTAACCAGTTAACAAGCCGACTGAACCCCTCAGCAACGTATTGGGATTCGATTGGTCAGACTTGGAGGACGAAGTGGACCTGGCCATGCAGAGTTTTCCAGAAGAAATTTAGAAAATCCTGACCATTTCCAAGGAGGCATCGACCACAGTAATGTCGGCTCTGGGCATGAAGGAAAAATTGAACAATTTCTTCAAGCTAATTTTTACTCTGTCAGGCTAAGTACTAGAGAATACCCAACTACTTAGGGATGTCATGGCTGAGGTTCAAGCCAATTTGCCAAGAGAAGCAATGGCCGCATTGCTAAACATGTGCCACCTTGACAAAAAAAGAGAGACAATGAATGCAGCTAAGGCTAGGCTCATTGGGATGCCCAACGAGAGGACCAAAAAACCTTGGATAAAATGGTAGCCAACACCAAGGCACAAAAGGCCAAATATGACAAGGATATGAAATCTCTAAAGGCTACAAAGGAAATGATGCTAAATCTGGAATCGATCAAGAAATCTCTTGAAAAAGAGCTAGCAAAAGTAAATGACTCCTTAGCTGAAGCCCACAAGGAAATTGCAGCCGCTTCCATTGACTTGAAAGCTCAGAAGGTCAACCTCACCCTATCAATAATGTCGGTCAAGAAGCAAATAGCCAAAATTACTCCCGCCCCGATACCACTAAAGAATATGGAAAAATCCTTGAAGATGTGGAGCAACTATAGCCAAGACTGTAATTTATTTATTGTTATAATTCATAGCCAGAATTAGCTACAATGAGTTAATTTGGCTTTTCACAATAGATATTCACTTTTAGTTGATTAACATCCAATCCAAATATTTGGATGGTACCTTTTCAAGTATTTGCCATTGATCACCTTAGGAAATACCACTCCTTCCAGATTTTCCAAAATAGAAGAATTACCATCCACAAACTGATACACTTTATACAGTCCTTCCCAAGTTAGAGACTATTTACCAAATTGGTTATCTCTAGAGCCGATAGGCAATATAGTTTTCCAAACTAGATCGGCTTTATGGAACGATTTTGGCAATAGTTTCTTATTATAAACCCTTGTCTTATTTTTCTTTAACTAATCCAATATATGCAAACAAAATTCTACCAAATCATCCATGTTATCGGTCATCAAGTTATTATAGTTCTGAACCGACAATCCATTTTGTCTGGCTATTCTTATCGAGTCGATATTGACTTTCAAAGGCAACACTTCTTGTCCATAAACAACTGATAAGGCGGTAGCTTTGTCGTGCTATGGCAAACAATTCGATAAGCCCATAAGGACTCTGATAACGTCACAAGCTAATTCCTTGGTTTTTCCTCAATTTTCATTTTAATTATCTTGATCAATGTTTTATTTAATGACTCGGCTTGACCATTGGCTTATGCATAATAAGGAGATGAATTTAGTAATTTATACGCAAACTTCTAACAAAACCTTGAAACTCATTGGACATAAATATAGTGCCCTGATCAGTTGTAATAGTTTAGGGAATTCCAAATCGATGGACAATATGCTTTGTAACAAACCCGATAGCTTCAATACTCGCAACCTTCTTAGGAGGCATCGCTCTAACCCATTTAGAAAAATAATCGGTCATAGTCAAAATACATTGTCCGAATGACTATATCCTATACCGCGAATAGTACACAAACTTGCATGTATGTATGGTGTGCAACGCATCCCGGTACAAGCGTAAAGATAGATCGGATGATGACGAGGAGGGCATGGAGGTGAAGAAAGGACCTCTCGCTAAGGTGGTATGATATCTGCCTATAATTCCCCGTTTGAAGCGTTTGTTTGCGAACGCAAAAGAGGCAAAATTGTTTCGATGGCACTCGGATGAGCATAAAAACGATGAAATGATTAGGCACCATATTGATTCGACGCAGTGGAGAAACATCAATAGGATGTTTGAAGAATTCGCAGCAGATCCAAGGAATATAAGGTTCAGATTGAGTACGGATGGAATGAATTCTTTTGGTAACATGAGCAGCCGTCATATCACTTAGCCCGTGAATCTCTGTGTGTACAACCTTCCTCCTTGTGTAATGCCCCAAGATTGTTTTTCCAGGGTTTCTGGGGCATCTCGCAGTTTTAAGGATTTTAGCGAGAAGTTCTAAGTTCTACCGGATGCATTTCGGGAAAAGGGGGATTTCACCTAGCCGTAATTGTTTTTGCGGCAAGTTTTACTTAAAAAGGGTTTTCTTTTCTCTGCACGTTTGAAATGTCAGATTCTTGGAGATGCTTAAATTTCGGTCTCTGGGGTTTGTGACGTTTTATTCTTTTCCCCTTAGTTTTTGTTCATTGCATCCTCTCAATTTGGTTATGTGCAAGTAAATATATGTATAAGTGTGGTCTATGCATACTTGGAAGGAAAGAGAGAGAAGCAAAGAAAGAAAAAAGAACTCCCAGGCTTGCTCCCGTGCCCTTGCTCCCGTGTTTGTGCCGCCTCGCTTCCCGTCTGTGCCAGCCTCCTCCTCTGGCCGGGCTCTGCCTCCTTCCCGGCCGGCGCTCCGGCACCTCTGGCCGGCGGCCTGCCTCTCCTGGCGACGCCCGGCTCGCCTCCACCCAAAGACTGGCGCCCTCAGGTCTGCTCGGCCAGACGACGACCTTCCCCCTCCGTGGCGAGCTCTCTTCTTCCCCTGTGGCAAGATCTCCCCACCCCTCCTTCCTCCCTATGTTTCCTTGAGGTAAAACCCTAAGAAATGTGGGGATTTAATTGTTGCATGCTAGATGTTTGATGAAATGCCTAGAAGGTTTAGGTTTGTTGAATGTGATTAGCATATATATTATCTTGATTAGTTGGTATCGGCATCTTGCGTTTCTTGATTTTTATGGATTGTAGAATCTCGCTTTTTGATTGATATTGGATTGCATGAAGATTGTCTTTGCAACCATCGGTATAATTGGTAGGAAACCTTTTAGGTGGAGCTATTCTGCTGTGACAAATGGTGAATTGGATGGCAATGAAAAACGAGTTAGGATGGAATTGAGTTTTGTTGATAGTATTCTGTGGTTGCTATTTGTTTGCCTGTTCATTGGTTTTGTGTTGGAAAGTTTCTTTTGTTGCTAGCAAATTTATCCTCTTTGAGTCAAGGTAAGGAGGGCTTGAATGTAGTGGAAATCAGAACTTATGCATGGTGAGTTGGTGGTGAAATGTGGTATTCATCTCATTAGCAAATTATATTATATGTTGGTCCATATTAGTTTCTTTACGTCTTTTTGCTTTGTGGGCACATAGAAGATGTATTGACTATGATGGTGTAAAGTGATGACTGGAGAATGAACTTGGATCATTATTTGTTATTCGTGAATCCTCCACTTTATGAGCAATTGTTTTGGTGATTTTTATATGTACTTTTGGTAGTTCTTTCTTCTAAGCTAATATTTAATTTATGCTAGAGGTTGAATTAGCATTTCGTATACCTAGATAAATATAGAGAATTTCGTGTAGATCGTAGTAATGCTCGCAAATGTTTAAATTCAGATTTGTATCGAATGTTTTAAGTGAGGTTGAAGTGAGTTGTCCCGAATCGAGTAATAACTTTGTATTTGCTTTTTTTCGGTAGTGGGTCTTTGGGGTTACCTCGACCCTCCTCGCTACTGTCTTCAATAAAAGGCAAGTGCAACCCCTAGAGTGTTATTAGGGTGTTAAATGCTTTGTTTGCGATAAGATTATGAAACTTCTAATGATGTGGTTATGTTTAATAGCATGTCTAGAAGTTGTTTTTAGTATGGTGATGAGGATGGATGAATGTTAGCAAACTGGTAAGTAAGTTATTCAATTCCCATTTATTGCATTGCGTTACGAAATTGTACGAATGGGTATGGTTATGTTGATGCAAGTGTAGGAACAAGCTTGCACTATAATCACCTAGTTGGTCATATCTGTAAATTTAATTTACCTTATAGAAATTATGTGATGCCTTTCCTAATTTTATTCATGACTTTATTTACTCTCGAATGAGTCACACCGGGAAATAGCAAGTTAATTGGTACTTCCATATTGGTTATGGCTATGTGTGGTGAAAATGAATGAGGGTGAAATGCATTCACGTCAATTGCATAATTGCATCCATGATGGACGAGGCGTCCCATGTTGATCTGGGCCTCGGTGCTCACCGTAGTGAGCACAAAAGTCCTACTCGTAGTCCCATTCATCGAGGTGAATGGGAGCGAGTCGAGAAAGTGGGCCCCGCCACAGGATGGTTGGGATTGAGAGTGCACACCGACGGGTGTGCATTCAATATCTGGTATACGCTATGACAATGTGCATTATGAGCATGCATGGTGCATTCATTTTATGATTCATGAGAAAAAGGATGAGAGCATAAAAGCATCGCATTTCATTATATGTGTTGCAATTGTTAAGTGTTAATTGATGAGAATGGAAATGACAGGTTGAGGATTGAGTCGTGGACTCATCCTGGAATGATTGTTGAGGCATGAGTACGGTTTAGTTATGTTTCCGAGTTGGATGTGGTAATTGGGACTAGTTACTGCTTCCTTTACCGGATGATTTCAATTTAGTTTTGGTTATGTCAAATAATGAAGTAGTTGTGCTCTTATGTTTGGTTTTGTATGAATTCAAATTGCTTCTTTTATTTACAGCTATCAAATTAAAGAAACTTTTACTTTACCCTTGAAGCAGTTATATTCTAGACAAATTCATTACTTTTCTTACTTGATTGCACTTTGCTGAGTCTTGGACTCACGCTTGTTTGCTTCCTGTTTTTAGGTTCTTTGAAGCTGGCTCGCCGGGATGGGAGTAGAGCACATACACGACTTCGGTCACCATCAAACTATTTAAATCGATTTGTAAAGCTTAGTGATATGGATTGAGGTTGTAATATGTTGTTCGTTGTGGAGTAGTTATTAATTTATATTGGATGTGAGATCGGTTAACTAAGGACCTGCTAGAATGATATCATATACCTGCAATATTTTCTGTCTGCTGAGTGGATGTCCTAGTTTCTAGGGAGGTCATGCCGAAATTTTGTAAATTTCAGTGACTTAGCTTTAAATTGGTTTTAGAGTTTAGTGGTTGATTGCAGTCAAGTTCGTATAGATGTTAGGTTTTTATGCCTTCTTCGAAAATTCTCAGTTCAAGTGATTTTGTTGTGGAGAATTATCGTGTGTCGGTAATCCCTTCGGACATGAGTGGGTCCAAAGGGTGTCGCTAGTGAACCAGGGTTTTTGGTAGCATTCGTGGCGCGTTGGTGTCGGGGTGTTACACCTTGATTGTCTATAAAGCGAAAGTACATATTGATATCTATACTCATCCAAGGCTTGAATCAACATGGGAACGATATTGATGTGTACCTAGCACCATTGGTGGAAGATCTCAACACATTTTGGGCTCCTGGGGTGCAGGCATGGGATGCTCACAAACGAGAGTACTTCACTTTGCACTGTCTATTGTTCTGCACCATAAATGATTATCTTGCCCTTACTAACCTGTCGGGGCAGAATACAAAAGGAGCCAAAGCATGTACTCACTACTTGGATGACACTGAGAGTGTCTAGCTGAATCACTCACGCAAAACCGTGTACATGCATCACCGTAGGTTCCTTCGGGGGAATCACCCATACCGCAAAATGAAGAAACAATTGGATGGCACGACCAAAGACGCTTTAGCTCCAAAGCTTTTAAGCAGGATAGACATTCATGATATGGTTAAGAAGTTGGATGTTGTGCTAGGAAAGGGACGTAAATTGAGGACCTGTGAGAAGAGCATGTAGAAGAGAAGATCAATATTTTTGGACCTACCTTATTGGGAGGACCTAGAAGTTCAGCATTGCATCGACGTGATGCACGTAGAGAAGAATGTCTGTGATAGCTTAATTGGGCTCTTACTAAATATTAAGGGTAAAACAAAGGACAGTATGAATGCACGGCTTGACTTGGTCGATATGGGCATTAGACCTGAGTTAACATCGAAAAAAACCAATAAAGGACAAACATACTGTGAACCTGCTTGCTACACTTTGTCTAAGACCGACAGAACCGAACTGTGTCAGTGCTTGCATGTTGTGAAAGTTTCGCCTGGTTACTTGTCCAACATGAAGAAACTTGTTTCGATGCACGATTTGAGTTTAACTGGCATGAAGTCCCATGATTGCCATGTGCTTATGACACAGATGCTCCCTGTGGTAATTAGAAGTATTTTACCGACCAAGGTTCAGGAGACAATTACAAGGCTATGTTATTTCTTTAACACAATTGCTCAGAAGATCATCGATCTCGAAGGACTAGATGCTTCGCAGGCCGAGGTGGTAATGACTCTATGTAATCTTGGGATGTATTTCCCTCCATCGTTTTTCGATATCATGGTCCATCTTATTGTTCACCTTGTGAGGGAGATAAAGATGTGTGGGCCTGTGTTCCTACGTAGAATGTACCCGTTTGAGAGGTATATGGGAATTCTCAAGTCCTATATACGGAATCGATCTCGATCGGAGGGTAGTATTATCAAAGGTCTTCATGCATATACTAAGTGTTCCTATATTATAATTAATGAGATGTGCATTAATTATAATTACTAAGATGTATTGATTAAAATTAATCAGGTGTATGTATATTATACTAAATGAGATGTATGTATTATGATTAATTTTAATATAAGGCATATATGTTTGTACAACAAAAAATAATAAAATGGCTCATCCCAGATGGTTCTGGGCTTGAACCGTCTGGGATGACTTTATCCCATCCCAGATAGTTCTGGGATTGAACCGTCTGGGTTTGGGATAAAGTCATCCCAGACAGTTCTGAGCCAAAACCGTCTGGGATGACTTTATCCTAGATGGTTCAATCCCAGAATCGTCCAGGATGGTCTGCCCATGCCATTCACTAAGTCCCACGCACACTTAGTTTATTTCAACCCTAGCTATCGTGACTTGCGAGCCCTCTCCCTCGGCGGCGCCCTCCCCCCTCGGCGGTGCCCTGCCCTCTCGGTCGCGCCCTCGCCCTAGCTCAGTGATGCCCTCCTCCCTCAGCCGTGCACTCCTCCCTCGAAGGCGCCTTCCCCCCTTGGCGGCGACTCCCGGCCGCGCCCTCCCCCCTCGGTCATGCCCTCCCCCTCAGTGGTGTCTCCCCTCTCTCTCGGTGGTGGCCTCTTCCCTCCCCCGTGCCCTCCCCCCTCGACTGTGCCCTCCCCGCTTTTTGGTCTCCGTTTTTTTGTTGCCTTACTTGCTTGATGATGATAATGGGCACTGTAATGACTAAAACATTTATTTTTGTGAATTAGGCTTTGAACCATAGGCTTAAACGCTGATTAGATTATATCTGACTACTAGCTTGTTCTTGACTGTTATTACCTTTTTGTCAGCACTTCATTATATATGCTAGCTGCTGGTTTAATCTTGATTGTGCTATCAGTCACAGCATTCTAGTTTAATTTCTGATTTATGTGCAGATTCAGATTGTTATATCAGTACATGTTCTATTTAGATACTTAGCTAAATACACTTTGTTATCTTAACTGTTACTAGTGTGCTTAAAGCCTGATTGAGTGCATCAGTTTTTGTGCTGTTGTACTACTTTAGAATCATCTTATTAAAATACTGAACTGGTAGTCTATTGTTGATTCAGTTAGCAAGTGCTTAATCTTAATATTAAGGTGGTAAGGGTTCAAGGCCTTATTCACTGAATTAATTGTTAGCCTATTCATGATTGCGATTGAAGCTTTAAAACCTTCAACCAACCCTTATCTGAGAGCAATATATACAATCTTCATTCAATTTGTGATAAAAGACATGATTTGTTGTATGAAAGTGTTGACACCAAAAACGTGAAGAGGGTTTTTGGTTTGCAACACACTAGGCGAACGCCGGGTTCAAGTGCGAAGCGTGCCAATCGATTTGACCCTGCAATCGATAAGGGAAAGAGTTGTAAAATTCAATCAAGCCGATCCTAGAGGCGAATCGGCTAAAGCAGAAATCAGCCAGAAAGCCGATTAGAGGGGTAAATAGATCAGTCGATTAAGACTAATCCAAAGGTAAGAGGCAGATCGATTCTGAAAAGGCGATGCGCAACAAGACAAAACAAATCAGACCTGGAGAAATCGAAGATGATCAAACAATCGGCGATTCGCAACTTTATTTGATCAATGTCGACTTACAAAGGGAAGATTACAGAGCTAAAAGACTAAAAGCTACAAAAAACTAGCAGATGTGGTTTTTGTTGTGTGTCCCCCTTCTTCGAGTAGCCCTGGTGCGCTTTATATACCCATCAGCCGATCCGAGTCCGGATTCAATACGACAATATAATCCGAATCGGCTATAGTTTCCTAATTGGACTCTACTTCCAAATATTATCCGTATGCTATCCAAACTTTCCAAAGGCGCCTCGTGCTTTATCCAAACTCGTGCTCTTCTGCCGATTCTTCTCGTATTTTCCAAAAACTGGTGCAAACATATGCCCCCTATTTTTGGAAGATAACTTGTTATCTTTCAAAAATTCATCAGCTTTTTATCCATCGGCTTTTTTCCCCAATCGGCTTTTTCCTTGTTAGTTGAAGAACTGCTTCAGTAACCGCTATTTTAATTGCACCGCAAAAATCTCAGTGCGGTTTAATGACATGTGTCACCTCGAATTCATTTCCCGCCACTTTTCACCTTTCACCGTGCTATATATATGCGGGACCCCCACGGTCATTTTCACGCTTTCCAGCCCTCGATCCTCCTTCGATCGGCTTTTCTTTCTCAATCGACTTCCTGCACTTGCGCTCAAGCTCAGACAGATTTCCGAATCGATTGAATGGACCCATCTCAGGTACTAATTCCAATCCCTGAAAGTGAAGACCAGTACTATCTAGGGCCTGTAGGAGATTCGACTGCTGACACAGTAATAAATGAGGAAATCCCAAGGCTAGCTTTATCGGCTCAAGGTTATAACATAGCAGAATGGGGAAAAAGCTTTAGAGCCTGGCCGACAGCCTTAAGGGATGGAGGAGCTGGTACATCCGAGTGTCGGCCCAAAAGAGATCTGAATGGGAGAGGATGGGCATAGCCGAGTGCCTCCCTCTAAGCTTAGCCAACCCAGAAGCCAATGAGCCCTTGGTGGCCACGGCATGCTACTTTTGGTCAGACACCTTCAACGCCTTTCTTTTCCGCACTAGCCCTATCGGCCCAACACTTCTAGACGTAGCAGAGTTGTGTTGCCTTAGGCCTGACGGCGAACAAATATCGGCTTATAGCGGAAAACCTAAGTACAAGCTGATCCGATCCAAAGGTGAAGGATGGTCCAAGTACGTTCAGCACAATAACAAGGTCAATGGGCTAGTATCGGATGAGGAGCACGCTGCTTTCTTGAATCTCTGGCTAGAAAGGTTTCTTTTCTGCAGCGCATCTCTTGGGCCGACACAGGTATATCAGTTCGTAGTGGAGCAGCTGGTAGATGGTCATCGGCTTTCTTTTGGCAAGATGCTCCTTGGGGCAGTTTACCAAATGATGCACATTATCAGAAGTCGGCTTTTCTCTGGGTTTGCGCAGTTTGTAGTTAACAACATAGGTGGCCCTTTGTGGTTTGTTCAATTGTGGCTATACAGTATTTTCAGTCGATCGCTTATATCAGAGCCTCTGGAGGAATCGGCCTTCCCTCGCGAAGACTACCCCGAAGGCGCTACTCCACAATACAGAGCCAGCCGATCACACGGAGAAAGGCTAGCGATGTGCTCCAGCGAAGATACTAAAATCACCCCTGCTGCTTTTAAGAAATACCTGCTATTTTTTCTCAACTTAGACAGCGCGACTTTTGGTCAACAAGATTTTTTCCCTTACAGAAATGAAGCCGATTTTCAGTGGCCCTCATTCCTCCACTTAGATGCTGATAGCTCCTTGATGCCAGCATCGACTTTGGAATTGTATCGAATCTTCATATCTCCTTGCATTCTTCACGTCGGCTTGAACTCCCGTAATAGGACATTTCAGCCGTCATATGAATTTTACCATCCTTCTGTATATGCCCGTCAGCTGGGTTTTGGCCAAGTAATACCTTGTCTGCCCCTCTTTAAACATCTACAACCAAGGGCTAGAGTAACAAATCCAACTTCGGCTGAAATAATCTTAGAATTGTTCGACGAACTCCAAGTACTCAGTTTACCACGCTTCATTCTAAATTCCCGCCGAGCTAGCCAATTTTCTGCTTGGTGGGCACCTATATCAGAAGCTCTCTACTTGGACCGCACACCGTCGGCTATTATAGAGAAGTTTCTACCGGATTTCCATGAGCCGACGGTAGCCTCTTCTAGTAGTAGCAGCGACGACTCTAGTGAAGATAGTTCAGATTCTTCCAGCTCATCGGGTTATACTAACTCGTCCGTAGCTGTAGAGGTATCGGCTTGTTTCACAAAAATCTTTATGCCTGCAAATTTTGCTTTGTTTTTATCTTTCAACCACTTGAACACTTTGTTCTCTACCGGATGCTGCTGCAGGCAACAAGACTGTCGCAGGGCCATCGGCTAGTGGGCCCAAAGGGAAGAGGCCAAATCAGGCTTCTGGCTTGACCGGCTATACCTCCGGCAATCTCCGCATCCCGAGCCCGTCTCTGTCGGAGCTTGAAAAAGGCCGTCCCTCAAGTAAGTATTTGTAGCCGATAATTGCTTTTTACCTTCCGTTATTGACATCTCATCTGACACCCCATCTTCTTACTTTGGCAGAGAAACCCAAGTCGACCAAAGCTCCAGCCCGTCGACAAAAACGCAAAGAACAAAGCGCTGAGAGCTCCCCTCGTGCGTCGGTTTCCATAGAGGTAAATCCTTTCTACTTATACTATACCAGTGTTACTCAATCCTAATACATCTTCCGTTTTTAGCCAACAGCATCGGCTCAAGCCGCCGGCGTACTGGCTGACCTTCAGGGTGCTCCTGTTGCTAGTCCTTCGATACCTCCTCCTGCACAGCTTCCTGCTCCTTTGCCACCTCAACCGACTTCCCCCGCACCTGAGTTGGAGGAATCAACTGACCCTGCTGACCTGCTTGGCTTTTCCTTGGATGAACTGGACGACCCGGCAATTGCCTGTGATGACTATGTGGCTGACATTCGTAACATCATTGATGTTTCTCAGAAGGCATCGGCCGTGGTCGTTCAGTCAGGCCCAAACATGCAGGAGAAGCTGAATCAGCTCCTTACTGTGATTTCTCAACCGGAGGCAGACATCCTGGCCAATGCACAGCCTATCCGGGATGTGATGGCTGTTGTTGAAGCCGACCTCCCACCCGAAGCTATGAAAGCCATTCTGAACGTCTGCCATATAGATGAAAGAAGGGCAGAAGTGGAAGCAGCAAAAGCCAGGATAGCTCAGCGAGAAGCCCAAGCAGCCGATCGGCGCCTACTGGATGAGTTGGTGGCGGAGGCGAAAACTAAGAAGAAGAAATATGACGAAGACTCTTCATCCCTTAAGGCCGCCAAGTCTTCTGCGCAAAAATTAGAGTCGACGAAGAAGCGTCTTGAGGAGGAATTAGCTAAAGTGGAAGAACAACTTGCTGATAATCTTGTCTTTGTGGCCGCGACGACGACATCTCTGAAGAATCAGAAGAATGACATTGGCTTGGCTGTGGCTAAGGTAACAGATCAATCGGCCAAGATCATCCCAGTGCTTGGTACCACTAAGGCCAATGAAAACATCATCTACGGGGTCACTGAAACATTGGCCAAGGCAGCCGCGGCACTATCGGCTTTAGGAGCTAGAATTCCTGGGTCTGGCCTGTAATCCTCTGTAATTTTATTTGGTGTAACTTGTCTTGGATGATATCGCTTCTGCTACGCTTTTTGTAATGCCTTCAATCGGCTGTCTAACCGATTTATATTTATCTTTTTCGATTTCTCACGTTGTACCTTCAATTATTCATGCTCCAATCCAAACGCTAGGATAGTATCTCTTTAAATATTTCCCATTAATCACTTTGGGCAAAACAGTACCTTCAAGTGACTCGAGTATATACGCGTTTTCGCCAACAAGCCGATTTACCTTATACGGCCCTTTTCATGTTGGAGACCATTTACCAAACCGATTATCCTTAGAACCAATCGGCAATATCGTTTTCCAAACTAGATCGGCTTCACCAAAGGATTTAAGCACAACTTTCCTATTATAGGCTCTTGCAACTTTTTCCTTATTTTTTTCAAGCCGATTTAAAGTAATCGGACTTAACTCCGCCAAGTCATCCAAATTGCATAGCATCAATTCTTTGTACTCATCGGCCGATAGATTATTCTGCCTCGCTACTCGCATGGACTCAATATTTATCTCTACAGGTAATACGGCCTTTTGTCCATACACTAACTGATATGGTGACAGTTTAGTCGATCCGTGAAACGCTAGCCGATATGCCCATAGGGATTCTGACAGTGTAGTATGCCAATTTCGAGGCCTTTCATCGATTTTTCTTTTAATCAGCTTGATTAAAGATTTGTTACATGACTCGGCTTGTCCATTAGCCTGAGCGTAATATGGCGACGAGTTAAGCAGTTTGATACCCAGGCTTTCTACAAAGCTTTTGAACTCGTTAGACATAAACACGGTTCCTTGATCGGTTGTAATAGTCTGAGGAATACCGAATCGATGGACGATGTGTTCATTAACAAAGCCGATAGCTTCTACGCTGGTAACCTTTTTGAGTGGAACGGCTTCTACCCATTTTGAGAAATAATCTGTGGCTGCAAGGATAAATTTATGGACTTTGCTCGTTGCTGGGAATATTTGGCCGATTACATCTATTCCCCATCCTCTGAACGGCCAGGGCTTGATAATCGGATGCAAAGCCGATGCTGGTGCGAGTTGTACATTCCCAAATTTTTGACAACTTTGACACCCTTTTTAGTACTTGAAACAATCTTCCAACATCGTCGGCCAAAAATATCCTGTTCGTCTTAATATCCACTTCATTTTATAGGCCGACTGATGCGAACCGCAAATCCCTTCATGAACTTCTCCCATAGCCACTTTCGCCTCTTCATTGCCCAAACATCTTAAAAGCAACCCTTCCATTGTCCGATAGTACAATTCTCCTTCCAACAAAACCTATTTCAATGCTTGCTGCCGTACCTTGCGTTCAGTGAGCCTAGATGGATTTGTTAGATAGGCTTTTATCTTTTCCCTCCAGTCGGTGTTGCCAACACACAGCACCGTTTTGTCGATTAGGTCAAATGCTTCATATCGGCTGTCCCTTTTATAGCATGATGCTGCTTGAGCCAATGCATTGGCTTTGCAATTCATTTCCCTAGGGACATGACTGATGCAGAATGATGTGAAAGTGCTGATAATGTCAAGGCAATACCCCAAGTATTCTGATAATACTTCATCATTACATCGGAATTCCCCTTTAACTTGTTGGATGATCAGCAATGAGTCACCATAGGCCTCCACATCACTTACTCCGATACTTTCCAACAATTGGAGGCCTTTGAGCAATGCTTCGTATTCGACTTGGTTATTAGAACATCGGCTATTAAGCCGATATGCGAATTCAATATCACGCCCTTTCGGTGACATCAACACAACGCCTATCCCACTCCCTTCTTGGCAAACTGATCCATCGAAATACAACTGCCAAGGGGCTACATTGACTACTCCTGCCATGGTATCATGTCCTGTAATGAAGTCGGTTATTGCTTGACCTTTAACAGCTTTAGCCGATTCATATTGTAGGTCGAACTCGGTGAGAGCGTAAGCCCATTTCCCAAGTCGTCCTCTCAAAATTGGCGCAGATAGTATGTATTTGATGATATCGATTTTGCACACTATTATGCAAGTCGATGCCAATATGTAATGCCTTAACTTCGTACAAGCAAAGTATAAAGATAGGCATAATTTTTCTATCGGCGGGTACCTAGTTTCAGCTTCTAAGAGTCGTCGGCTTAGGTAAAATACCACCCGCTCTCTGTCATCGACTTCTTGTGCCAACACAGCCCCGATGGTCTCGTTTTCAGCCGATACGTATAGCTTGAATGGAACTCCTTTTTGTGGTGCGGCCAGGACTGGTGGCGACGCCAAGTACTACTTTATATTATCGAAGGCCTTTTGCTGGTCGGTTCCCCATATGAAATCTTGATTATCTTTTAACTTTAGTAACAGCGTAAAAGCTTGGATTCTACCAGACAGATTCGAAATGAATCGTCTTAAGTAATTAATTTTACCAATCAGCTTCTGTAACTCGTTCTTGCATGTCGGCGGTTTAGTATCCATTATGGCCATGACCCTTGTTTGGTTGACTTCAATGCCCCTCTGGTGAACCATAAACCCGAGGAATTGTCCGGCCGAGACGCCAAACGCACACTTCAAAGGGTTCATCTTTAACTCATGAGCCCTTGTGTTTTGAAGCACTCTTTCTAAATCGGCCAAATGTTGCCAATCTTCTTTAGATTTTACCACCACATCTTCAATTTATATCTCGACAATGTAGCCGATTAGATCATGAAAAATCAAATTCATCGCACGCTGATAAGTAGCACCCGCGTTTTTCAAGCCAAATGTCATCACAATCCATTCGTACAACCCCAGAGCGCCAGGGCATCTGAAGGCAGTTTTAGGGACATCGGCCTCTGCCATGAATATCTGGTTATATCCAGCATTCCCATCAAGAAAACTAATAATCCTATTACCTGATGCAGCATCGATGAGCATGTCGGCTATCGGCATTGGGTATTCATCTTTTGGCGTAGCCTTGTTTAAATCCCTGAAGTCGACACATACCCGAAGCTTACCGTTCTTCTTCATGACAGGAACAATGTTAGACACCCACTCAGCATATCGGCAAGGCCTTATGAATTTGGCCTCCAACAACCTCTCAATTTCTTCTTTTATTTCATTGTACAATTCTGGATTAAAACGTCGAGAAGGCTGTTTATATGGCCGATATCCCGTCTTTATAGGCAGCCGATGTTCCACTAGTTGTCGGCTTAGTTCGGGCATCTCATAATACTCCCAGGCAAAACAATCTCTATAATTCCTAAGTATTTCGACCAACCTGTTTTTGTATTCTACACCTAGCTTTGCACTTACAAAAGTTGGTCTCTTTCTATCGCCTTCTCCTATATCGACTTCTTCAAGCATATCGGCAGAAGTGAAACCTTGACATAATTTTTTGTCTTGAAAATCTTCAATGGCTTCACAAGAATTTATCACATGCCGATAACTCCTTACCTTGTCTTGCAACACTTTAATCATTTCTGTCCCCATCTTCTAAGAACTTCGTTTGCCCGATCAAATGTGCCTGCTTAACACTGATCGGCATCAACCCTGACTTACCAATACATATAAAGTCGCAATCGTCTAATGACTTACCCGATATACACTCCGCCTCTTCATGCGGCCAATTCGCATCGGAACTAGCCATAGCAATATGAGTCGATGTATCGGCTGAAACGACCTCAACTTCGTCTCCAATCCATTGTACTAGCAGCTGATGCATGGTTGATGGTATGCAGCAATTGGCATGTATCCAATCGCGTCCAAGGAGCACACTGTAGTTTCCCTTTACTTCAATTACAAAAAATGCGGTCGGCAAGGTTTTGCTGCCGACGGTTAATTCCGTAACCATTACCCCCTTTGCTTCAGTAGGGTCTCCTGTGAAATCATTCAGTACCATGTTCATTTTTATCAGATCTTCATCGGTTTTGCCTAACTTCTTGCAGGTGGTGAACGGCATCAGGTTCACAGTAGCTCCCCCATCTACTAACATCCTGGATATCGGCTTTCCATTGATGTAGTCTTTCAAGTACAACGGCTTAAGTTGCTGATGAGGATCTTGCGGCTTTTCAAACACAGCACCTTGTGCACCCAAGCATAGTTGAGCAAACGTGTCTTTAGCCGATTCAGTTTTAATTCTGAACTCGGCTGGTAGAGTGAATACCATGTTGATATCCATGGGAGGAGTGTCATTTCGAATCATTGGTGACAGTAAATCATCTGAGGAATCTGACTCATCATCGGCTTGTTATTTTCTCCTCCATTCATTTTTAACAGGTTTCATCGGCCGTAATTCATTGAATGTTTCATATCTCTGTTTTTCTCCCTCGGCCTCCCTTATCTCTTGCGTCCTTAAGCGCTGAAGCCGTCTGCGTTGCGATCGGCTGAGTCCCGTTGGGCACCATCTAGGTTTAGGTTCAACCGGCTTGCGGATTTTACCAGCCAGATTCTCCGCAGGCCCTTCTTTCTTGTCTTGGTTCGGTGCACCTAGCCTTTCCTTCATTGGCTTTTTATGCCCTGACTCATTTTGATCTGGTACTGGTCTAAATAGACGTTCTTTCACCGATTGTCTTGGCCAATTTCTTTGCGGGTAATGCTCCGTGGGGCATGACCTTGAAGACGGTAATGCCACACCCCTTTCCAAACAAAATTGCCAGAAGGGACATCTCTGATGAGCTCTTTATGCGTTGTCTTGCCGATACAAATTATTTGGCTAAAACACATTGTTTGGCCGATACGGCTCATCTGGTTGGCGAGCCTGCTGCTTCTGCCGATGGCTTATCCTTTCATATTTCTCAAGCAACTGTGAAAAAGTTGGCTTAGGTTTGAATGCTGGTTTTCGAGGCGGAGACCTTTCGGCTTTGTACCATCGCCCGACTTGCAGTTCCCCTTTTGGCATAATAGTCCTTGAATTCTTCCCATCTTGATCGGCTTCAATTTGAAGTGAGCCGATCGTTATCTTCAGTGTCTCTCCTTTTGAGCTTGATTCTATGTTGACTTGCCGCGTTGCTATGGGTCTTTCGTCGATAATCTGTTTTCCTTTGCCGGAGCATTGAACCATGTTAATTGGGAAGGGATTGACATCGACTTCCATGGCCGGCTCCTCTGCAAACTTGAGCCGACCGTCTTCAATAGCTGTCTGTATCTGCTGTCGAAAGATATTGCAATCGTTAGTGTTATGGGAAAAGGAATGATGCCACTTACAGTATCGTCGTTTCTTGATCTCGTCGGCTGATGGTATGGTATGTCCTTCCAGCAATCGTATCAATTTTTCTTGTAATAACATATCAAATATGCGGTCACATTTGGATACGTCGAAAGCGTACTTGACCTCTGACTTGTTCCTTGTCGGCTTAAGCCACGAACAAACAAGCGGTTTTTTGGAACCTTTTATCCATTCAACTATATTTACATCTACTTCATCCTCAGAAGTTTCACTCGAACTGCAATCAACCATATTCACTTTGGCTTTATCCTTGCTATTGATATTCAACTTAACCTTATCCTTAAATTCCCTACTTAAATATCGGCTTTCTTGTGCCGATACACGATGAAGCAGATGACTTAGATCAGTAAACTCTTGTCCAACAAGTTTTTCTTTGAGTGGAGGAATTAGTCCTTGAAATGCTAAATCGGCTAGTTGATTATCGGGCAATACTATTTGAAGCTAATCGATTTCAAGACTTTCTAAATCTTTTAATATAATCAGAAATTGACTCGCCAAATTTTTGCCGGACAGCACTTAGATCTGAAATCCTCAATTCCAGACTACCAGAGAAAAAGTATTCATGAAATCGGCTCTCTAAATCGTTCCACAAGTGGACCGAATTTGGAGGCAGATTGGTAAACCAAGTAAAAGCAGTCCCTGATAAAGACAAGGGAAAAAGTCTAATCTTCAGCCCATCGGACTAAGCTACTTCACCACACTGGGCGATAAATTGTCCAACATGTTCTAAAGTGGTGACTGAATCATCCCCTGAAAACTTTGCAAAATCGGGAATCCTAAAGTTATGGGGATATGGCATGCGGTCAATATAATTCGGGTATGGCTTTCTATAGACGATTGTTTTCCCTTTGGCTGTAGGCATCTCGGAGGCAAACAGGTCAACCACACTTCAAGCACCCGCCAAGAGTGCATCCTCAGTTGCCTCCCCCGGTCGAACAAAGGAAACACAATGCTTTCGATGCAAAGGAATGGGGCACGTGATGCGAGACCGCCCTAATCAACGTGTTTCTAATAATCGAGAAAATGGTGAGTACACTAGTGCTAGTGACATTGATGAAAATGAATATGCTCTTGTTGCCACTAACACCGCAGAACAAGAAGAAGAGATTATCACGTCCGCAAAGATCCGAGAAATATCCAGCTCTTGTTGTCACACGAGTATTGCATGTGCATTTCACACGTGATGATCAAAATCAACGCCATACCATCTTCCAAACAAAGTTTGTAGTCAACGAACAGCAAAGGCATGTTATTATTGATGGTGGTAGTTGCAACAACCTTGCTAGTGTGGATATGGTTGAGAAGCTTGGTTTGGCCATAAGTCCGCTACAACAACCATACGAGATTGAGTGGCTCAATTCAAATGGTAAGGTTCAGTAACAAAAACCGCTCAAATCCCTATTTCTATCGGTTCATATCATGATCATGTTGTTTGCGATGTTGTACCCATGGATGCTTGTTCTCTTTTGTTGGGTAGACCATGGATATATGATATAGATGCCACACATCATGGTAGGACCAATCAAGACACTTTCATGTTTGAGGAAAGAAAATAATTTTGGAACCAATGACCCCCATCGAATTACGTAAGGTTGCTGCACAACATGCAAAAAGAGAGCACGAAAGTAATGATACTAAAAAGAAGAGTGTAGCTAATGAGCTAAATCTACCTAAAGCAACAAGTGACAAATCTGATCGTAAATTAAAAGGGGTAGTTTTGTTAGCTGCCAATGCCACAATATATGATGACATCACCAAAAGTTTGCAACCATCTGCTTTTGTCTCCTGTTGTCACTAACCTTTTGCAGAGAATGAGAAGGAGTCGAGGACGACTCCAATTCAAGAAGGGAGGATGATGAGGACATCCCAACCAAGGATACAACCGCTGGTCCTTCTTCCCCACGATCGCTACTTGTCCCCGATCGTCGCTGTTTGGCCGCTATTTTGTCTCACGACGCATGGAGGGCTTAATCCAGAAGCAAGGTCTTTCCACCCACCTTTGCTGGGCCAGCACGTCAATAACATCCACCAAGGACAGCCCACGCACCAAGGAAAGCCCAACATCAAGCTCAGTTCGTCTCCAATTCCAGTTCGGCCATCCAGGAGCAGCAGGACTCCGTTTTCGACGTTCGACCACTCGTTTGAAAGGTATCGAGATAACCTTTCAAATGGATCTGGTCCCAAGGCCAAATTCGTGCTGAAGCGTCGGAAAAACACAGAACAATCTAACGGGAATTCGTCTCCGAGTCCGGTTCGGCCATCCAGGAGCAGCAGTACTTCAAACGGACATAACTTGGACTCCCGGACTCCGTTTTCAGCGTACGACCACCCGTTTGAAAGCTTAGGAGATAAGATTTCCAATGGATCTTACCCCACTGCCAAATTCATCCTAAAGCGTCAGGAAATTACAGAACAATCTAACGGGAATTCGTCTCCGAGTCCGGTTCGGCCATCCAGGAGCAGCTGTACTTCAAACGGACATAACTTGGACTCCCGGACTCCGTTTTCGGTGTATGACCACCCGTTTGAAAGCTTAGGAGATAAGCTTTCTAATGGATCTAGCCTTCCTTCCAAATTCATCCTGAAGCAACAAGAAATTACAGGATAAGATTACAGGACAGAATTACCAGGTGCTGCGTCACCTTCCTTTTGGGCCTATGGCCCATGTATCTTAGGGTTTTGGTGGCCACCGCTGTTTTGGCTGCCCTACACCTCCTGGCCGCCTATATATATGTGGCTACCACCGTTCTTTTATGGTTAGGTTTTGTTGTGTTTGGTAGACCCGTGCAGCGCCCCTCCTCGTGTTTGCGGCGTGTCGACTAGACCGCCTTGAGCCGAGAAACGTAACCTCAACTTGTTTCATTTGATTTCAATACTATCTATTCAGATTGCTTCATGCTTTGTTCTTGCGGGTTCTCGATTTCTTGCGGAATAATTGATCGCTTGGATCTTGTATACGTGTGGATTGGCATTGCGATTGTGAAGCTCCCGACTGCTGGTAGGAAGCCCTTGATTCGTGCCATCAACACCCCCAAATCGACGATCATCATCTCACCGAAAGATCGGGATCACCCGTCCTCATCAAGTGGTATCGAGCTCAAGGTTGCTCGGTGAGATCTTCCTCAATTTCGTTTTCTACCTAGAGTCCGTAAAATTGCCCCACAAAAATAATATTTGTCCTCTGTCCAAGCCAATTTGTGCCATAACTTTTACTACTTGTTCTTGGTTTGTTGATAAATCGGTTGCATAATCGAGTCTTTGCTGGTTTTAGAGTCTAGTGCCCTTAGAGTTTCGAGTTCTATTCACGCCACATCCGCAGCCGTGTTTTCTTCACAATTCGAGTTGGAGTCGTACGTTAGTAGATCGATCAGACTCTTGGTGTTTGCTAGAGTTCATATTAGAGTTGAGTTTGTTTGTCCCGCCATCGCATCCCACCAAAGACGCCCCAAATTCCATCACGCAAAAATCAAACCGAGTAGCCCACGTCTCCACAACCAACTCGGCTTCCTCCTTCCAAATTGTGTGCCCTCATAACTCATCCAAAACCGAGAAGGAGTCAAGCCGTGCCATATAAAAGGAATCCGTGTTCAATCTGCGGCTCTTGCCATAAACCTAAAAGGATTCATACTCCTTCCATACTCTTGAAAAAAAAAAGTGTGTGTGGTGAGTGTTGTTTGGAGCCCCTTTTGAGTCTGTTATTCAGTTTTAGGGCTCCCGCAAAAAGAAAAAAAAAGAAAAAAAAAGAAGAAGAAGGAAAAGAAAAAGAGAGGAGCCCTAGCTGCTTGCTTTGTGTTGTGGTCGTTCTCATTGCGTCTCTGTGGCATCGTTGGTGTTTAGGCTCGCGTCTCTAGCACGGTCTAGCCTAGGACCAAAGATCTGATCGACAGAACGACTTTTTCACTTACTTTGGTTCAATGGTACTAGTTCCTCCTTTGCTACATATTATTGCTGTCCAAACTCCACCATCTTCTTACCACACATGTGTTCAGAATTTGCAATCGCTGCCCCATCGAGGACTTGTAAGAACTTGGTAGAAGCTTGGCGTGTGTGAGGCTTGCCACTTCATAAAACCTAGTAGTTCACAAGAGCTTACATATCGTGTGGAGTTTCTTTGTTTCTACTAACCATGGCGGTATTCCAAGCAATCATGGGAGTAACGTCGGTAGTGAAAATGAACGTGAGGACCCCTCACCCCCAAAGAACGGCGCAAGGTCACTCATTTCCAAAGGATGCACCATCAGCATGAGATGCAAACTCGTGACACTCTTGATGCGATTCAAGCGCAATTGGCACCCCTCATCGAGCTTCAAGCACGCCTAGCACAACTTCTTCAAGGTGCTGCCCTAACAATGGTGTCGCTGGACATGCTTTGGGCTAACGCGTGCTCCACCGCTCCTTTACACGGGTGGATCAAGAGGAGAACAACTACGCCGCCGACACCGAGGGCGACTACAGGAACATGTGAACAACGATCGACCTCATCGTCGACTCCGCAATAACAGGCAAGGTATGGCTAGAAATCAACATGATCAAAGGGAAGAACGTGATGATTCCATGGCAAAAATGAAATTTATTATGCTTCCTTTTGATGGTGCTTATAATCCTAATGCTTACCTAGATTGGGAGTTGACGGTAGATCAAAAATTTTCTTGCTATGACTTCTCTGAGCGTAGAAGGGTTCACGCTGCCACTAGTGAATTTACTGGTTTTGCATCTATTTGGTGGAAAGAACTTTGTAGAGCCAACCGTGATGTACCTACAACTTGGGATGGGTTGAAGCGTGTCATGAGGGCTAGATTTGTTCCTACATACTATGCTCGTGACTTATTGAATAAAATGCAGCGCTTTAATCAAGGTGATAAAACGGTTGAGGAATATTATCAAGAATTGCAAATTGGCATGTTCTTACTGTGGGTTAGAAGAGGGTGAAGATGCAAAATGGCTAGGTTTTTGGGTGGGCTTAACCGAGAGATACAAGACATACTTGATTATAAAGAATACAATTCTATCGCTCGCTTGTATCATCTTGCTTTGAAAGCGTAAAGGGAAGTGCAGGTCGACGATCGACAACGCGAGGTAATTTTGGAGGCTCTTCCACATCCAAGTCGGTCGATTTCATACCAAGGCATCATCTCCCATTTCTGGACGTGTACCTACACCCGTTGCTCCCACTACTTCGACACCATCACGCATCTCGGAGGCAAACAGGTCAACCACACTTCAAGCACCCGCCAAGAGTGCATCCTCAGTTGCCTCCCCCGGTCGAACAAGGGAAACACAATGCTTTCGATGCAAAGGAATGGGGCACGTGATGCGAGACTGCCCTAATCAACGTGCTCTAATAATCAGAGAAAATGGTGAGTACACTAGTGCTAGTGACATTGATGAAAATGAATATGCTCTTGTTGCCACTAACACTGCAGAACAAGAAGAAGAGATTATCACGTCCGCAGCATTCGAGAAATATCCAGCTCTTGTTGTCACACGAGTATTGCATGTGCAGCCCACACGTGATGATCAAAATCAACGCCATACCATCTTCCAAACAAAGTTTGTAGTCAACGAACGAGCAGTGCATGTTATTATTGATGGTGGTAGTTGCAACAACCTTGCTAGTGTGGATATGGTCGAGAAGCTTGGTTTGGCCATAAGTCCGCTACAACAACCATACGAGATTGAGTGGCTCAATTCTAATGGTAAGGTTCAGTAACAAAACCGCTCAAATCCCTATTTCTATCGGTTCATATCATGATCATGTTGTTTGCGATGTTGTACCCATGGATGCTTGTTCTCTTTTGTTGGGTAGACCATGGATATATGATATAGATGCCACACATCATGGTAGGACCAATCAAGACACTTTCATGTTTGAGGAAAGAAAATAATTTTGGAACCAATGACCCCATCGAATTACGTAAGGTTGCTGCACAACATGCAAAAAGAGAGCACGAAAGTAATGATACTAAAAAGAAGAGTGTAGCTAATGAGCTAAATCTACCTAAAGCAACAAGTGATAAATCTGATCGTAAATTAAAAGGGGTAGTTTTGTTAGCTGCCAATGCCACAATATATGACGACATCACCAAAAGTTTGCAACTATCATTTTTTTGTCTCCGTTGTCACTAACCTTTTGCAGAGATGAGAAGGAGTCGAGGACGACTCCAATTCAAGAAGGGAGGATGATGAGGACATCCCAACCAAGGATACAACCGCTGGTCCTTCTTCCCCACGATCGCTACTTGCCCCCGATCGTCGCTGTTTGCCGCTATTTCGCTTCTGACGCATGGAGGGCTTAATCCGAAGCAAGGTCTTTCCACCCACCTTTGCTGGGCCAGCACGTCAATAACATCCACCAAGGACAGCCCACGCACCAAGGAAAGCCCAACATCAAGCTCAGTTCGTCTCCAATTCCAGTTCGGCCATCCAGGATCAGCAGGACTTCAAACGGACGCCACGGCCACATCCGAACTCCGTTTTCGACGTTCGACCACTCGTTTGAAAGGTATCGAGATAACCTTTCAAATGGATCTGGTCCCAAGGCCAAATTCGTCCTGACGCATCAGCAAACCACAGAACAATCTAACAGGAATTCGTCTCCGAGTCCGGTTCGGCCATCCAGGAGCAGCAGTACTTCAAACGGACATAACTTGGACTCCCGGACTCCGTTTTCAGCGTACGACCACCCGTTTGAAATCTTAGGAGATAAGCTTTCCAATGGATCTAGCCCCACTGCCAAATTCATCCTAGAACGTCAGGAAATTACAGAACAATCTAACGGGAATTCGTCTCCGAGTCTGGTTCGGCCATCCAGGAGCAGCTGTACTTCAAACGGACATAACTTGGACTCCCGGACTCCGTTTTCGGTGTATGACCACCCGTTTGAAAGCTTAGGAGATAAACTTTCCAATGGATCTAGCCCCCCTTCCAAATTCATCCTGAAGCAATGAGAAATCATAGGACAAGATTACGGGACAGAATTACCAGGTGCTGCGTCACCTTCCTTTTGGGCCTATGGCCCATGTATCTTAGGGTTTTGGTGGCCACCGCTGTTTTGGCTGCCCTACACCTCCTGGCCGCCTATATATATGTGGCTACCACCGTTCTTTTATGGTTAGGTTTTGTTGTGTTTGGTAGACCCCGTGTGCGTCCCTCCTCGTGTTTGCGCGTGTCGACTAGACCGCCCGAGCCGAGAAACAGAACCCCAACTTGTTTCGTTTGATTTCAATACTATCTATTCAGATTGCTTCATTCTTTGTTCTTGCGGGTTCTCGATTTCTTGCTGGAATAATTGATCGTTTGGATCTTGTATCTGTATGGATTGGCATTGCGATTGTAAAGCTCCCGACCTGTTGGTAGGAAGCCCTTGATTCGGTGCCATCAACACCCCCAAATCGACGTATCATCATCTCACCGAAAGATCGGGATCACCCGTCCTCATCAGGAGCTACCAGCACTACCGGAGCCATGCCATGCATCGCAGGAGCCCGCCAAATCAGCTACCATGTCCCGTCCCGCGCAGACCGTTATTGAAGTAAGGGCCCAGTCATCTCCTGTGAATACGAAGTTTGGTAGAAGGGGACGCGGAGACAAGGGCAAATCGAAGTGGATCACGTTAGCCCGTGACTTTCCGTTTGCCCCATTGGTGCGGCAATTCGAGCTGGGGCAACCATTCGTACTGGATGAGCACAAGGAGACACTTTCATTAGCTTGTATTAGATTGCAAGAATGGTACATGCAACAAGCCAATAAGCTGGTGGCACAATGGACAACGAGTATCTCGGCGAACTTCAAGGAGGAGTATTTCTTACACTGGTCTTTAGATGGCGTTTTTGTGGTCGGCTTCACCGACTTGTTCGATCTGTACAACCTCAAAGCGCTTGACACCTCACTCATAAGATGCTGGACAATGTAAGTGTGTGCAATCACTGTCTACATTTCAGACGCACTGACAAATGTCATATATATATCATCCTTGATTTGTATATGTAGATACATGATCCTGGAAGCAATAGCAAGGGAATAGCCGGTGGGTTTCGCCGACCCACACATGGTGTCCAAACAAACCATAGACGAAAATAAAGAAGTCGTCCACGAGTACGTGGAAAAAGTACTGCTGGCTCATTCGGACAAACAATTCATACTTTTACCCTACAACTCGGTGTAAGTGCTTCGTCCAGATGCTATACTAGTTGATTTCTACTATATATCTCACCTCGAAGTTAGGTTCAGTGACCATGACGACATACCTGTGTAGGTATCATTGGGTTCTACTCGTAATTATACCAAGACAGAACCGGGTAATTTACCTTGATTCCAAAAAGGGGAGCACCCACGATTTGAAGCCTATTAGAGATTTTCTCGACACGTCATTCGGTGTCTACAAATCAAGGGGAGGGCCACACAAGAAGGGCCCAGCCACTCTAATGCATACTTTTAAGTTTCTGGTATCCGATAGTACGCAATAATCCTTCACACTCCATAATAATACCATCGGAACTAATTAACCTATTATGTTTTGGTAGTGTCACCAGCATCCAAAGGGCACTAACCTATGTGGATTTTATGTTTGCCACAATGTCGGGACCCGAATCTGCAAATACAGACCCTTTGTGTATTCTGCACTAGTTCAGGATCACGCTAGTGCACACAATCTCAACATAGATGAAATATCACAATCATACACAACGTAATAATAAAAGTAACTCAATTACAAAATATAAAACTATTGAACGACCTTAAGGTCGACCTTACACTTGAGAGGCCTTAATGGTTTTAACTCCAAATAGGTAAATAGTAGCGGAACGAAGAGCGTTAGTGAATCCCATCAATATGCCACAGGCAACTGACAAGGTTCAACTCCTAGATATTTGCCTCCTCGTGGAACTTCTCCTCCTTCGAAGTTGTAGTCATCTTCTCATCTAATGATTTGTTGTTTGCAAGGGGGGTGAGTACACACCGTACTCAACAAGTCATGCACAGAGTGCAGTTTTATTACTACATGCATGGCTTATTCCAAAGGAATGGCTGAATGGTTCTTTTGCAATAAAGCAGCATTCAAAAATAAACATAGTAGATAGAAAAGCAGTAAAACAAGTAATACCCATAATAAATTTCATAATCATTCTCAAGTAAAGCATTTCTCATCCTTAACCAATTTCCATATCACAATGTCTACATTCCCAACCTCATTTTTATCAAAATCTAACCCTTGACTGTAATCCCCGAACAATGTCCAATACCGTGGACACGGCTATTCGAATAGTTTGTACACTCTGCAGAGGTTATACACTTTACCCACAAGATACAGTCAAACACCACAAAGGCGAGTAACCGTAACAAAGCCTTTCCAAAGATCCGTCTAAACCCAGTACTGCCCGCTAAGGTTTCAACACTGAAGGGATACACCTCCACAACAGGGCCCCCCTCTTGCGCCATGTGAGTTTTCACCCGTACACCCGGAACTCACACCACCACGATAATACCGAAGAATAGATTTCACAATTTACTCAGCTAGGTCCATCTCATTCTGGAACTTGTGGTTGTATGGTTAGCTCAGTTCAAATTCTTGCAAGGTTAAGTCCTTAATTGACCGAGGCAAGACTAACCAAAAATTCATCATGTCAACATGTCATAAAAACCAAATGCGACCACCCTGGTGCCACATCTGGCCCACCACTTAACATCTTGCCACTTGCCACAGTCTAAACCATTTTATCACCCTGGTTCGTTACACGCACCACGTGCCATCAACAGAATCAAGACACATGTCACACTTTCCAAAATTCATTTCATAGCTCATTAGTCAATATTCCATTTTTTCACAAAAATTGTGTCAATGAAACGTTTTGCATGGCTAAGCAGAACTACCGTGTTCTAATTTTTTCACAGCGGTGTATTATATCAACCACATAATATAACCTAATTTAGGGGGACAAAGGTTTTCATGGCATACAATTATTAGGAACAAGGGAATATTAATAAGTGGTGTTTTAGCTAAATCCCAAATTATTTGAAGACATTGTAAACAAATTAGCATGCATAATTTAAAACAAAGTAATTTTGAAAGCATAGGATCAAAATGGTCAAAACACAACTTGCCTTTGTAAAGCAGCGAGTCTTGATCTAGGTCTAGGTCTGGAGCTTGATCCTCGAAATCTGCGTCCTCACACAGCTCGACGTCTACACGTAATAGATAAAGAACCAAATAAATACGCAAAACAACGTACAAACACACATTCAGAAACTACCGCAAATCAAACTAATTCATAACTTTATGAAAACTTTCAGATAATTAATTTAGCATTTTCTAATATTTATAAAATTTATTTTGACATTTTTGGACATATAGTTTAAGAGCTACAAAATTCGTAAGTTTGGACTTTCCGTGAATATTTTAACAGTATAAATTTATTTATAAAATTTCAGTAAAATTAACATAGCTAGGTATTGATTTTTACTCATTTACAAAAATTTTCGCATGCAGTTTGGACTTATAACGAATTTGTAATGAAAATAACAAATTTCGCGATTTTGGAAAAATTCATGTACAACTAACGATTCGGCTGAATGCAATGCATGGTACTATTCATCATATATATGCGTATTCTTCATGCGTTTCTTCGGCTTGGTGTCTTGGCTACGCGAGAGATACAGAGAAGAAACAACCAGCGATGGCCAGTGTAACACCCCAATTTTTGCTTTTCTTGCATTAAAATGGTATTTTGAATTTTTGAGAAATTTCTGGAATTTACTTGGATTCATTTGGATTTATTTTGAATTAAGCCATTTACCAAATTAATTAAATAATAGAAAAGTTAAAATAAAATTTTGCTGAAAATATTTTATTTGAGTCACAAATGTCTTAAAATATTTTTGAGAATTTTTCCAGAATTTTTCTGGTATTTTTAATGCCCCAAATGAATTATTTTATTTTCGGAAATTATTTTTAATCGGAAAAGAATTAAAAATTGGATGAACAGTGTTGGGCCGAACACTGTGCGGCCCAGCTCGGAAAAACCCTAGCGTCGCAGCTGTCCGATCTTCATCCGACGGTCCGTGTCGCGCCACGTCGCCATTCCGAGTCGTCGCCGGACTCCGCCGCCGCCGCCTGTGTGGGCCTCGGTTTCCGCGCGTTTCACGGACGTCGGGGGCACTATTTAAGGCGCCGCCACCCGTGACGTGATCCTCACCTCGCGCCGCACCTTTTGCCCTAGCCCACGCCGCCGAGACGCGCCGCCGCCACGAGCTCGCCGAAGTTCCCGAAGCCGCCCGCCGCGTTCTTTGCGCCGTTCCGTCGCCGCCGGTCACCCTCCGCCGCTGCCGTTGGTGCCGTTGGACTCAGCGTGTCGCGCCGCTTCGGAAGCATTACCGCACATCGCCGGAGGAGCCCTGAAACGCCGCGCCGCACGTCGTCGTCTTCGTCTCCGATGGAGCAGAGCCGCCGCGCCATCGTCGCCGAGCCCGAGCTTCTACCACCGTCCGATCGCGCATCAACGACCCGAATTTCGCCACGTCGCCCCATAAACAGTAAACCTCATCTTTTAACCTCAACCGTTAGATGTAGATCTGAGGGCAGCCGTAGCGCCGCGTGTCTCGCACCGCAGCCAATCACGCCGTGACGCTGCGGTCACCGAAGCCGCACTGCGGCGATCAGGCGCGACGCGTGTCACTGATAGCACGGGCCCGCACGCTACCAAGACCGCCGGTGGACGTCATGCCGACGCCTGATGGGTCCCACCGCCGCTGAGTTGACCGAGTCGTGCTGACGTCACGATGACGTCATGCTGACGTCAGCACGGGAGCAGGTCAGTGCCGACGTCAGTAAGGCCACGTGTCACTCTCTGGTGGCGACACGTGTCACAGATGACGCAATAATTATTTTTCCCGAAAAAGAAAATATTTATTTAATTCGGTTTATTGATTTTAAATGTATTTTGAAACTTCAAACGATTATAACTTTTGTGTTTTAGCTCCGATTTGAGTGATTCCAATTTCTATAAATTTGTAAAATCAAGCTCTTTCTGTTAGTGAATTTTAATTGAATTTTTGACTTGAGTTGCTCTCTGTATTATTTATTTATTGTTGTTTATTTGCGTTACGCGTAGACGTTGAAGTACCCGACGGTTTCGAGGGAGAGGTTCTGACCCAGGAGCAAGCTTAGGAACCAGAATCCGTACTTTTTGAAGGCAAGTTGTGTTTGATCATGTTGAACCCACAGTAGTAAATTATTTTGATTCAAATTATTGCATGCTAATTTGGTAGAAATGATTTTTAATAATTTCTGGGGTTAGTTAATGCCTAGTTGTTGTATGCCACCTTGTCGTACATAATTGTAGGCCATGAATCATTTGTCACCCTAGGTTGTGGATTAATAGTTGGACATTAATAATTTGCCAACATGGGTTGAGTAGATCGTAAGTAGTATGCTTAGCCCTGCCACGTGGATATTTCAAGACTTTTTGAATATCAAGGTTAATATTGACTTAATGAGATATGGAACGTGTTTTATAAATGAGCCATGTGTTATTGAGTTGATGATGGCACGTGGTGCAATGGTAAAGAACCGGGGTGTGAAAAATGATTTAGACTGAGGCATGTGGCAAGATTGTTTCTGGTGGGCCAAGAGTGGCAACTAGGCGGTCGCATTTGGTTTTGTTGGTTTTGATAATTGAGATTACACTTGGTTAGTCTTGCCTCGGTCAACTAAGGACTTAACCTTGCGAGCCTTTGAACTGAGTCTTTCATACAACCACAAGCTCCGTAATGGGACGGACCGGCCGAGTAAACCGGGAAATCTATTCTTTGGTACTGCTGTGGTGGTGTGGGGTCCGGAGGAGCGGGTGAGAACTCACATGGCGCAAGAGGGGGCCCAGGTGTGGTAACCATCCCTCCAAAGGTTGAAACCTTAGCGGCGTCTCGGGTTTAGACGGAACTTTGGAAAGGCTTTGTTACGGCCACTTGCCTTGGTGGTATTTGATCTGTATCTTGTGGGTAAAGTGTATAACCTCTCGCAGAGTGTATAACCTATTCAATAGCCGTGCTCACGGTATTGAGCATCGCTCAGTGATTACAGTCAAGGGTTAGATTTTCATGAAAATGACTTGTTTATGGAAAATGCTTGGGTTGGTAATGTTGAACTTGACTCAAGACGGAAAATGGTTTACGATTGAATTGTTTGTGAAAGCTACTATTCCTACTATTGTTTCTTGCTTTGCAATCTATTATCGCTTATCTTGAATGTCAGATCGCACATGAACCGTAGCCTATCCTTTGTACTAAGCCATGCATGTAGCGATTAGCATTGCATTACAGACATGACTTGTCGAGTGCTCAAAGTACTCACCCCACAACAACACAACTTCAGCTTGAAGAAGAAGCAACCCCGCCGGAGGAGGAGTATCGAGGAGCCGATTTAACTAAGGAGCGAGCCCATCGGTTACGTTCGTGGCAAATTGGTTGGCGCCACGAGTTTATTTTATTTCGCTGCATTTGAATATTTTAATAAGTCTTCGCCCTGCGAGGCGTATCTTTATAACTTGACCATAAGGTCAATCAACTAGTTTGAGTATTTAATTAAAGTACTTCATTATTCGCTGGTTATGACTGTGATATGTACCAATGTTGAGACTGTGTGCACTAGCGTGATCCTGGACTAGTGCTGAATACACAGAGGGTCCGGATTTGCATATTCGGGTCCCGACAGCCAGGACGACGAGCGCAGGTCGGCCGGAGGTCGGCGTTGGCGGTGGCGGCGGCAACGGCGGGGAACGAATATTAAAATTTTCAGAGGATGGAACAGAAAAGGGGAAGTGAGCACCACGTAGAACGCGGCGACATGAACTCAACGGTATAGCCGGATTTGGCGGCAACCCAACAGACAAAGTCGATGAATCGCCGACGCGGCCAAGCCAAAAGATCAAACGGTCATAACTATTAAAGTACTATATGAAACCTAACCAAATTTTATAGAGAGCTATCTGGGATCATTTGGCACAATATGACACGAACGGATATGAGTATTACCTTCTGGATCAATGGGGAACGCGCGACGAAGTTTTCTGCCGTTGGAACGCAGTCTGCTCGGGGAAGATTGATTTTTCTGCGCAAATCCCGCGGGCAAAACCTTGAGTTACGGTGAGCACCGTGTAGAGGACATCAAGATGAGTTTACATCTCAAAGGAATTGCAAAGGGGATTACCGGAGTAGGAGAAATCAACGACGAACCGAGCTCCAACGACGAAGAACAAACACAAAATTCGGGCTCAATTCTTGACGAAACCTGAAATATCTTGAGGGCTTATGTTCCTCTCAACAAGGCGAACAAGATTAGGGGTGTAAACGGGTCGGATACGGACGGATATTGCTCTTCCCGTATCCTAACCCATATTTTTTTCCCGGATTCGGAACCGGATACGGGCTAGCCGGATCCGGATACGGATCCGAATAATTCGATACGGATTCGGATCGGATATATGACGGATTCGGATCGAAAACGGATAATTCGAACGGATAATGCACGATACATAAAGTAATATATGTTGAATCAAACCACATTGTAACTCTTTATACATTAATTGATCAAGTTCATTTTTACCGATGAATGTAAGATGACCTAACAATTAATTTCTTCCTTCGTGTGTGCGATACCGCTCCTTCGTAAGCGAGACCTAACAATTACCCCTCCTTTCAAGGACATGCGATATTCTCCAGTCCGCATGAACAAAAGAACTCCATCGGTACGTACGCAAAGCTCGATCAGAACATCTCCCGTCGTGTCTCGCGTACGTTCGTGAAGCCACCCTGCATTTGCACACGAGTGCATGCATGCAGACTTGCTAGTTTTGCTAGTGCAAGCGCGCACCACATGCATCTTGAAGTTCGGGTGCAGATGGGATTCTCTAACAAAATTAATGTTCCGACTTGCAGGGTCGTCGTGCGCACCACATGCATCTTGAAGTTCCGGTGCAGATGGGACAAGGAGTACATCGATCAACAGAAGATCAGCGACAAAACGAAATTCTTTTTACGAAGTGCGTGGGGAAAAAAGTCAGCATCGAGAAGGTGAAGCGGGCCTGGGCTGATTGAATTCCTGGTTTCCTGCCATACCCATCCCGGATATCCGGATAGGAATAATATCCGATATCCGGATCCCGTCCCGGTTTTTCCGGATATTAGGCATCCCGAATCCGATCCCGGATCCGAATTTAAATATCCGGATCCCGTCCCGTATCCGACCGGATATTTAAATTCCGTCCCCGACCGGATCCGGTCCCGGATCGGGCGGGAAAAACCCGACCCGTTTACACCCCTAAACAAGATGACACGGTCGGATTTCAAAAAGACTCACCGGTTTGAGAGATGACACGGTGATGTCCACGAATGGTGACAAACTCCAGTTTTTGGTTGATTTGGTGAGAAAGGAGATGAGCAATCACCGGGAGCAAGTGAGCACGGGATAGATGGAGTCAATACGCACACTTCAAGCGCTCGCACGATCGGAGGAGATTAGAAATGGCCGAGTTATGGCTTGAAACACGATTTTCGGATTTGGGGTTATTGCGACCGTTTCTGGGGGTTTAACAATGAGTAACGGCCGGGCACTTAATCATTGCTTCATTGCCGACGTAATGCCACCAGTTTCACTCGATTTGGTTGAGTAATCGTGAAGTTATAGTGATTCAAAGAAATAGAGATGTTCACAGGAGAGAGAGACTTCAATTTTTCTGGAGGTTGAAAATGATACTGTTCAAATTCCCTTTTTATTCGAATTTAAATAGTGTCAAAGAGAGGAAAGCGCGAGGGATAAAATAGTAGAAAGGCTCTAAAAATCTTTAAAAAATTCTCTAAAATAATATGGAATATTTGGAACCTAAAGAAGTTGGTTTCATTTTTTTTTTGATATATAGATTTTTTGCAAAAATTCTTTTAGTGAATCAAACACTTGTACAGATTTTTATAAAATCAACAAATTTATAGATCAAGTTTTTGAAAATATTCGATAGGAACATTCTTGTTTTTTAAATGTCGTTATTTTAAACTAAATTTTAAAATTTTATGCGCACGTGACACACACGATCTTTATTTTATATGATTAATTCAGTAAGGCTTAAGTTCGAATTAACTCCAAAAATTCCAAATACATTCCCGAAAATTTCTAATAATTCCAAAATGCCATAAATATATTAAAAGCAAATTTTGGGACGTTACACACAACATGGTACTCTTCGTTGGTTCCTAGCAAACCAATGTCATACAGGCTGTCAATCTTGCAACAATTGTTTCCACTTATTAATTTATATACACGCGAGACTTTACTCTTCTCATTAACAAGCTTGGTAATGCGCTGAATCTGCGTTGAAACAGGCTGACCTGCTAGCTATTCAAGGATAGTTCTATGCCTTCTTGCTGTGTGAGGTCTTAAATCCAAAGGGCAGATGCTACTCAGAGCTCAACGGATCATAAGTTGTGAATTTGTTAGTTACCGTACATTCAGATTAATTTGTGAAACTTATACTATGAATTTATCATTTCTACTTCTGAATCCAATTGGTTAGTATATATGTGAGTTGATTTCTGAAATGGATGCGCTGTACATATGTTGTAATGTACGATCTGAGTTGATTTATGAAATAGATGGGTTGTATATTATGTAACATGTGATTGAAGTACATTCTTTAAATTTATGTCATAATAATATGCTGGTCATGCTGTGTACTATCTTTTGTTTCAGAGGGCATAGCTAACAATTCCTGAGGCTAGCCAATAAATTAAATTTAGTAAAAAATAGAAAATCAACATCACAGGCGGTTCTAACGAAGGACCGTCTGTGAAGAGGCACAAATTACAGACGGTTCCGCTGCAACATTGTCTATGATGAGGGTATTATTACAGACAGTTTTGAAACTGTCTGTGATATGTGCCTCTTCACAGACGGTTCTTCGTTAGAACCGTTTGGAATAAGCCAATCATCATAGACGGTTCCTAAGTGGAACCATCTAAGATGATACCACATCATAGACGGTTCTAATTTGGAACCGTCTATGATGAGTTTTTTCACAGACGGTTGGAAAATCGTCTGCAATGACTCTTTGTCATCACTGACACTTGCATATAGACGGTTCACAAAACTGTCTGTGATGTGATTTACGAACCATCTGTGATGACTTGTTATGTAGTAATGAGTGAACGGTTCACAAAACTGTCTGTGATGTGATTTACGAACCATCTGTGATGACCTATTATGTAGTAATGAGTGAAGAATCATAGACGCAAAGGCATGGAGGACCACAAGTTGGTGTAGCGTAGCGGCCCCAACTTGCTGCTAGAACCCTTGTTCATAGCTTCCCCAATTTGTTGCTGAAACCCTTTGTTGATGGTGAATCCCGTGCGACCTCCCTCCCTCTCTACACCACCAGCGATGGTAAGTTCCACCTCTCCCTATTTATGCCTCTCGCTCCATCGTCTTATTTCTAACTCTCTGCCCCCCCTCTCTCTCACGCGCGTGCATGCACTCGCAGTTCTCCATCGTGACCATCAACAAGAGTGACATCAGCGACCAATGGGAGATACTCGCACCAACCAAGGAAGCATAGGCACGCCTCCCCCTCATCTAGCTTTATGCTATGCTTCTGTAGCTTGAGACATCGGGCTAAGTTAGGGGTTTCGATTTTTCGAGTGCAATGTGATGGGTGAATCGGGTTTTATGTGATGAAACACAGCTTAATTTTGTGGCAAGCATGATGAGCTTTAGAGTATAATCTTCACGTGTTTTGGCATAACTTAAGACAACATATTATCTTCCCGTGAATTAATTAAAAATTCGGGTGCTTGAAGCGTGGGTGTTACTAGGCTATGGTTTCTTGTAGTTTAGTGACTAGAGGAGTCCAAAGAAGTTGTTTTGCCTCTGGTTTGTTTTTATTTTTATTTATCATCCTTTAAAATAGAAGTATGCAAGATTTCCACACTTGCATCGTCACAATTGCAGGTGTAGGTAGTGCTAAGGTGCATAGGTCATACATGTTTGAGGTGGTATTCATGATGTTGAGTTATGTAGTGGTTATAGTTCAAACTTCATAGGCATACACGCGATAGCATAGATTTTATATTTTTTTAATAAAATTTTAGGGATTGAGTTTTGTTTTGCAAGATAATTGTTGGTAAAAGATGTTGGTACTAAAGGTTATTTGGTTAGCTGAGGTTTAGGGTTTTATAGATATATGAGTTTCTTAAAACACAATATAATTGAAAAAAATTAACAGGAAACAATGATCCGTAAAGAACTTAGACCTAGAAAAAATCAGCAATTACTATGCAAAGTATTGCACAACATATGCTTAGAATATTTCAGATGTTATTTTGTTGCGTCCTCCATAACATAATGTTGTTTTTTTCAACATGTTGATAACATTGGCAGTAATCAACATTTACTGCAACTGAGGTTATTTTCTCATAACTTTTTGTAATGTTCATGATGTGTATGTACCTTTTCATTTCTCGGTTAAAATACTAAACATAGATGGAATTACATAGACTATAATAATAGATTTTATAGTATTAACTCTTATAATGGTGGCTTTGATCAAACAATTGTCTCCTATACAAGGAATATGAATTTGAATGATCATGGTTTCGCTTTGTTATGCTAACAAAGTTCATAATTATTCACTTAATTTAATGTTTAGATGAGTTGGAATGGCAACCGTTACAATTCCAAAATAAGATAATGATGTAGAAGGTAAATAGACAAATTATTACATTTATACATTCATCCTAACATCAATGTAACAGAACCATCCCTTTTCCAATGCTCATGGTTTTGGTTTGATCGTGTTTTCGGGATATATCTCTTCTCTTAAGTAGCTCACAATCCTATATGCGCCGTAATAAAAATAATAGCCCACTGCTTGCCAGGATATCATACAAGCAGTGCCATATGATGGGAGGTCCTTTGCGAGAGCAATGAGCACACGTTTTGTCTTCAATCATATCCAAACCCTACTCTTACAATAAGTACTTTTTAAACACTCCAATTAGGGTAGATGGTTCTTTCACATAGTTCTACTTAGGCTCTATTTGGGGGGCATAAAGCCAGCTTTAACTTCTGAAAAGCCAGTAATCATTCCCAAACAACTTAGCTTCTAAGCGGCTTTTGACATAAGCTAAAAGTCATATATAACTAACAAAAGCTAAAAGGTTAAAGTTGGACTGGAAATTAACTATTTATAAACGGTCTCTTATAAAAAACTACAATCGCTTTTCATCTTAGGAAGCCAAAAAACAACTTTTCATAAAAGCTACAGCTACCCAAATAAGTCCAATGTGATAGAATCCACTGAAATTTTTGAACTTATAGTCACTTGTCATTATCTGAAGTTGTTTGGTAGTTCTTCATATATATTTAATTGTGTATTATAATATCTTATGTGTGTAATATTTTAAAGTGAATCAATGACATGTTTTACTCATGTAGGGTCAAGATCTTTACAAGTCAAAGCAGGTTAGGGATAAGCAAATTTTACAAGTTCTTGGGAAGTTATGACAAAACCTGATTTTTCTTTGTTAGTGTATTTTTTTTAGGATAGTCATACAACCGAATAATATTTTCTGTTTGTCATGCCAAAAATAACATCAGAATTGCGCAGAACCTCATGATGCAAATTAATGGTTCTCTCTTATTTTCATTAAACATGTGACTCAACTTTTTTATATTTGACCATCTGTTTTGCACCAACAATTGAACCTGCAACCTACTTGAAATTAGCTGGAAGGTCTCCTATCCTTCAAATAATCTTTCTTATTCGGAGAACTTCTTGTATGTGCCGAACTCTTGTTAGTCACATTGCTTATTTGTATTTTGTTTTTCCCATACACATTTATTTTCGTTATATTGAAATTGCTAAGCAATTCAAGTTCTTGACTTCAATATTGATGCATATTTCCCTTTTTTAATGTATTGCAGGGGTAACAAAGCATATAATTAACCAAACCCCTGACTTGCTTGGGTTCTAGATATCCTTTGTATTCTTCATGCTGAACATGAAATGAGCTGCTCAACAGCTGCTGTTAGGCACCTTGCTTCAAGGTAAATCATATCTTTCATTCTCGTCACAAATGAAAGTAGGAAACTGCTGCCGAATTAGCTATTGCTATTTCTATAGTGGTGTTGATGTCTTCACTGCTCTTTCTGGTGGTGTTTGAGCTCCATATGGTCCACTGCATGGAGGTGCAAATGAGATAAACTACATTGCGTGTTGGCCCCTCACTACTACAAAACAACACATAGGTGACATTTTATTTGTGACGGTTTTTCTGGAACCGTCACAAATAGCATTATCAGTGACGGTTTTTTAAAAAAAATGGCGGTAAGACTATTTGTGACGGTTTTTGTCGACGATCGGGATCGCCAACCGCAAAAATGAAATGGGGGGTTAGTGAGACCGGGACCCGAGCTGTGCCTTTGCTCAAACAGAGGAAAGGGTTCGATGTGCCGAGGCCGGAGAAAGACGACAACGAGCAGGAGACGTGGGTTTATACCGTTCGAGCCCTCGAGAAGGTAATAGTCTATCTCGGCCGCCTTGCGGCAAATGATCTTTGTTACTATCGAGTGTTGGCGTGTCTTACAACTCAAGCTCAACAATGGCAATGTCTAGCGCCGAAGTTCTCTCTCTCCCGCTGCACATCTTACCTTTATATCCCCCGCTTCCCAATCGGACGGAGATATTCCCGGTGGTGGCCTCAGCTGCACGAGAGGGTCGGGCAAGAAACGCCGCCCGGACTTGTTGCAAGCGCCGCTTCATCCCCACGATCCGCTGTCTTGGCAACCGCCGAGAAATGCACGATCCGAATCCAAGGGCGGACTACGGCATGAACGAGGGCCGACCCGAGCCCGAGGTCGGGCGGCCTCGCCAGGCCCAACGCGCTCTAGGTCGGCGCCTCGACATGCCTGTGTCGTGGTCGGGCTCTCGAGCTTGGGGGCCGCTGACCGTGCCGCCGGTCAAGGCGCCACTTCGCCAACTAGCCCCCGAGGCTTAAGGTCGTGGCTGGAACACGGACCGGCCTTGAGCCTCTACAGTCGGGGACTGATTTTCGGAACCATCGAGCTTGAGGTCGAGGTCGAGCGGAAAACGTAACGCCGGGCTGTGACGGAACGACACCTGGCGCCTCTTGATCTCCGGAACTCTGGTACGGATGTGAACGGTTGGTGGACACATGATATATCTCGAAACCGCAGCCCAGGCCTTAATTGCGCCTGTCGAATCAAGGCCGGCACGCCTTTTGAGACGCCGCGAACCGGATCGACTGACGGTGCGGCTTATAAAACCGAACCCGCAGCGACCGTAGGGAAACTCTCGACCTTGCACCCTTCTTCTAGCTTTCCTTCCAGAGCAAGACTCCTCTTCCCCCTTCAACCAAATTCGCTGCGACCCGCCATGGCCAAGCTGGGGAGGAGCACTTTGTCGCTGGCGAGGATGAAGGAGCTCGAGGCCCTAGGGCTGATTGACCCGGTAACATGGTGGTTGCCGGGTGGCGAGACCGAGCCGTGCCCCAGGGACGACGAGATCGTCAGACCGAAAGCATTACGCCTCTCTTCGACTGCGGACCCGGAAGCGAAGTTCGTCGCGAGGGTCCTCTCCAGCTGTGACATCGAGCTCATCAATCTGGTGCCAAACTCCGTTCTCCTTCTCACCATCTTCTCCCATCTATGCGAGGGATTCCTAGGGATCCTTCCGACCTCCTCGCTCTTCTTCCGGTACTTCAGCCTCTTCCACTCCGGGAAGGACCCCGTGGTCTGATGCCTCTACTTCGGCCGCGGTTGGGCCCAAGTGGTCCTTCCCAAGTTTCAACTCGACTCCTCGCCCGTGGTCCGAGCGGTGGTTCTACCTGAAGAGGGGCGAGGTCGGCACGCTGGTGTACGAGGGGGCCCCCATTCCCGGGAAGAAGGAGACCCCGGAGGCGGACGACCTCGAGTTCGACGTGGAGGCCATCGCCCTCATACACATCTGTGCCATGCGCGGCCTCACCGGGCAGGCGATTGCCAACGACTTTCTGCGGAGTCATGTGTCCCCTCTGCGGAGGAGAATGCACCCGTTTTACGAGATCCAGGGGCGCGACGACCCGACCCGCGAGGACACGTCTGGTAAGCCTTCTCGCCCCAAGGTTTTGCTCGAGTCCACCCTTCGATCTTCCCTGATGGTCGTTTCTCTTGCAGCGCCGAAGGAGTCCTGGGTCGCCGCCAGGATGATCGAGATGTTCGGGAAGCTGGCGCACGAGTACGTCATCGGCGACCCTGTCCCGAAGAATGTGCTCCGCCGAAAGGCCGAGGTAAGCCGCCGCACTAAGCGCCGAGTCGTGGTGCCCACGAGCCCCTTCCCGAGCCAGATGCTCGCAGACCACCAGAGTTGTTGGAGACGGCCAGAGGATGCTCCGCACTGGCGGGGCAAGAGCAAGAAAGGGAGGAAGAGACCCCCCCCCCGGCTGGAGCAAGCTACCCGGAGGTGAAGAAACCTCACGTCGAGTGGGGGGATCGCGCCACGGTAGGACCCTCCACGACGAGCCCCCGAGCTCGTGCCCGCTCATCAACTGACATCTCCTTCCCTTCGCAGCAACAGAGTGCGGCGGCCACCGCCAGGACTTCGAGCCCCCAGCCAGCCCAGGGCGTCCAAGGTCGGGTTCCCAGGTCTGCCGTCGCGGATGACGCAGACCTGCATGGGCCCGAGGTCCTAGGCCCGGGGAGAAGCGGTGCCCCCGCAAAGATCGGGCGCAAGAGCTACGCCGCCCACGCCAAGGCGAGGCCGGTGACTCTGTGAGTTTCATGGCTTCGATTCCACTCGCCTCCGTGTCTTTCCCGCTTAGTGCCTGTTCTGATCGCAGACCTTGAGCGCCAAGGCCGAGACTTGCCCGTTTGGACGATGGCTATTGTCCGTATGCAGTCCGAGTCCGAGGAGGAGGAGAATGTCTTTGTGCTGGCCTTGGCCGACCTTCAAGGCCGACGCGACCTCGGGGCCACCAAGCCCGCCCTCTGGCGAAGTTCTACCAAGAGGTCGACGACCCGGACGAGGAGGAAAACCACCACGACTGGTGAGGATTACAAAGATCGGGCGAGGCGGAGCCACCACGGCTATCGACCCTCCTGAGGTCGACGCGGGGAAAGGTACCCAGGGTGCCACGGTCTCCACCGCGGAGTCGCCCCAGGCTCACCCGACCACGGCCGCTTCGGGCGCCCAAGTCGTGGCGCCACCGGCCACCGAAGATGGCACCTTGCCGCAGGGCGTTGCAGACTGCGCAGCTGCGGCCGCGCCGCTGCATCGAGGTCGTGGCATCCTGTGCCGTGGAGATCGCCCACGCCTGGAGGCCTTGCCATGAGCCGGCCATCGCTCCCTGAGCCGAGGCGAGCGGAGCCCCGACCACGGAGGTAGGGGCGGCGTTGTTGCCTCCTCCCTCCCGTGGTGAGCCGAGCCCTCCGGAGGGTGCGACGGAATCCAGTCACGCCGGCGCGAGCCTAAAGATCCGGCCCCACGCGCCGATGGGGGCTACTGATCGACCTCATCCGAAGCGATGGGCGAGGAGGAGGAAATCTCCCATGATCAAGATCGACGATCACGAAGAATATACCTCTCACGCCTAGAGAATCGACTTCGCGGGGTAAGGGCCCTCCGCGCACCCGTAGCTTGTTAGCCCGAGTTCCTGTTTCCTTTCTTTCGGGCCACCCTTCACATTATGAAGGCGATCAACCATGTCTCCCCGGGCGCAAGGCCTTCAAGAGCACGCCGACAGCCGAGGGCCTCTGAACGCGTGGAGGCGCTGGAGGCCGAGCGCCGAGGCTCATCAGACTATCGAGGTCGATCAGCGGATCTCGAGGTAAAGCCGGGAGCTTGTCGATCTTCGCCGAACGATGAGGGCGCAGAGGTAGCCCACGCGCCGAAGCTCGAGCGCATCAGACCTCCGAAAGCGAGCATGGCTTCAAGGCCGTGGAGTACGAGTGAGCCAAGGTCGGGCTGGAGAAGGCTGCCATGAGCAAGCGCCCTCCTGGCGAAGGTGTCCCCCGAGCTTAAGGCCAAGGTCCTGGAGCTCGAAGAGAGGCTTGGGCGTGCCAATGAGGCGGTCGAGGCCGAGCGGGCCAAGGTCGAGGCCCTGGAGAAGGCTGCTGCGGAGCAAGCATCCTCCACGGCTAAGGCGCCCCGAGTGGAGGCCAAAATCCTCGAGCTTGAAGGGAAGCTCGAGCGCACCAAGCGCTTTGAAGCCGAGGGCCAAGGTCGAGGCGCTGGGAAGGCTTCAAGAAGGCGTCTCTGGGCTTGAGGTCAAGGCCCCGGCTCGAGGAGAAGCTTGGGCGAGTCGAAGAAGCGGCAAAGAGCGCCTGCCCAACTTGAAGACGAAAGGCGCCGAGCCGTGGACGCTTCCCAAAGAAGCCCTCCAAGACCAAGGTGAGATAGCGACCACGAGGGCAAGGTGGCGAGTTCGAGCGAAAAACTTGCCCGCGAGATGGCCGAATTCAGAAGAAACGCTTTAAAACAAAATGTTAATGGAGCTAAATTCCTTTTGGAGAAAAAAGAAGTTCCTCTGTCTTGGTTTGATTTCATGGTCGAGGATGTCCTTGTTGGGTCCAAGGTCGAGCAACGCCGGCCTTGGACGCAAGACCCAGATGTAGGCAAACGAACACAACTTGGAGTCATCCCTGTTTTGCTCGTTAGCCACGCCACGCTTATGTTGGTCGTGGCCGATAGGATAGTTTTATCCAGCCCCGTTGGGTCCGGGAGGTCGGCGACGCCGCCTTGGGCACAAGACGAGACACGAGCAAGCAACCACGACCGCAGAGTTGAAGGAAGGTCCGCAAGGGGAAAAATGACGCAAAGCGAGTCCGCTAAGTAGATGGTCACACCGGATGAACGCCGGCACCACTCACGACCATGCGCATTGCTCAATGGTCAAAATCATGAGGGTCGTTGGTTCGAACCAGCGCAGGGGGAGCCGGATTGCGAAGAGATTCACTTACGCTTAGCCCGACCTCCGGGGTGAACGCTAAGTTCGCGTCGCACTCAAGAGCAAGTGTGCAACAGACGAAGGTCGTGCTTTCGAAAAAGGTCGTGGACAACAAGCAGAGCATAGTCAACAAAGGAAAGAAGATCGATAACAAAAAGGCAACTTTCATTAAGAAGTAAGGTATAGAGATTACGTAAAACTTCCGCAGTTGATCTATGTTCCACGAACTAGAGAGCTCTCTCGCCATCGGGCAAGCTAGCCGGTAAGCCCCGTGCGATCTGCTGAAACGACTCTATAGGGGCCTCCCACGCTGGGACAACTTGTTGGTGTTGGATGAGCCTGAATCCGCCTCGTGGCTAGGTCCCCAACAAGGAGCTTCCTAGGTCGTCCGACCGAGACGCATGTCCGCGAAGAGCCCGCAGTAGTGCGTTGATCATAGCAAAGGCACGCACCTTACTTCTCTCGCAAGGGTAAGGTCGAGAGACCGTTCAGGTTCAAGTCGACATGGTCGACCAAGCTAACCCTAGCGTAAGCGCACCATAAGGCGGTGGGAAGTTCGCCCACCCGTGTCTTGCCGTAGCGCTCGAGCTCATCGCAACTCGCTTTGACGCCTGGACGACGGTTGGCATGCTGCCGCCGCCGCCGTTGTTCGGGGTGAGCCACTGAGGCGAAGCATACTTTGATGCCGAGGTCCTCGCAAAACTCCTGGAACAACTCACCGTAAACCGAAAGTACCGCTGTCGCGATAATTTCGCATGGAACCCCGTACCTGGTGACCACGAACAGGCGGAAGAAACGAACGGCCGCCCGAGCAGTTATGGTCGAGACCGGTTCAGCTTCTATCCACTTAGTGAAGGTATCAACAGCGACGAACAAGAATTTCTTACCCCCGGCCGCCCGAGGGAAAGGGCCGAGGATGTCCAAATTTCACGCCGAGAAAGGCCGTGCAAGCGGATGGTCCGGAGCGCGATCGCGGTTGATGGGACTTCCGGCGTGGAATCGCACGCCGACAAAGCGGACGATGTCACGAGCATCCTGAAGCGCCGAGGGCTAATAATATCCCATACGAAAAGCCTTGCCGACCATCGTCCTGTACGAAGAATGTGCTCCACAGAGGTCTGAATGGATGTCGTTTAGCAGGTACTTACCCTCCTCTGTGGAGATGCACCGTGTCAGGACGCCGGAAACATTTCGCCTGTAGAGCTTCCCCTCGACGAGCGTGTATAGGCTTGCCCGGCGCTTGATCCGGCTCCTCTCGGCAGGGTCGGGCGATAGGTCGCCCCTTTCAAGGAAATTATGGATGGATTCAGCCCAGGAAGGTGTACCTTCGACCATAGCGAGGCAGGCCTCCTGGTCGGAGATCGAGGGGGCCACCAACGTCTCCAGGATGACATCGGGGGGAATCTCGTCATCGGAGGAGGCGAGCTTGGAGAGGGAATCGGCACTGGAGTTGTCCTTCCTGGGAATGTGCTTGAGTTCCAAGTTCTGAAACCATTTCTCCATCTTGCGCACCTCGGCGAGGTACTTTGCCATCGCTTCTTCCGAGCATTGGTACTCCTTGTTATACTGATTGACGACGAGCTGGGAGTCGCCCTTTACGACCAAGCGATGCACGCCCAGAGCTTTGCAAGCTCGAAGGCCCGCCAAGAGAGCTTCGTACTCTGCCACATTGTTGGTCGCCGTAAACCCGAAATGAACCACATACCTCAACTGGTCGCCGCTCGGTGTAAGAATGAGGACTCCAGCCCCCAAGCGCTTGAAGGACCTCGAGCCGTCGAAGAACATGATCCAGGACTGCTCTTACTCGACCTCGGGCTCGGGCTCGGATTATGTCGCTCGCCGACCACGAAATTGGCGAAAGCACCGCGACTTGATGGTCAGACGAGCGACGACCGACATCGAATGCCGCCAGCCCATTGCCCACTTGGCGATGTGTCCGCCACTATCCGGTTCCAGAAGACGCCCCGAGCGGAAAATTGCTCGGACGCACCACGCACGCGCTCGAAGTAGTGTCGAAGCTTGCGCTGGCCATGAGGAGAGCGTGACAATGCTTTTGTACTGTGGGTAGCGCTCTTTTGGGTCGTGCAAGACTTCACCGACATAATAGATCGAGTCTTTGTTGGGGTCCACGCCACCACCAGGTTCTTGATATCGTAAGTAGGGGTGGGGTTGACAGTATACCTTCACTCGCCGAAGGACCGTTGTGCCTCTCGAGTCCACTCGAAGCTTCCACCTGCGCAGAGCCCTCAAGAATGGGAGTCGCGCCGCCGAGCCTCGAGATGAATTGCTGAGGGCGCTATGCGGCGGTGAGGCTCTGCGACCGCTGACCAAGGTCGGGTGCCATCTTCTCGATCGCCTCGATCTTCTCCGGGTTTGGGCCAACCCCCGAGCCCCCAATCATGTAGCCGAGCACCTTCCCCGACGCGGCACCGAACACGCACTTCTCGGGGTTGAGTTTGATCTGGTACCTGTTCAAGTTGTTGAAGGTTTCCTCGAGGTCCCGAACGTGGTCGCCCTCGGAATGGCTCTTGACGATGATGTCGTCCACGTAGACCTCAAGGTTCCGGCCGATCTGAGGGTCGAACATCCTGGTCATCAGACGCTGGAACGTGGCCCCCGCATTGCGCAGACCAAATGACATGGTCGTGTAGCAGTAAGTGCCGAACGGCGTGATGAACGATGTCTTGCTTTCATCGTCAACCGCCAGCTTGATTTGATGGTACCCCGAATAGGCGTCCAAAAAGCTTAGCATCTTGGCATTTGCTGTGGAGTCGACAATTTGGTCGATGCGCGGGAGCGGGAAGTTGTCCTTCGGGCAGGCCGAGTTCAACCCCGTGTGGTCCACGCACATCCTCCACTTCCCGCCCTTCTTCTGGACGATAACCGGGTTGGCCAGCCACTCGGAGTAGTCGATCTCGCGAATGAAGCCAGCCTTCAAGAGTTTGTCAAGGTTGTCCTTGATGACCGCGACCTTCTCGGGGGAGAAACGACGCAGCTTCTGGCGCACAGGTCGAGAGTCGGGTTTCACCTGTAACTTATGCTCGATCACCTCCCTTGGGACACCCGGCATGTCCGCTGCTCCTGCTTAATATGCTTTTGTTGGCGCGGAGGAAGGTGACGAGCTCGAGTTCCTATTTGGAACTCACCCACCAAACATGGATGCACTTGGTCGGTCGCTCTCCTCGAGCGCAAGACAGCCTTCTGTTCTCGGCTGGTTGGATCGCCGCCTGCCGAGCGCCACCGTGGCCTCTGGGCCTCGGCTGGGTAGCATGACGGCAAGGGCCAGGCCTTGGTTTCGTGATCTGGCGCCGCTCGAGGTCACCCCGCACGGCTATGATGCCGTGGGGACTTGGGAGCTTCATGCACCGTTGGCCATAGTGGTTGGTCGCCATAAACTTGACCAGGGCAGGCCGCCCGAGGATGGCGTTGTACGGGAGGTCCCCCTCGACCACCTCGAAGGTGATCAGCTCGGTGCGGAAGTTGGTCGAGTCGCCGAAGGTGACGGGCAAGACCACCTGCCCCAAGGGGGTGGTCGAGCTCCCAGGGACAATCCCGAAGAAGGGGACAACAATGTTCTTGACCTTCGACCGGTATATCGTGATCCGCCGAGTGCCCCACCGCAAGAAGTTTAGGAGCTGCCGCCATCGACCATGACGCGCCCGACCACGGTGTTGCTGATGTTCGGGGTCACGACCAAGGCGGTCTTCAGGTCTCGGGCCATACCTTGGAGGGCATCTTCTGGGGAGAAGGTGATGGTGGCGCCATCCCACTTGCAGTGCTGCTCGATGGGCTTCCCGGCGGCAACCTGGCAGATGGTGCGCGAGGCGGCCTTGAGCTCGCACGGCAGATCGATAAGCCGCAGAGTCAGCCGAAGATGACGCTAATCCGGCCGCCCGCTGGAATTTGTGTCGAGGTCGTCGCAGTCCGCCCCAGCGTTCACCCTGTCCGGCTGGGCGTCCTCTTTCGGTAGCACGGGCATCTCCCCTCAGCCATCATAGAAGGCTTCTAGCTTGCCCTGCCAGGCCCAGCAGGTTCGCAGGTCGTGGCCGGCTGCCTTGTGAAAAAGGCAAAACTTTGCTTCATCATACCCTGGGCGCCCCTCGGACCCCTGCGGCCGAGCGTCGGCCCGCCGAGGTCCGGGCCATCCCTCCTGCTAGGGCTGATTCTGTGCCTGGCGAGGTCGAGGCCGGCCTTGGCAGGTCCGATCCTCCCGCCTGGTCTCGAACTCGAGAACTCGCACAAGCCATCGGCCGACACGATCACCATGTAACCCCGCCGTGTCTGCGGTCGTCGCTTCCGCTTCTTGGTCGTGGCGCCGTGGTCGGCGCCCTTGGAGTTGATGGCCTCTGTGGGGTTCGACACTGCTTACCTTGGTCGAGTCGCGTTTCAGCGGACGGCATCCGTGATTCAGATACCGCTTCCGCCATGCGGAACAGCTTGTTGACACTGAGCCTCGAGGTGATCTCCAGATCTTCGGTAAGGCGCCGGTCGCGGACGCCAAACTTGAAGGCCTTTATGACGGCTTCGTCGGAGATACTCGGGATCAGGTTTCTCGTGCGGATGAACCGCCGCACAAAGTCACGAAGCGGCTCGCCCTTGCCCTGGATGACGCGATCCAGGTCCTTCTCCCTCCCCGGCCGCTCGTAACAACTCTGAAAGTTGGAGCGGAGGGCACTCTGGACTTGGCGCCACGACCTGAAGGAACTAGGCTTCTGGTTGAAGAGCCAGGTTCCTGCGGCACCGTCCAGCACGGTCGGGAGGTAGTTTGCCATCACGAGTTCGTCACCTCCGGCCGCCAGGATGGCCGTCGAATAAATAGACAGGAACTCGTCGGGGTTCTTAGTCCCATCAAAGCGCTCTATCAACGCCGGCTTGAACCGAGCTGGCCAGCGCACGCGACGAAGGTTGTCGGAATACGCCGTGCAGCCGTAGGCCGGGATAGGCGCGCACCGGGTGTAGTCATCGTCGACAAGGTCCTCGCTGCTGCCGGATTCGGAGTCGAGGCCGCCTCGGCGGCCCGACCTTCGATGGGAATGACCACGATGCCGGGCTCGGGAGTCACCTGGTAGGTAACGCAGCGGTCCCGACCCCACGGCGCTCGGGCGAACGCCTAGGAAAGACCTCGAGACCATCACGGCCGACTCGGAGCTCGCGTGGCTCGGCTCGAGCCTGACCCTGCTTGGTGCGGTGCCCGCAGGACGGCGGCGTGGCGACGTCAAGGCCATGTCCCGAGACCGCTGCTGGCGAGAGGGCGCCTCCCGCTGGGGAGGCGTCTGTCGGGCGCATTGGCGACGGCGTGATGAATTGTCATCACTCTTTTGGGAGTGGGTCCTCGAGGCCGACTTTTGCCGCGGAGGCATGACCTCGGCCGCAGCCCGACGAGCTCTTCGCCGTGGCTCGCCAAAGCTCGACCTCGCCCTATCGGGTCGGCCATGACCCGGCGATAAGCGAGGCGCTCTCTGAAGGAGGGACTGGGGGCCCAGAGACGCGCCGCCTTCTCGATCCTTCACGGAGGGCGGTTATGGCTTGGTTGATGGCGACATACACCATCCGGCGAGCGTCTTCAGGGGTCTGTGGATAACGTCCATCCGCATTCGCCGCGCCATGATCGTCGCCATCAAAACATACGCGAAAGCGGCGGCGAGGGGGAAGCGGGACGCGAGTCGAGTCCGCGCCCAAGCCCACGCTCGAGGAAAGTCCTCAACGAAGTGCGCCATGCTCCCAAGATCTTGATGTCGTTCTCGCGAATGAGCAAAGCTACCGCCCCACGGTGGTGCAATTGTCGACGATCGGATCGCCAACCGCAGAAATGAAATGGGGGTTAGTGAGACGGGACCCGAAGCAGGCCTTTGCTCAAACGGAGGAAAGGGTTCGATGTGCCGGAGGCCGAGCAAGACGACAACGGCGAGAGGCGTGTGTTTATCTTGGTTCGAGCCCCGAGAAGGTAATAGCTCTACTCCGGCCGCCTTGCGGCAAATGATCTTTGTTACTATCGAGTGTTGGCGTGTCTTACAACTCAAGCTCAACAATGGCAATGTCTAGCGCCGAAGTTCTCTCTCTCTCCACCGCACATCCTTAGCTTTATATCCCCCGCTTCCCAACGGACGGAGATATTCCGGTGGTGGCCTTCGCACGAGAGGGTCGGCAAAGAACCTCTCCGGACTTGTTGCAAGCGCCTGCTTCATCCCCACGATCCGTGTCTTGGCAACCGCCGGTAAAATGCACGATCCAAAATCCAAGGGCGGACTACGACACGAACGAGGGCCGACCCGAGCCCGAGGTCGTGCGGAGCCCTGCTCGGGCCCAACACGCTCTAGGGACCTCCCGAGCTTGGGGGGCCGTTGACCGTGTGCTGGCCGGTCAAGGGGTGCCCAGCCCCCGTCAATTTTTATTTGGATTGTCATAAATAATGCATTATCAGTGGCGGTTTTTCTTTGGAACCGCTACAAATATATCTGTGGCGGTTTTAGCAAGAAACCGCCACTGATAATGTGAGTATCTGTGGCAGTTTTTGGTTAAAACTGCCACTGATAATGTGAGTATCTGTGACGGTTTTAGCCAAAAACCACTACTCATAATGTGAGCATCTGTGGCGATTTTTAGCTAAAACCGCCACTGATAATATTATCTGTGGCGATTTTAATTTGAAACCGCCACGAATAATAAAAAATAGAAAATTTTAAATATTGCTAATTACCTCTCCTGCCTTCTAATTTGAAAGAATTGAAATTAAATAATATTACATTTGAAATAATTGGAACTAATATTTTATTTGCAATAATTGAAAAGATCGATCGAAACAGATTTAAAACTTCGGAGGCCGTTGTGAGGCCCTAAATGGCCTTTTTTTGGAATTCCGTCGCTGCGCACGCACTCACATAAAACATCAAAATCTGACCATCTGATTTTCGCATATTTATAAAATTCGGGTGCTACTTTTCGTTATCTTTTCAACGGGCCAAAGAACACCCCGATCGGAGTTACGAGTCAAAAGTTATGGCTATTTTAATAAAAGTGCTTGGATTTCATATTTGGAAATTAGAATCGGTGCCCAAAAGAATATAATTGAAGATCTCATCGTGTGATGATTCCAGAAAGCATAAGAACACCAAAATCGAATGTACGAGTCAAAAGTTATGCTGTTTTTACAAGTTTTATTAATAGTAATGGCACATATACTGCAAGCATAATTAATAGTCAAAAGTATAGAAAATAAATTTGAAAGTTTTAAATTTTGCTAAGTACCTCTATAGTTTGCTAATTTGAAATAATTGGAAATCAGTGTTCGGGTGCTTCACAACGTTAAGGAGAGGAGGTACGCATATGTTAAATGTGATCATACCACCACTAAAGTACTTGATCTTATCAAAACTCCTTGTGTGATGTTAAAAATGTCCGGATTCAATCAGAATTCTGAAATTGAGCCTTCTTAGGTGAAAGTAGTATTAGGATGGGTGATCTCCTGGGAAATCCCCCCTAATTTAATGTTTGTAAACTGCCAGCTAATAAAAATAACGCTAATATTATCAGTAGTGGTTTTTGGCTAGAACCGTCATTGATTATCAGTGGCGGTTTAACCGCTACTGATAATATTATCAATGATGGTTCGAAAATCGCCACTGATAATCCCCAATTATTAGTGGCACTATATCAGTGGCGGTTCGAAAACCACCACTAATGACAGTTACGAACCGCCATTGATATGTATTTTTCTAGTAGTGCCTCTTGGTTCATGCATTCAAGCTTTATAGTTTCTCTACATATTCTATTCTACAGTTCTCATCTTTGCAAACTAATCATAAAGCTAAGAATTAACTTATTCTACCTAATATATAATTTGTTTTCCCTGATGGCATCGTCCAAATATAGCTTCCCTTTTTTAAGAGCTTTCCTGTATTCTCGTAAATTTTATGTTTTTTTTAGAATGGGCTAAATGTTATTTTATGTATGTCAGGTTGTTATTAAAATGTTAAATGAGATTGGAAGTGTGGAAAATATTCCAGATTTTATTGAGGGGGTGAAAAACAGTTGATATATACCTTCTGCCTGATTAATATTTTCTGGTGTGGATGGCAGTCTTTTCGGTAGAACAAATTTTGCTTTAATATCTTCTTGATGCACTTTTGAACTTGTTTTAGAAGAATTATATGTTAAATTTCCAGAAAGAGGACGATGTCAGGTTTTGGTCACCGTGTGTATAAAAACTATGATCCTCGTGCTCAAGTCATCTGACAGGATCCTCTTATCGTGGTTAGCTATTCTCATTCTGTTTAGCCATACAAGGGCATGTACAATGGGTATTAATTGCTGGCCCTAAAAATTGCCATATAGGTAGGAAAGCTGACGTGAAGGGGAGAGATGGGAAGGAGAGAGAAACAGCGTTGTTTCGTGAAACAACGACTCTTGACGTGGGGATCAAAAAACAACGACGCTAGAGCCGTCTGTTGGAGAGCCAGCCAACCCTAGCGTCTCCTACCGTAAAAGAGGCGCATGTAGAAAATTAATTATCAGGCATTTAATGAAGAGACAGCTTTAGAGACTGTCATTTGTATGCGAACTGACTCTTGTTGACATGGACTGTTTAGGAGATTGAGTTGGGCTCAACCTTTATACATGCCCTAAAAGAAAATATGCCCTCCTCGAAGTCTTGGCTCCAGATTCATGAAAGAGGGAAGAGAAAGAGAGCAGAGAGGGAAGATCGAGTCTGCAAGCCATACCTTGGCGACGGCGGTTGGCAGCTGCAGGCGGTCGTCAGGGTGCTCCAGGAGGCTGCAGGCGGTCTTCGGGGTGCTCTAGGTGCTCGCTGGGGCGCTCCAGGCAACGGCGGTCGTCGCGGGCTCGTTGGGGCACTCCAGGACGATGGCGCAATGGGCACAAATCGAGCGAAGGTGTGGATGGCAGCGCAAAGGGGACAATGGCGCTACGGGCTCAGCCGAGCAACGACGGGGACGTCGGCTCGAAGGGGTTGAGGCAAGGAGGCGACGCGACGGGCTTCGGCTGAGCGACGACAGGGACAGCGGCGCGAAGGGGTCAAGGTGGGGACGACAGTGGCGCAAAGGGGCTCAAGAAGGGATTCCTGCATGGAGCGACTCTTTTGCTGATTCTTGCTCTACGTTCAAAACTGAGAAGCGCTCCTCAGTGATTTTGATTCTTGTGCAAGGGAGCCGGAGGCATTTGGTAGAGCTTCGGCTCCATCAGACAAGAATCCGAGAGCTAGAGCTCTATCGAACGGGCTTTTAATGACTTGACGGTACAGCAGAATATCAAGAACCTTTAATGTAAAAAGTTGGGAACGTACGTACTTTATTATGACCTATTAATATAAATTAGAAACATCCTTGTAAAAAAACAAGTCGGTTTTGGAATAATGGCATAGGCTTCAAAATACAATTTTAGTCAACAATGTTTATTGAAATCCATGTTTATAAAACATAAAGAAAGTATAGCATCATTAAGGTTCCTTGAGATAAATCTATCTATATAACGTACAAACTGTAAATCAAAATAGTCATTGTGATATTATTGCCGGAGTTAAAATAGTTTGATTATAGGCAGTGGCTTGATTAAATTACAAAGTAATATTGCATTCTTGATCTGAGTTACTATCAACATAACAATGTTCTCCTCGCAGGAAAGATACCGACATAACAAGGTTTGTCATGTGCTCGATCAAGCGAAAACAGCGACGCTAGCGTCACAATGCTACAATCGCCAATGTAATCATATCACGCGCACTCCGTATGACAATTTGGCCAGATAGCATGCTTTAAGGGAGGAAAATAGGATGCTAGGAACTCACAATCTAGACCAAGAGTGTGTGCATTCTCCAATCCAACCCAAGGCTCATAACACACACACTCCCACAGCCATCAAACAGTAGTAGGAAGAAACATCCCATACCATCCATGGCGTACCATCTGTTACAGAAAGAACTTTATCAGGACTCGAACCACAAATCCACAAATGGCTCACACAATGCAAAGAAACTTCTACTTGCTACCAAGGACAGGAATGATGGGTTTTCTGGATTTTAAAAAGCAATCATGGAATTTCTGAAGACTCATTATCATCGAATGGCATTGAAAATAAAAATACTATTGTAAAGATCACATCGACACTCTTCCCATGTAAATATTTGCCATTCGTGCCCCAAACATCTCTCTAATAATGCCATTGGAATCTTCCAGGCAGAAGCTCATTACACAAAACAATAACATTAAAGGCTAAAGCAAGCATACAAATACATGAGAACTATAAACTGAAATTCTGACAACCCATCCTGCAATTTTGAGATGGCCGGCGATTCCAACTTTATCGAAATTGACAGAATAGATGATGGAAACAAACAAAGAAATTTATTCGCAGTCATCAGCTCAAATATCAAACTTCTCTACGTGGTCCCAAGACAAATATGATCAGGTAGATTTTCATAATGGGGATGCATCAGACGCTTAGATCTTGTTAAGGGCCTGAACAATGTCATTCTTCAGGTCCTCAAAATCCTCCACTCCAATGCTGAACCTGATCAGGTTGTCCTTGATCCCATAGAAGTCCCTCTGCTCCTTTGAATCCCTATTTATGAATCACAGCTCAAAAGTAAGCACAACTGAACAATATCATTCGTTTTGAATGATTGTGATAAATATATAGTTCATACCAGTAAGACATGATGGCAGGTTGATCAATTATGCTCTCACAACCCCCAAATGAAGGGGCGTGGTAAGGTATCTTGACAGAATCAATAAATTTCCTAGTAGCATCGAAGTCTCCAGCAACCTTAACATACAAGGAAATTTAAAAATTAAAACATGTGATATTGTCAATAAATCAGTACAATGGTACATAGACAACAGATTACCTCAAAACTAACAACGCCACCAAAGCCAGTCATTTGACTCTTGGCAATGTTATGTTCTGGGTGACTTGGCAAACCAGGATAGTAGACACGCACAATCTAGGAATATGAAACAACAGCTTCAGTTAAAACAACAAAAACATGGATGGCCAGTAGTTTGTACTATGAATAAAAGGAACACAGTTTACAAACCTTTGGATGTTCCTCTAAAAACTGGGCCATCCGTAGAGCAGTATTATTCTGGCATTGTACACGGAGATGCAGTGTCTTCATGCCTCGAAGGATCAAGTAGGAAGCATTCTGATATCACAATGCAAAAAATATAACAAACAAGAAATCGGAACATTCAGCAATGGTATATAAGACAGAAATAGGATGACATAGAAGAACACAAAGTATATTTGTTACTATTCAAATTGCTTTCAACAGGTTCAAGTCAACAATGGTGTAGAACAAGGATAACAATGTCAATAAAGCTAGACGTTCGGTACCCAGTAGATCAAGCTTCTGGATATATGGATACCATACTAGTGCATAATTTAGGAACACAAACTATAGCAGCAATCATCTCATTTTGACCCATGTAAAGCTTGACAATATTTGAAAAACAGAAGTAGATGGCTTTTACATATGTTGCAGTGAAGTGAACATGATATTTTTGTTATTTCCATTTAAATTTGCTCTATGGAGGCTTGCAGGACACTACCACATGAGGCTGGCAACACACAGGCATGCCAAAAAGGATTATAAAAACTCCTGATATATAGTAATGTAACTTGCTAGACAATTAAAAATTTTCTAAGTTCTAACCATCAAAAATAGAAGCTTGTCACTACTGTGACTACCTATAATGAATGCAAACAAGGTGCAAGAGAGAGAGAAATTTCACCAATCAAACATACCGGATTTAGAACACCACCAACAACATGGTGATAAATGCGGACTTTGGAAACTAGCTCATCCCTGCCACTGATACAGCCTCCAATAACCTATAAAAAACTCTCATTAATGCAAATCTATATCTGTAAAGAGAGATAGGAAGTTTGGCCCATAAACTCACATCATTGTGCCCAGCTATGTACTTCGTTGCAGAATGAATAACTAGGTCAGCACCTAAAGTTAGTGCCTTCTGATTGATAGGGGAGGCAAAGGTACTATCAATACAAAGCAGTGCTCCCTTGCTATGGCACATATTTGAGACGAGCTCAACATCAATGCATCTGAGAAATGGATTAGTAGGAGTCTCTGTGAAGAATAGAGATACCTGAACATAGATCATTAACAAATTAGGCTATTTGTTGATAAATAGATCTATGCCAATATTGGAGGTGTAGGAAATGACAAAAATCACACTCACATTATTATTATCCAGTGCATTTTGGAGAGCACCCATGTCGGCAGGTCTAATAACAGTCATCTGGACATAAAGTGTATCACAGGATAAGCAACACATGGTAAACATTGCATTAAAAACAGATGCAACAAAGAATTCTCGCAAAATTTCAAGATTAGTTAGCATTGTGCAGATTGTGATTACTTAGTATAGACATCTGAAATCCTGGTCTTGAATGCAGTTTGCATTTCTGCATAATGTTTAATCCTTCAGCGAGTATCCTATGATGTGCAGTACATTTTAGGCTTCTACAAATTGCTTGCAAGCCACATGCCCTGACAGCAGTTACAGAATCAAGTATTTGTATGCAATAGTACTGCAATGAATGTCTCCTATTGGCTCTCACACAACTAATTGAACTGTATACAGACTATGTAATCATATTACAGAAACAACTAGAGCATAAGGATAGCACATATTACCGAAATTCCCTTCTTAGGGAGCTCAGTCTCCATGTAAATTCTCGTCTTGCGGTAGCAATCAGTGGTGGTCACAATGTGCCCACCCGCTGGAACAAGTGTGCTGAGCATAGCCACACTTGCGTACATCCCTGACGCCACAAAGACAGTGGACTCAGCTTTCTCCAGTGCACTGCAGCATCAAAACTCACAACTATCAAACTCCCCACCCAATGCAACCAACGAGCAACGAGGCATAAAACACTTCATCCACAAAGAGGCAGAATAAACACTTCACCTCATCTTCTTCTCCAATGCCTCCGTGGTTGGGTTCCCATACCTCCCATATTCGAAGCTAGCATGCCTCCCCTCCTAACGAAAAGTAAGATTGGCATTTCCACAACAGATCTATCAAATTTGACAACTGCAACACCGAACGTCTATCATCCTAAATCAAAACAAAAGGGATTCCACGGCTCAAAGGATATTTATCAAAGGCAGGATGTTTCGAACCTTGAAATCGATTAGCTCCTGCGAGTTGTTGAACCAGTAGGCGGATGTGTTCACTACCGGCGTGGTGATCGCGTCTGTAGCGATCCTTCTCCCCAACCTCTCGCCTTTTAAGATCAAACCAGCAAACGGGTCAAAAACAAAAGCATGGCCGCGAGAAATAGTGGTAGATCTGACAGGAACAGGCGAGCGAGTGGGCTACCTGCGTGGACGGCGAGGCTGGCGTCGGAACCGAGCAGGGCGCGCTCGGCCAATGCGGCGGCGGATGGCTGCGCGAGCTTGGCGTTGGGGATTGCGCCAACCTCGGCCGCCGCCGCCGCGGAGGCGGCGGCGGATGCGGCCGCGGCGTGGGAGGAGACGCCGCGGGTGCGGCCGCCGCCGCCGGAGTGGGAGGGGCCGGCGAGGCGGTCGGACCACGCGGCGGCGACGATCTGCGCGACGCCGATGTTGCTGCAGTTGCGGCGGGCCTTGGTGCTGAGCTGGCGGACGAAGTTGGGCGGGAAGCGTAGGATGGTGGCGGAGGCGAGGACGCCGCCGGAGTCGGCGACGAAGGACGCCGGGGAGGAGAGGGAGACGGTGGCCATGGGAAGCTAGGGTTTGGGTAGCGGCGCGGGGCGGGGCGCTTGGTCGCGGCGGCTTCGGCGTGGGTGGGTGGGTGGCGCTCGTGTGGCCTTTCGAAATGGGGAGCGGCGTATTTGTAGTTAAGTCAGGTCGACGGCGTTCCTCGGTTTGGTTAGCGCACGCTTATCGCTACGTGCACCCAGAGAAAACGAAATTAATTATTTGCGAGCTTCAAGGCCCGTTTGTTCACTGAAATTTTCCAGAAATTTCATATAAAATAGTTCAATTGTCACGTGAATGGAGAAATACTCCCGTGTTCCAAACCATCCTAAGGTTCTCTCAGAGCATACAATAAAAGCTTGTTTGGTTGATGTCTCGCATTTAATCGATTGCGAGTCTCTGGCTGCCCAACTCGATTCCGGAAACGGTCATAGAGCTCGTTTTCTACGAATCTAGCTGTGATTGCTTTGTGTATCATGCTGGTCTGACTCTGCACCACGCACAAGCAACCAAACAGCCATCTTGCATGCGTAGATACAGGCTCACGCCATACAACGAGCAATCAAACGCTGGTTCTCTGGCTCCCGCGAGTCTAGCCGTGTGGAACCAGGCAACCAAACAGCCCCTAAAGCAACTTCAGTTAATTTTAGCTTGTCCACATTAATTTTGTCCTATGTGGAAAAGTGAGAAAAGATGAGAGAGAAGAGAGATGGTTCTTATTTAGTAGTAAGTATTGCACGAGAGTATAGGTAGATTAGTTATATACAAGAGATAAGAGATAGTTAATGCACGGCATCTAGAGCCAATTTTTAGAGATAGCTATTATACAAACTGGTTTTAGCACTTACTCTAGATAATATGAATGGAAATGAAGTAAACAATTGATTTTGTTATTGTACTTGCCCTTAGTTCTCACCTTTAGGTTTGGCAAATATCCCCTCTCCACTTTGGCTTGTAACATGAACAATGTTTTTATAGATGTAATATAAATAGCGCTCGGTAACTAAATGTGCGATACACCACCAAAGTGTGTATATATATATATATGGAGGGGGGCATATCCAGTGTAATCACCGTGCAATTCAACTAAGAAAAGTTTCAAAAAAATTTGAAAAAAATCATGGATGTACATCTCATCTTACCCCATCTATATATAAAATTTTATGATCAAATTCGTCCTATGTTAAGAGTAATAAAAAAGACAAATTTCTGACAAACTTGAATAGTTCAAATGCACCCAAAATTTGTCTTTTTTGTAACTTCTAGCATAGGATGAATTTGATCATGAAATTTTATATGTAGATGGGATAAGATGAGATGTACATCCATGATTTTTTTCAGAATTTTTTGAAACTTTTCTTAGTTGGATTGTACGGTGATTGCAACATTTCCCTGATTGCACTGGATATGCCCCCATATATGAATTACATATACACATTATATATATATATATATATATATATATATATATATATATATATGAAAATGGTTCTATACTACTAGGAGTACGTACTCCCACCTCTAGTATACCGCTTAAACGATGTTGTTATACCTCTTTATCCTTTTGAGTATACTCTAATACTAATTATAAGATACTTAAAGGTGAGTTCCACAAAAAAAAATCATCAAAATCCCCTCTTTTATAGCATAATTTGTGTATATATTTCTTTTAATATGAAAACGGGTATATAGCAAAAAATGAAGGGCTCCGATGATTTTTTTTTCAACTATGTCGCATTGGAGTATCTTAGAATTATTATTGAAGTATACCAAAGTGATAAATGAGTATAACATGTTTGTTTAAGTGGTATATTGAATGGGAGTATGTACTCTAGAGTCTGAAAAGGCTTCATATATATATATATATATATATATATATATATATATATATATATATATATATATATATATGAAGCCTATTTTCTACTCCCTGGAGTAATTACTCCATATGCCGTATCTCACAATGTATGGGGTATCTCTTGTGACGGAGGGTGTATACACGTAGTATACGAGTATATAAGATCATCTAGGTGGTATGTACATTTTTTCAGAGGTGGTATGCGTATTTTTTTGGACATACTCCTTTTTATGTGCGTATATGAAGGTATTTACAAAATACACTAAAAATCATAGACTCCCTTGCAATTTTTTCATGCGGCTCACATTGGAGTATCTTATAATTAGCGTATGAGTGTACCCAAAGTGATAAAGGAGTATTTCAAATTCGTTTAGATAGTATTTCAGATGTGAAAGTAACTACTCTCAGAGTATATATATATATATATATATATATATATATATATATATATATATATATATATATATATATATATATATAGGAAGCTTTTTTCTACTCCTGGAGTAATTACTCCCTATGTCAGATCTCACAACGTATGGGGTATCTCATACGACGGAGGGTATGTACGCCAGAGTATACGAGTATATAAGATCATCTTGGTGGTATGTACATTTTTTCGAGATGTGGTATGCGTATTTTTTTGGACATACTCCTTTTATGCACGTATATGAAGGTATTTGCAAAATATGTTAAAAATTATGGACTTCCTTGCAATTTTTTCATACGGCTCACATTAGAGTATCTTATAATTAGTGTATGGGTGTACCTAAAGTGATAAAGGAGTATTTCAAATTCGTTTAGGTGGTATTTCAGATGTGGGAGTAATTACTCCCGGGAGTAAAAGATATTTTTCCTATATATATATATATCGATACATAGTAAGGTTGTGAGTATGTTTGGTTAGTATTTTCCCTCTTAGCCTTACTAAAAATTGATGGTTGCAAAAGAATACCTTACTAAAATTGAGGCTATCAAATTTTTTGAAAATCTGTTTTTTTTTTATTTTCTAAGCTGAAAAAGTTGTTGTAGCTTTTTATAGAAGCGTTTAATAAATAGCTAATTTCCCTCAGTAATAAACTACAAAAGTAGATCCAATCTAGTTTTCAGCTTTTGACTTTTGTTAGTTATATATGATTTTTGGTTTATGTCAAAAGTAGCTTAAAAGCTGAGCTGTTAGGGGTTTACTGGCTTTTCAGAGATTGAAGTTGGTTTTAAACCCCAAACAAGACCTAAAACTATATAAACATGACTAGGTGGCGCGGCTTAACCTCTCTGCATCGAGTCTTTGTACCATAGTTACATAAAAATTACTGAGTGATCCATACATGACAAGCAGCGGGCTTTTGCTTGTCCCGCTTCTGCTTTAACTCTAGCAAAGCCGTTTAGGGGTGGGGTGGGTTGTAATCAACTAAGCATACTACCTCTAATTTAATATGTCATGGTTAACTATCCTTGTCCATTGGAAAAAAACTTCCAAGTAGAATCATACCGCACTACCCTAAGAAACGAGGACACATGGCAACCACGAATCCTCATTTCCTTAAGCCCTATTTGTTTGGCTTTTTCATCTGCTTAAAAGTCAAAAAGTTAAAATCTAAACAAATGAGTAGTTTTTTATCTGAACTTTTTAAAAGTCACCGGAGAGAGAGAGGTTTTTTCGGCTTATTGATGGTTGGTTTTAAACTAATAACACAAAAGTTAGATAAAATTATCCACCTCTATCACGTACAAAAGCCATTAACTTTTAAGCTATTTAAACTAAAAAAACTAACTTTAAACTAAAAAAAAATCTAAGCCTAAACAACCAACCAGAGTATTTTGTTCTTCCTATGGTCCTATCTCATTACTCGTTAAGGTGAAGCCAATTGACATCATTACATATTGGCCGCCAGGACGACAACCGAAGAGCGGCACGAACGTTGTTTCTCCCGTCTTCATCACCTCGTCAAGCAGCCGGCAGGACGTCGACGAATAGAGTGAACCAATCAACTTCCATGCGTCTTGTCAGCTGGTATGACAACCGTGTTTGCTCACGTCTTCCTCGCCTCGTCGAGCAACTAGCCGGCCGCCGGACGTCGAGTCTACTCGCCATCGCCCAAGCAGCTAAGAAACCGCGTTACAATTTGAATCCCGACGATACATATATCAGCTATTTCATACATCAATTGGATTGCGGCAACGCGGGATGCTAATTAAGCTCTTCTGATCAGAAGCTAAGAACAGTTCTGACGTTGCAAACTAAGTTGCACTCTTCAACCAGATGCTCGATGAGGCAAGGAAAGGTAGAAGGAACCACGTTTGTGCCATCCTTCGGTTGTCGTTTTGGCCACCAAGACGAAGTGGGGTATTTGGTACAGCTTCATCTCCATCAAAATCTCTGAAGTTATTGAAGTAGAGTATTCTTAGCTTTAAAAATTTATGAAGCCGGAGCTATAAGTACATTAAGAGTGTTTAGGTGGATCATCTTATTTACATTTTAGACTAAAAATATAAACTTAATTCACTTTATTTTAGCCTATAAACTTTAGATCTAATATAAAGCTAAAATTTGAAACCCTGCCAAACAGGCTGAAGTCGGTTGGTTTTACTCTCACGAGCCACGAGATGGATTATAGGAGGTAGCGTGGGAAGAAAATGTATGGAGGAATGGGAACTAAGGCCAGTCACAGTGGGAGTTTTATTATCATTTAATGAGCTGACATATCAGCAAAAATAGTGACATGACAAAGAAATTATGAGGAGAGAGAGGAGACAAGTTTCATCTGATTGTGTCAGGGACTGAAGAACCTCTGCCTGGTCAACGGATCAGTCAACAAACCCCTAACTCGAGCAAGGGTGAAAAGAAAGAAACACGAGTTCGAACAAGATTCAGACTCGACCAAGGGTAAACTTACCACTGAGCGGTCCTCCCACTCGACGTCTTTGTTGCTTTGGGGCTCGCCGGCTCAGGCGCTCGAGGCGGTCTTTTGCTCGCTTTTCTGCCCTTGCTTGCTCCGGCAATGCACCATCCGCCTCGCTGTCTTGAGTAGCTCTTGGCTCTCCTGCAGGCACAAACAAAGGTCAGTACGTGTCCGAACGCTCTTGAACTAGGCCCTGACTCGAGATATCTTACCTCGGTGCTCTAGCTCAGCACGTTCTTCAGAACAGGATCGTCCATGGAGTAGTCGAACGCCGCCTTCCCAAACATCTCGGTCATCCTGGCTGCTAGCCAGGACTCCTTCGGCGCTACTGGGAAGGCAAGACTGTTAGATAACCCCAAGCTCGAGCTTGAGCAGTTTTCAGTTCAAGAAGACTTACCGGTCAGGCCCTCACGAGTGAGGTCATCGCGTCCCTCGATCTCGAAGAATGGGTGCAACTTCTTTCGTAGAGGGAACACCCGGTTCCGCAAGAAGTCGTTGGCGATGGTTTGACTGGTGAGGCCGCGCGTGGCGCAGATGTGAATAGCGGCAATGGATTCTTGGTCGACCGCCAGGTCGTCCGCCTCGAGGGTCTGGCTCTCCATCATACACGAGCGCGTCGTCCTCGCCTCTCTTTAGGTAGAATCACCTCTTGGTCCATGGACCGAGAGAGTCTCAATCATAGAGTTGGGGGAAGGATCAAGGAAGTCTCATCTGTAATCGAAAGTAGAGGTATTTAACCACGGGGTCCTTCCCGGTGCGGAACAAGGAGAAATAGCGAAAAAAGAGAGAGGGGGTAGGAAGAATTCCCAAGAACCCCTCGCACAAATGAGAAAAGATAGAAAGAAGGATGGAGTTCGGCACCAGATTGACAAGTTCAATCTCGCATTGTGTGAGGACCGACGCCATGAAGTTGCTCTCCGACGTCCGCAAGCCGAAGAGCATGTACTGCTTGGTGCTGACGAGATCGTCTTCCCGGTCATGGCCGCTTCCGCCCAAGAACCGCCATGTCGCCGGATCCAAAGACCCTCTGCACCTTCGAGCTCCTTCATCCTCGCCAGCGACAAAGTGTTCTTCTCGAACTTGGCCATGAGATTAGTTTAGTGTTTGGTCAGGGAAGAAAAGGCGGTTTGGACAGAAGGCTAGAAAGTCGGGATCGCCAAGGATTCAAGGAAGGTTGGGAATTTTTCAGAGGAGTCGATGGTTCGGGTTTTATGAGCCCCGATCGATGATAGCTAGGGCTGTTGCACCTCAAAAGGCGCGCCAGTTGCGCATCGACAGGCGCACTTAGGGATTTGGCGACAGAATCAATGTGCCGCGAGCTAAAAACCGTGAAATGAAACTTGCCACTAGGAATGGCCTAAGGGGTCAGGACGCTTGAGGATTTGTGGTTGCCACGTGTCCTTATTCTAGGGGTGGTGCCATACTGCCATATGATTCTACTGCAGTCTGCAGGGCAGGGCAAGTCATACTTTGGTTGTGGTGAGACATGGTGGTCCGCATAGGCCTGTCCATGGGTAGCCCGGCTGGTCAATCCAACTTGGCTCGGTTTTTCTAGGCTCGAGCCCAAGCTTTGGACCCGTAGACCCAACACGAGCCCGACAAATAATTTGGAAAATGAAATTTTCTTTTTTTTCTGTTTAGGCCTTTGGGTTAGGCCAAGCTTGATCATGGTCTTTCAAGGCTGGACTTTCCCAGCCCAAGCCCAAGCCCAAACCCAAGCCCGGACTCCGAACAAGCCTAACATGCCTTGTGTATGCGATTTTCCTCTGCAGTTTGCTTGGCCTAAGCAGGTCGCTCAACTATTGGGCCCACGCTTACTCATTCCGAGCCACACACTGAAAGGCATGAAGTAAGCAACAAAAAAATATCATTTCCTCACACAACTGGTCGGCTGACTCGGACTAATCATTTTGGTTTCTCTATTTCTGTCTTCTCTCTTCGTTTATGTTTATAAGACTATATTTCTTATTGGTATACGAATAAAAAATATTAAAAATAACTAAATTATATCTAATAATTATTATTAAGCATTATATTCAGTGTATATAAAACATATACACTGAATATAGTGCTCAATGATAATAATTAGAGAATATACATTATATTCCGTCGATCATTACCAGCCACATCACGCTGCTACCAAAACCAAGCCACAAATTGCTGGAACCAAAACCATGCGACAAATCTAATTGCAGGACGACATTATTCTTTGGACGCACAGTACTGTAGGCCGACATCACAAGCTTACCAGTGACTCGATGAGATGGTCGGAGAGACAGGCCACCAAGCCCTACGGCGGCATGAATCAGACCACAAAATGGTGAGTAGGGAGCGCGTAACCTTATTGTTTACACCAGTTTTTGGAAGCTACGACATGAGTTTAGCTACAACACGGTGCGTCTCAAGGAATTTGAACAATATACTAACAATATTTGGAAACAGAGTCCAAATAGGAAACTACACGTCGATTCGGATTGCTTTGACGTGTTGGATCGGGACTCGGATCGGCCGATGAGTATAAAAGGCGAAAGAGGGCTGCGTGAAGGGCATCCACAATCCAACAAACACATCTACTACTTTTTCGCTCATAGTTTTTAGTCTTTTAGTATTGTAATCTTTCCTCTCGAAGTCGACATCGATCAAATAAAGTTGCGATCGCCGATTGTTTGATCGTCATTGGCTTCTTCAGTTTGATTTGTTCGCCTTGTTGCGCATCGCCTTTTCGTAATCGATCTACCTTTTATCCCCTGATTAGTCTTAATCGGCTAATCTAGTTACCTTTAACAAATCGGCTTTCGGGTCGATTCTTGTTCTAGCCGATTCGCTACTGTGATCGGCTTGATTGAATTTTACATTATCCTCCTTATCGATTGCAGGTCAAATCGGTTGGCACGCCAGCAAATCAACCGGTGTTAAATGCGGTGTGTTGTGGGCCATAAACCCTCTTCCGGTTTTTGGCGCCAACACATTTTTGGCACGCCCGGTGGGACCGATCGACAAGATGACTACGAACAAATCCATCGCCCCAGCCGATGTCAACACGGAAGCAATCATCGCCGCCACATTGAAGATTTGACTCGAGCAGCAAGAAGGAAATCAAGATCGAAAAGTCGCATTGGAGGAGTTGATGCTGAGTTGCTATCAAAAAACCCGACGAGGGGTTACCCAGAAGACGGCGCTTCCAACCTTGAACCCACTTGGTGAAGCTGGCGTTACATCGACTCGTAGTCGATACATGCCCGCCAAGCTGAATTATCTATCATGATCGAGCAACTGCATCACGCATTGATCAATCAATCATCGGCTTTGGTTACAACGCTAAAGCCGATGATAGAAAATAGCGTGAAGACAATTGCACAAGAATTGGCAACATCTGCGGGATTGCTCGATCCGTTGCAGCCACTCCCAACATACCCGGCCTATTCTGTGGCACCAAATGCCGATACCATCAAAGTGTCGGCACCTACACCCTCACTAATGCCGACTCAAATTTACACGTTGTTGGCACCACCAAACCTCGCCCAAACCTCGCCACTATTACCATGCATACACCGACGTTGCAAAATTAGATCCATCAAGATCGAACTTCCCACACCAAATTCCGCTTCTCACCAATTGAGCTAGATAAAATTATAAACTTCAAGGACCAACTCAACTTAGAAACCGGCTCCATACAAAGTAGTTACATACACGGAGCCGTTCGTTCCACTGCCCGAGGTGCCGACTACCAGAGCCGATGGGTATGAACCATGGCAACAACAGTACCCATCGGCTAGATCAAATCGACCAGCCGAGTTTGCACTCTAAAGGCGGGATACTATTCATCCCAATTGGCCAAACCTCGGCATCGCGATCGCCAATAATATCAATTGGCCGATCGATTTCTATGGTCTTGAGAGATCAATTCGCCATGTTTCAAAGGAAAAACGATCGGCTATAGAAAGCCGTACCCAGATTACATTGACCGAATGCCATATCCCCATAACTTCAGGATTCCCGATTTTGCGAAATTTTCAGGAGACGATTCGGTCACCACTTTAGAACACGTTGGACGATTTATCGCCCAATGTGGAGAAGCAGCTCAATCCGATAGGTTAAAAATTAGACTCTTTCCATTATCTTTGTCAGGAACTGCTTTCACTTGGTTCACGAATCTGCCTCCAAATTCGGTCCACTTTTGGAACGATTTAGAGAGCCGATTTCATGAATACTTTTTCTCTGGTAGTCTGGAATTGAGAATTTCAGATCTAAGTGCCGTCCGACAAAAGTTTGGTGAACCGGCTTCTGACTACATCAGGAGGTTCAGAGAAGTGCGAAATCGATGCTTTAGCGTAGTATTGCCCGACAATCAGCTAGCCGATTTGGCATTTCAAGGGTTGATTCCCCCACTCAAGGAAAAACTTGCCGGACAAGAGTTCGCTGACTTAAGCCATCTGCTTCATCGAGTATCGGCACAAGAAAGCCGATATTTAAGTAAAGAATTCAAGGATAAAATTAGAATAAATGGCAAAGATAAAGCCAAGGTAAATATGGTCGAGTATAGCTCTAGTGAAACTTCGGAAGATGAAGCAGACGTGAATATAGCCGAATGGATAAAAAGTTCTAAAAAGCCGCTTGTCCGTTTCAGGCTTAAGCCGACTAGAAATAAGTCGGAGGTTAAATACGCTTTTGATGTATCCAAGTGTGACCGTGATATTTGACATGCTACTACAAGAGAAACTAATACGTCTACGAAGGGCATACTATACCATCACCGATGAGATCAAGAAACGACTCAGATCGTAAGTGGCATCATTCTTTTTCCCATAACACTAATGATCGAAATATTTTTCTAAGAAGACATACAGCACTATCGAAGATGGCTCGCTTAAGTTCGCAGAAGAGCCACCATGGAAGTCGATGTCAATCCTTCCCAATTAACATGGTTCGATTGTTCGCAAAGGGAAACAAATTGTCGAGGAACGACCAGAACTACACGACAAGTCGATATAAAATCTAGCTCAAAAGGAGAAACACTAAAAATAACGATCGGCTCACTTCAAATCGGGTTTATCAGATGGGAAGAATTCAAGGACTGTGAAACCAAAAGGAGAATTGCAAGCCTCGGACGATGGTACAAAGCCGAAAGATCTCCACGAAAAACAACATTCAAGCCTAAGCCAACTTTTTTCACAGCTTGTTCGAAAAATATGAAAGGATAAGCCATCGGCAGAGCAAAGAAGCTCGCCAACCAAATGGGCCGTGTCGGCCAAACAATGTGTTTCGCCAAACAATTTGCATCGCTAGACGCCGCAGAAAAGAGCTCATCGAGATGTCCTTTGGCAATTCTGCTGGGAAAGGGGTGTGGCACTACTGTCTCGCAAAATCATGCCCCATGGAGCATTACCCACAAAGAAATTGGCCAAGACAATCAGTAAAGAGCGCTTATTCAAAGCAACGATGATCAAGTCAAACAGTAACACAGTGAAGCCAAGAAAAGAGAGGCTGGGCACACCAAATCAAGACAAGGAAAAAGAGACAGCCGAGAACTTGGTGGGTAAAATCCGTAAGCCGGTGGAACCTAAACCTAGATGGTGCCCGATTGGGCTTAGCCGATCGCAACGAAGGCGGCTCCAGCGCTTAAGGACGCATGAAATGAGAGAGGCCGAGGAAGAAAAATAGAGGGATAAAACATTCAATGAATTGCGGCCGATAAACATTGTCAGGAAGGAATGGAGGAGAAAAGAACAAGCCGACAACGAGTCAGATTCTTCAGACGATTTGCTGTCACCAATAGTCCGAAATGACACTCCTCCCATGGATATCAACATGGTATTCATTCTACCAAATTAATTCAGATCAAGACCGAATCGGCTAAAGATACGTTCGCTCAATTGTGCTCGGGACAGAAGCAAGGTTCGAAAAACCACAAGATCCTCATCGGCATTTAAAGCCGCTTGTACTTAAAAGGCTTTATCAACGAAAGCCGATATCCGTGATGATTGTAGATGGAGGGCTATCAGAACTTAATGCCGCTCTCCACTTGCAAAAAGTTGGGCAAAACCGATGAAGACTTGATCAAGACTAACATGGTGCTAAATGATTTCACCGGTGATCCCAATGAAGCAAAAGGAGTAATGGTTACAGAACCAACCGTCGGCAAAGAAAACTTTGCCGATCGCATTCTTTGTAATCGAGGCAAAAGGGAATTACAACAGATTTCGGACGGGATTGGATACACGCGAATCGCCAGATACCTCAACAATGCACCAATCGCTTGTCCAAAGGAACGGAGACGAAGTCGAAAGTTGTCTCAACCGACACATCGGCTCATATTGCCATGGCCACTCTAACGCAAATTGGCCACACGAAGAAGCGTAATGCATATCGTAAGGCACTAGACGATTGTGATTTCATCAGCATTGGGAAGACAGGCTTTACGCCGATCAGTGTCAAGCCAGGCACCTTTGATCGGGCGACCGAGATCTTGAGAAGATGGGGTCAAAAATGATCCAACTCCTACAAGACAGAGAGCAAGGAGCTATCGGCATGGGATAAACTCTGCGGTTATTGAAGATTTCCAAAGCGAAAAATTGGGCCAAGGCTTTATCACGATATGCTTGAAGAAGTCGACATAGGAGAAGGTGATAGAAAAAGACCAACTTTTGTAAGTGCAAATTTAGATCTAGAATATAAAAATAAGTTGGTCAAAATACTTAGAGAGTACAGGACTGCTTTACCGAGTATTACTTAAATGCTCGGATTAAGCCGACAGCTAGTAGAACATCGGCTACCTATCAAACCGGGGTATCGGCCATATAAGCAACCCCCTCGTCGTTGTAATCCAGAGCTGCATAATATAATAAAAGAAGAAATTGAAAGGTTGCTAGAGGCCAAATTCATAAGGCCTTGCCGATATGCCGAGTGGGTATCAAACATTGTGCTCGCTATGAAGAAGAACTAAGTCTGCGGGTATGCTAGATTTCGTATTTGAATAAAGCCACACCAAAAGACTAATATCCAATGCCTATAGCCGATATGCTTATCGATGCTGCATCGGTAACAAGATTATCGGTTTTTTGACGGCAACGCCGATATAACCAGATATTTATGGCAGAAACCGATATCCCCAAGACTGCCTTCAGATGCCCTGGCGCGTTAGGGTTGTATGAATGGCCAGTAATGACATTCGGCCTAAAAAACGCAGGCGCTACTTATCAACGTGCCATGAACTTGATCTTTCACGATCTAATCGGCCACATCGTTGAAATTTACATCGATGATGTAGTTGTTAAATCCAAGGAAGATTGGCAACATTTGGCCGATTTAGAAAAAGTATTTCAGAACACAAGAGCTCATGGGTCAAGATGAATCCTTTAAAATGTGCATTTGTCAGTATCGGTACCGCAATTCCTTGGTTTTATGGTACATCAAAGAGGAATTGAAGTCACTGCATAAGGGTCAAAGCCATAGTAAATACAAAACCACCAACATGCAAGAATGAGTTGCAAAAGCCGATCGGCAAAATCAACTATTTAAGACGATTCATTTTAATCTGTCTCGTAAGATTCAAAGCTTTCACACCATTGCTAAAACTGAAGGATCATCAGGAATTTGTGTGGGGAGCCGATCAGCAGAAGGCTTTTGATGATATAAAGCAATACTTAGCATCGCCACCAGTCTTGGCCGCACCCCAGAAAGGTATTCCATTCAAGTTGTATATATCGGCTGAAAACGAGACCATCGGAGCCGTATTAGCACAAGAGATTGATGGTAAGGAGCGTGTGATATTTTACTTAAGCCGACGCCTCGTGGACGCCGAGACCAGGTACCCTCCAGTAGAGAAATTATGTTTATCATTATATTTTGCTTGCACAAAATTGAGACACTATGTATTAGCATCGACCTGCATAATAGTGTGTAGAACCGATGTCGTCAAATACATGCTGTCCGCTCCAATTCTAAGAGGACGACTTGGGAAGTGGGCCTACGCCCTGACCGAGTTCGATCTACAATATGAATCGGCTAAAGCCATTAAGGGCCAAGTGATAGCCGATTTCATAACAGGACACGACACTTTGGCAGGAATAGTCGATGTAGCCCCATGGCAATCAGATTTTGATGGGTCGGCTTTGCCAGAAGGGAGTGGAATAGGTATTGTACTAACTTTGCCAAAAGGACACGACATGGAGTTCAGTGATATCGGCTTAAAAGCCGATGCTCTAATAACCAAGCTGAATACGAAGCACTACTCACAGGACTGCAGTTGGCAGATAGTATTGGGGTGAGTAGTATAGAGGCATATGGCGACTCATTACTAGTGGTGCAACAAATTAAGGGAGAATTTAAATGCAATGATGAGGTATTATCAAAGTATCTAGAACATTGTCTTGAGGTCATCAATACCTTCACATCATTCCATATCGCTATGTGCCCAGAGAGATGAACAACAAAGCCAACACCTTGGCTCGTGCATCTTCAGCTACAAGGAATACAAATGACACGGAGCATTCAACTAATCGACAAAACAAGATCTGGTGTTGATAATGCCGATCGAGGACGTAAATAAAAGCTACCTATTGATCCATCCAAGCCTACAAAGACGTAAGGTTCGCCAGACAAAGACTAAAGTATGTCGTGCTAGAAGGAGAATTATACTATCGGACCTTAGAGGGATTAAGTCTCCGATGCTTAAGTAAAGAAGAGGCAAAAGTGGCTATGGGTGAGGTTCACGGCGAATTTATGAGCGCATCAATCGCCCACAAAATGAAATGGATCCTAAGACTAACCGGGTATTTTTGGCCGATTTATGCCGAAGATTGTTTCAGATACTATAAAGGGTGCCAAACTTGCCAAAATTTGGGAACGTGTAACTTGCACTGTGATCGGCTTTACATCCGATCGTTAAACCATGGCCGCTCAGAGGATGGGGATAGACATAATCGGCCAAATATTCCCAAAGATCAAGCAAAGGCCATAAGTTTATCCTTGCACTATGCACTATTTTTCAAAATGGGTAGAAGCCGCCCGCTTAAAAAGGTTACCAACAGAGAAGCTATCGGCTTTGTTAATGAACACATTATCCATCGATTCGGTATTCCTCGCACTATCACAACCGATCAAGGGACGTTGTTCATGTCTAACGAATTCAAAAGTTTTGCGTAAAGTCGGGCATCAAATTGCTTAACTCATCACCGTATATGCTCAAAGCACGGACAAGCCGAGTCATCCAACAAATCTTTAATCAAGCCGATCAAAAGAAAAATCGACGAGAAACCTCGAAATTGGCATACTACGTTGTCGAGTCTCTATGGGCTTATCGGCTAGCATTTCACCGGATCGACTAAGTCATCACCGTATCGCTTGGTTTATGGCCAAGAAGCAGATGTTCGTGAGAAATAAATGTCTAATCTATGCGGTAGCAAGACAAAATGATCTATCGACCGATGAATACAAAGAACTAATGACGACAATTTGGATGACTTGGCGGAATTAAGGTCCGGTTACTCTAAATCGGCTTAAGAAGAATAAGGAAAGAGTTGCAAGAGCTTATAATAGAAAAGTCGGTCAAAATCCTTCAATGAAGCCGATTTAGTGTGGAAGACAATATTGCCGATCGGGTCTAAGAACAATTGATTCGGTAAATGGTCACCAACATGGGAAGGACCATATAAAGTAAATCGGCTTGTTGGCGGAACGCGTACATACTCAAACGCTTGAAGGATTGGTGTTACCAAAAGCAATTAACGGAAAGTATCTAAAGCGGTACTACCTAAGCGTTTGGATCGGGCATAATCAAAATACTTGTAAAGAGCGCAGAAAAAAATTGGTTCAAAAACAATCGATGAAGAAGAATATAAGTATTCGGTATACGTACCGATTAGAACATGTAACAAAAATACAGCAAAACAACAATGTTCTACACCAGACGCAACAAAGTTTACAAGCCCGAGCCAAGAAGCCTAGCACCTAAAGTCGATAACGCCCGCTGCCTTAGCAAGCGGTTTGAATGTCATCAATGATCTTCTCATCGCTTGAGCACTACCGGCAATCAAATTATCTTTGCATTTTGCTCTTTAACACGAGCCACGGCTTGGCCTATTTTCTCGCTTCTTATCGGCTATGGAAGTGGTCTTCACCGACAACCGAGCTTGTCCATCGCCTAGTCTGCTTCAAGGTCGCCGCTTTTTCTTCAAGCTCCCGCTATCGATTCTACTGAAGAGCCGAGCCTTTAGAGATTTTGCGTATAGCTTCTTTGTCGAAGTCCTGCTTCATTGACTTCGCTTGAGCCACCGCTTGTTCCAAGAGACGGCGATCGCTTGTTGCGCTTTCCTGGGCGTGCGGCACGAGCAGCTTCCACCTCCTCCTCTTCTCGTCCAAGTGACAGACACCCAAAAGAGCCCCCATGGTCTCTCGTGGGAGGTCACTTTGTACAATGCCCATAGCATCCCGTAAAGGCCGGGCATTGGCAAGGATTTGAGCTTGGCCGAGAGACCTCGTTGAAAAGCCGATTCGCTTTTTCTCGCATGCTTGGCTTTTAATGAACAACGGAAGCCGATGCCTTCGTTGAAACATCAATGATATTGCGAGAGTAGCAACATAATCCTCCGATGCCATTACCTCGGGTCATCAAGCTCGCCCAAGGTAAAGCCGAGCAAATCCATAGGGTCCGCCAATTCTCGCATCAAGCACGGAGAAGCCGACGAAGGCACTAAGGCAAGCAGGAGCCGGGAGGATCGGCTCGGGCGGTTTACGAGGGTTGAGCCGAATGTGCGATGCCAGATATATCCCAAGATTGGCTAAGACGCCTACCGCTTGAACCGATGTCGCTTACCAAAGAAAAGACGGAGAGTCAACAATGCAAAATTTTTATGAGACACGTGAAAACAAAGGATAGCTTACTCCAATAATATCGGTTTGGTGCGTGAGAGGAACTCTCAGACTTCCTCCTTCGCTTGGGGTTTTTTGGGATTTTTCTTGGTTACTACCTTGGTAGATTTCGTTTTTCCGAATCAAGAAGAAGGTGTCGAAGAGAAGATGTAATTCTCACTAAAGAATGGAATTAATACTTACTTGATTGCCGCTCTTGGTAAGTTCTTCCAAATAAGGGCTATTTACTTGGAGATTGCCCGATGTATAGGGTCAAGCCGATCGACCGATGCGGCTTTTTCCTTTTGAGCCACTCTCCGATGGGTTTCAAGCGGTGGTCTTCTCGCACATGGATGAAACCTGCAAGAATCATAATAAGGTCAGTCGACATATAAAGAGAACTGAGATATGGTAAAAAGCCACTTAGAAACGGCCGATACCTCTACGGCTACCGACGAATCAGTATACCCCGAGGAGCTATCCTCGCTTAAACCATCATCGCCCCGCCATCACATCGGGACTACCGTCGGCTCATGATAATCCCAGAAAATCTTTCTATTATTACCGATGGGTTACGGTCCAAATAGAGAGCTCGCTATTCGCGACCACCAAACAATGAATTGGCGAGTCTGACGAGAGATTAAGATGAAGCGGCAGCTCGAAACTTGAAGTTCATCGAATTGACATGAGCTACGCTTGTCGATAGAAGATTCCTTACTCGCCCGGGTTGAAGCCGATCAAGAAGGGACAAGAAGGAACCACTTGACCAAAGCCAAGTCGACGAGAGTAAACAGATGGATGATAGAACTCATATGAGGGTTGGAAAGTTCTATTCCTAGAATTCGTGCCAACGTGAAGAATGCGGGAGATGAAAATCCGATAGAGCGACAACGATAACTCTGACATTAAAGAGCTATCGGCTTCTAATTTCAGAAAAGATGGCCATCGAAAATCGGCCGCATCACCATAAGAGAAGAAATCTTGCTGGGTAAATACTACGCTGTCCAGACTCAAGAAGAAAGCAAGGTATTTATGTAAACTGCCGGTAATCTTGGTATCGCCACTCGAGCACATTATAAGCCTCTCGCCATGAGATCGGCTTGCCCTAAACTGAGGAGTGGCATTCTCTGGGTAATCTTCCCGAGGAAAAGCAGAATCTTCAAGAGGCTCTGAAATAAGTTGTCGGCTAAAGATACTATACAACCATAGCTGAATAAACCATAAGGGCCTCCAACATTGCTAACGATGAATTGAGCGAAACCGAAAAGAGCCGCTTCTAATGACAAACATCATCCGATAGATCGCGCTTAAGAACATCTTCCCAAGGGCAAGCCGATGACCATCTACAAGTCTCTCCGCTACCGGCTTGGTACACTTGGGTTGGTCCTGTGATGCACCGCAGAAGAGGAACCTTTCAAGCCGTGAGGTTGAGGAACGCGTGTGCTCTTCATCCGATACCGCACCATCCACTTTGTTGTTGTGTTGAATGTACTTTGACCATCCTTCACCTTTCGATTGAATCACCGAAACGGGTTTCCTATGATAGGCCGACAACCGGTCTCCGCGTGCCTTAGGCAAAGACAGCTTGAGCGACGCCCGTATGGGTCGGCCGACAGACCGTAACTAAAAGGAAAGCATTAAGAGTATCGGACCAAAATAGCACGCCGGGCCACCGAGGGCTCATTGGCTTCCGGCAAGCTAAGCTCAAGGGGAGGCATTCGCTATGCCCATCTGCTCCCACTCGCTCTTTTTTGAGCCGACATCTAATATACCAGCTCCTCCACCCTTTGAGCGTTGTCTGCCAAGCCCTAAAACTTGCCCCATTCGGTCACGTTGTAACCCCGAATGACAAAGGAAGTCTAGGAATCTCTACGCTTATCATTGTGTCGGCTTCTATGTTTCCCATCGACCTAGGTAATATCTTGGTTATCGCTTTCAGAATCGAATGAGTACCTTTGAAGGATCCATTCAGCCGATCGAGGAGTTGAAAGGTTGATCACGAAAGCGAGAAGTCGAGAGAAGCCGATTGCGAAGATGCCGAGTCGAAAGCGTGAAAATGACCGTGGGGTCCCGCATATATATAGCCCTATGAAAAGTAAAAGTGGCGGAAAATGAATCCGAGGCGACACGCCATTAAACCGCACCGAGATTTTTGACTACGCGCAATTAAAATAACGATCATCGAGGCGCTTCTTCAATCAACAAGGAAGTAGCCGATAAACATCGGGCCGATGAAGGATCGCCGATGGATTTTTGAAAGATAACAAGTTATCTTTCAAAAATGTGGGGCATATGTTTACACCAGTTTTTGGAAGCTACGACATGAGTTTGGCTACAACACGGTGCGTCTCAAGGAATTTGAACAATATACTGAACAATATTTGGAAACAGAGTCCAAATAGGAAACTACACGTTTATCTCGGATTGCTTTGACGTGTTGGATCGTGACTCGGATCGGCCGATGAGTATAAAAGGCGCAGTAGGGCTGCGTGAAGGGGCATCCACAATCCAACAAACACATCTACTACTTTTTCGTTCATAGTTTTTAGTCTTTTAGTATTGTAATCTTTCCTCCGTAAGTCGACATCGATCAAATAAAGTTGCATCGCCGATTGTTTGATCGCCATTGGCTTCTTCAGTTTGATTTGTTCTCGTCTTGTTGCGATCGCCTTTTCGTAATCGATCTACCTTTATCCCTGATTAGTCTTAATCGGCTAATCTAGTTACCTTTAACAAATCGGCTCGGGTCGATTCTTGTTCTAGCCGATTCGCTACTGGGATCGGCTTGATTGAATTTTACATTATCCTCCTTATCGATTGCGAGGTCAAATCGGTTAAGACGCCACAACAAATCAACCCAAATGTTAAATTCGGTGTGTTGTGGGCCATAAACCCTCTTCCCGTTTTTGGCGTCAACACTTATCAACTTTGATCGCGATTGTTTAGTGTGTGCTACGTCGGCTTGCAGGACAACGACACTGACCCAACGAATCACCAATGGCTGCATGCGTCTAGATCCAGGCAAACAACAATTTTTTTAATGTATTCGTTGAACACATACAGCTCTCTTGTAGGAAAAAAATGGTCCTTGACGATCTGCTAATGGCCACGAAATCCTACTCTGAAGTGACCACGGATTCTGCGGATCTTATCGTGACTGCATGTGTACCATGTAGGTCCGTCCACAAGCGTGCTTTCATTTCAACGATGCCTCTCGCGCAAGAAGAAGAAGCAGCAGCTGCAGCAGCTCCGGATCTCACGAAGCATATATCAACGCGTGTCTTACAGAGCACACGTGTACTTAGGCCATATTTTGTAGAGTTTCATATTCTAATCTCACCTTACTTCTAAAATTTATAGGTTAAAATAAAGTGAATTAAGTTTTAATGAAAGGGATCTTTCGGTTCAGCAAAATGACGTATCCTTCGTGAAAGAACACTAAATAAATACAGAAAAATGAATAATTACGTTTAGTCAATCTTTTTTTAATAAAAAGGACCTTTTAGTTCAGCAAAATCGTAGGTTCTTCATGAAAGGATTTTAAATAAATGTAGAAAAGAGCGTAATTATGTTTATATCCTTTAAACCGTTTCACGTGTTTTCTCTGTTTGCTCACGTGGAGGAGCGATGATCATGACGTGACACGCCCCCCGGTCACTCATCTAGTATTTGTGTACTCTAGTTAAGTAACGTCCTTCTAGAGATTAAACCAGGTGGATAGGGATAAATACCATGCCATACAAAACGGACATGCTGGTACCTTGGTGGGGAACGAACTAACAAGGCTTTTTATGTCTTGATGCGTTGATTCATGCGGCATCGGCTGTGAAGAAACTGACAGGTAATTCAAAGACATGAATCAGACTTAAGGAGCTTAATCAACTAACAATTAACAGACGTTGTTCTTGTTCTTAAGAAAATGCCAGAAAATTCGGAAAATCGGTAAGGTTCAGATGATCAAATCCTACAGAAATTCAGGGGAAAAAGCCCCCCAAAGTTAGAAATACTGGCAATCAAGTCCAAACTTTCGGATGGGGGTGTTCTAACCTCCGATCCGATTTGACTCCCTCTCCAGGAGTTCCACCCCGACTCGGCAAAATCCATCTACAATCCGTGTGGGTTTAAACGCCGCGCAAGATTTGTTCCTTGTTACACAATTCGCCAGCAACCTGCATCCTCGAAAAAGTCGACTCCTTCCCAAATTCCCGAGTAGCACTAGTAACCCACCATCGCCAACAACAGTCGCAGCGCAGGCAACTCTGTCCAGGCTGGGCTGCTGCCACTGCGACCGCGAACAGGGAAGGAGGATAGGAGATGGTGCTGGAACCGGCGGTGCTACCCGACGACGTCCTCCGGCGTCTCACGCCGTGCGGCCTGGCCGCGTCCCCGTGCCCACTCCACTGCTTGCTCCCCACTCACCGCCACAGACCCAGAGTGTCGTCACAGTATGAGGTGTTCCTAACCCCCGACGCCGGAGGACAAATTAGACCCTACAGCGTAACAGCGATGGAATCGGAGTGGCCACCCGCGTTGTACAAATTGCATGCTTTCTCGTCGATCGCTGGGCGGTGGGAGGAGAGGCCATTTGTTCGGGAAGAGGAGGCGATGGGATCGAATTCACGGTTAATTATGTCAGCACTTCATCACCATGTCATGTACGTGAGAGCCGCGCTTTATTGCCGAAGTTAATTTTGTTACTAGGAACGTTTCGCCGCGTGCCATACCGCGTGCGTCATTTTTGTATGTGCGTTAAAAAAATATTTGGTTAGCGTAAATTAGAGGTTGTAAAGTTTAGGTTGTGATTATCAGTTTGTTCGTGTGTGAAAATGCAACGGTAGGTCGAAACATGGGCGAATCCACCGTCAAGGCTGGCTGGGGCGCCAGCCCCACCTCTGGTTGGCCGAACCCCTCCTCCTCTCAGTATCTCTAATGCCAGAAAGAAGTAAAGACATGGCGCCATGGTGGTAAATCGGCATGTTTAGGAACTGGCAACTGGAGTGAGATGTAAGAAGAAAAAGTAAAAAACAATACTGCTAGGCAAGTGGGCCATTAAAATTAGTTATAGGCTCCCTTACTCTTATGGACTTTCACTTGGTACAGTACTCGGCATTCTTTACTGGAGTGCAGCACTATGAGTCCAAAAGATGAACAATATCGGTGTCGTCTCGCAGGCGATAGACCAACGCACAGGCGATTGCGAGCGGCAGGCACACGGGAGGGCGTGACCACACGGCGAGTATCCGATTCGTGAGAACTCGCCGCGGCGCACCGGCACCAACGAGCGTCGGAGACTCGGAGTCGAGGGCACCATACGTGCACCAGGGGCAGGGCAAGAGGGTAGCCGATAAGTGGCAGACGCCTGAGAAGAGTTATCGGTCACTCAGAGCGAGGGGCAGAATGCGCATCGCCAGAGGAGCGTCGAGCGGAACACGCATTGTTGGGAGCTGAGAGGAACACGTATATTAGAGGAGAGAAATCGGCCGCTCAAAGCGCCGTCTAGCCGAGGATCGAACACTCATCTCCAGAGCCCAAAAAGGAACCGAGGCTTGCTCCGTCCAGTCGGCGGCCAAACGCGCATCGCTAGAGCCCAAGTAGGAACCGAGGCGATCGGCAAGGAGGAGCGACTAAGGACGAGAAGCCTCTTAGCTTCATATTGATCGTTAGGACAATGACACCAAAGTCAGACTAATTCGCTAGCGCCACTGATTGTTTTGCTCGGTATAAAAAAATTGCCCCAAGCTCCAATGCAATGCCTCATGCCTAAATACCTTTTGTTGTGATAACTGATGTCTGATTTTTGTATTATATTGTCCTAAGTCTATATTTTATTGATTGATTGATATTTTTGTCTTTTGGATTTAATATGTATGAATTTGGAATTTGGTTGGCAATAGATATACTTATGTTAAGTTAGAACTTTGACATAGAAGCCCCACCTCTAATACCGATAGACAATTTATGGAAGTAAATAGATGGAGCAATATATAGCACAATAAGGCTGAGTTTGTTTAGGTTTGAGTTTGAGCTTATTTGGCTTCTAGACCTCTATAAGCCATAAGTCAAAACAAACAGTATTTTTCCAAATGACGAGAGAAGAAGCTCGAAAATCCCCAAGATTTTTCCAAACAAACAAGATTTAGGCTTGAGCTTGAGCTTATTTGGCTTCTGAAAATCCCACTTCCCTGGTACCCTTACAACTTAACTATTATTTACTTAAAAATTACCATCCTCATCCGGCCCAAAGAAGTCAAATAGCTTCTTCCGGCTCCAAAGACTTCTCCTCCTCCTCGGCCTAAACAAACTCAAATTTAAAAAGAGTTTGTTATATAGAGTTGGTGTGTGTATCTATCAGGACAGCGGGATAGGTCAATAGATGGCAGCATCTTGCACATTAGAAGATTTATATGCTGGTGTAGCGACTACGATAGGCAAACCTATTTGGATTGCTAGAAAAGATATTTGAGAGTGGTGTTAGCATGCGTGATCTGTAATTGACTTGTATGTAGTAAGAATTGTTTCTAGTTATTCGTGTATAGTCTGGCATACCTTTAGCGGTGTATTAGCTTTTGTCATCAGGAAAGAGCTGTTTTGCTGTCCTGAGTTTTTTGGCGGTATGTGTGGATCTGTGAAGAAAGAGCAGGGTTAGATAGGTTAGCAATTGTGGATTTTAGTAGGTATTGCGTGTAAGTAGACTTGAATGGTAATATGAGATATAAGCAGTTGCAGTAAATAAACTGACTTGTCATGTGAGCTCTTGGACGAAGCAAGCGGGGGTCGGCAGATGCGGTGTCGCCTCCGTGCATCGTGTCCTGTTAATATGGTGAAGACTTATACAGCTTGCAGATATAGAATTAGGTATTAGAGTAGATCGTGTTTTTTTTGTACCTTTGGAGATTGAAGAATTGTTGGTTTTGGAGGAGTAGACGCTGATGCAGGAGGAATAGCAGCTGTGGCCGATGGTGTTGGTGTTTGAGGAAGGAGCTGGTGCTTGGAAGATGGCTCTTTCTGTAGAGGGTTTTGTAGTAGCAACGGATCTTGTGTGCTTCCTGCTAGGTTTGTAGTAGAGGCAGGCTGTGATACTATTGATCGAACACAGAATGTTGGAATGTCACTCTGTAGTGATCCTTTTGACATGGTGACGACGATCTCATGCTTGGATCCAATGAGACCTCTGATTTCTAATGGAATATATTCTTCCTGTCCTTCAGCTGCTGCGACTAATAGCATCGGAGGTTTGCCAATTATGTTCTGTGCTATGCTGTCTAAGAACATGAATTCTGTAGTGGCAACAGCGTTGTCTTCGCTAGTGTGAGGATCAGCACCGATCATGTTGATTCTGTATCTGTTGAGTGATTAGTACCAATTATGTTTATCTGTATGGAGCTATCAATTATATGGAACTATATAGAGGGCTGTGTACCTTAATTTGGCTGCTGTGTTGACAACAACGATATCGTACATAGCTTTTCAGACGCAGTTAGTATTAGCTAATTACGTAAATCAAGACTGCTTGCACACTTGATTAACTGCAAATTGTAAGAAAAGTCCGGCCTAAATTCATTTGTTTGAAAAGGCTAGAAATTGATAGGTAATGGAGAATGCAGTAAGGCAGAAGCAGTAACAAAACTAAATACGCAGCGTGTTGGTGAAACACAATAGGAAATTGACTACATTGATATATAGCGCAGACTAATCTGATCTATATGTGGTGTATATGATATAGAGAAAATACTGATATTTTAAATAGCCAAACGCTGGAAGATCTTTTTGTATAGCAACGTTTTGTTTGATCAGTAAGGTAGTTCTGTTGGTATTACTGATGTATGTACAATTTTTTATCGAAGTAAAAGAATGACGATTCTAAAGTGCAAATACAGGCCATAGATAATCACATGTAGGTATGCTCTGTTACTATTCATGAGCGGTAACGCTGTTGTGCTGAGGAAATAATGGGCTAAGCTTTTATAGGGTTGGCATTGTAGTACGCGGTTGGTTATTACTATCTGTTGAAATCATGATTTCTTTTTTGATAGCATCTCTTGGATTAACGATCTCCACAAAATAATGTAGGTATTGGTAGAGTACATAGATAAACAAAATTTAGATTCTAGATATATGAAATCTGTTAAAAGTATGATAATACTATTCTACATGGCTGTCCATGCGCCTCAGTATCAGGATATCAAGCAAATCAAGGTTGTCTGTAGGCTTAACTAATCGTAAACTGGTTGGACAGGTTTATCTCGATTCACCAGTTAAGAAGATTCACAAAGCAATGACTAATAGAGAAATGCACTGAGCAAAAACGAGTACGAAAACTAAGTATCTAATGTATTGCTGAACCGTAACAGCGAACTGTTAACCGCACCATATAGTACAGATGGAAGTCATCCTATATGTGTCGTACATCACACCGAAAAAGCGCTGATACCTGAAGAAACTGAATATCAGAAGATTCTTTTGTATAAGAACAATCTGTTGCACCAATAAGATAGGTTTGTTGTCATCGTTGAGGCAGGCAGCATTTCCTGAGGAAGCAAAAGAATAGTAAGCGTAAAATATGAACATAATTAATAGATAAGCGCATTCAGCTATGTTTGTTTATTAGCTGTTTATCAGTAGCGATGTAGTCGTTTTTAAGAAACGCTGGTTTAAGCCTCTTAGGCTCAGTTTGTTTAGGCTTGAGCTTGAGCTTATTTGGCTTCTACACCTCTATAAGCCACAAGCTAAAACAAACAGTATTTTTTCAGCCAGACGGAGAGAAGAAGCTTCTAGCCCAATTTGCACTACGTGAGAGAAGCAAGGAAAATGATGCTTCTCGGGGTGGCTGGAGCTTCTAAAAATCCCACTTCCCTTGTACCCTTACAACTTAACTATTATTTACTGAAAAATTGCCATCCTCATCCAACTCCAAAGACTTCTTCCAGCTCAAAGATTTCTCCAGCTCGACCAAATAAGCTCAAGCTCCAGCCTAAACAAACTCAGCCTTAGAAAGCTGTGAGTGTGCATCTGTTTAGTAATTATTTGCCAGCAGTGATATAGCTGTTTCTAAGAAACGCCGGTTCTAGTTTTTGGTAAAGCTATGAGCATGGTTTGTGGTTGGATCTCATCATATGTTGAGAGTGCAATCTTCTTCTATGTATTATTTCTTGAATTGACAATCACTAGAAAACAATGCAAGTATTGGCAAAGCACACACACTAATAAAACTAAAACTTTGGGTGGAGCAAAGTAAAAAAAAAAGTGGTTTCTGGAGAAGCTAAATATCAGAATATCTTCTTACATAACAACAATCTATTCTATTAGTATGTATAGGAATATCCTGTTCTATCAGTAAGATAAATCTAATGCCTTTACCTTTTTGATCAGCATCTGCTATTAAATCGACTTGAAAGTATGAACACATGTAACAGAGAACTGTGCGCAAGTGTATTGTATTGTTGTCTATCTATTAGCAGTGGCGTAGTTGTTTTTAGGAACTATTGGCTTGAGTTTTTACAGGAGTGCTAGTTCAAGATGCAATTAGATTGTATCATCTGTTGCGATTATGATCTATTTTTTCGTACTATGTTCTGGATTGGTTATGTCTATAAACTGATGTGAATATTAGTAAAGTATATATAGAAGAAGAACCTTAGCGATAGCAATAGCGCTGCATGTAATTCTTTAGATATCTCTATATTAGAAAAGCATACAAACAAAAGACTGCATTAACTGTAAACTGGTAGAACAGCCTTGGGTTGATTTGTTAGGTAGGAAAATCTATAAGCTGATGATTAATGTAGAGTGCATTGAGTTCAAATGAGTAGGCAAACTAAATACTAAATGTGTTGTGAAGTTGCAGCAGGGAATTGTTTATATCGTTATGTAAGATAGATGTACCTCATCCAATATATGTCATATCTGAAGGAGCTAAATATTGGAAGATTGTTGTGTATAATAGCATTTTGTTTGATTAACAAGGTATTTCTAACGCATCATTCGATTCACTAACATTTTGCAGTAAACTAAAAGAATAATAAGTTTCAAGCGCAAACATAGATAATAAATAATTACATGTAGCTACACGCACATACCTACTGATTATCAGGAGCAGTGCAGTCGTTTTTAGGAAATGGTAGCCTGAGTTTTCACTGGATTGGCGACGTAATATATGGGCAGATTTCATTATTCTCAGAGATGACGACCTTGTTGTTTACACTATTGATAGGATTGATGATATGTATAAAATGATGCAAGCATCAGTAAAGCGCACATGTTAACAGAACTAAGATTCTGGATGTGAAAAATGGTTGAGAAGTAACATGTTTATCTTGAGGAGGGAAAACAGAGGCAGACTACTATTTTGTATGAGCTGAAACAATTTCCTTTTCGAGGCTACTAATGCTAACAATCATTATGGGTTTTTTATGAAGCTTGATTTCGACAATAGCAGATAAAAGTAGCAGAAGCAAGAAACACATTACATAGTAGTTACCTCATAGTTTTATACACGTATAAGCGTAGCAATAAAAGAGATTCAGTAAACACACAATATACTGAGATTGCTTGAGCTGTATTATGAGAAATCATTATGTGATATCCTCAGACGGTAGTCTTATTAGCAGAAGACAATCATGTGTTGAAGAAAATAGCCTAAGTTTTCACTGGATCGACAGCGTAGTATACGGCCAGATTTCATCATCCACAAAGATGACGACCTTTTTATCTATACTATTGATAGGATTGATAATCTGTATAAAATAATGCAAGCATTAGGAAAGTGCACATGTTAACTAAGATTACGGGCCGAAAAATGTTTGAAGTAACATGTTTATCTTGAGGAGGAAAAGAGAAGCGGACCAACTGCTTTTGTATGAGTGAAACAATTTCCTTCTCAAGGCTCTTGATACCAATAATCATTATGGGTTTTTTTGAAGCCTGATTTTGAGAACGATAGATGAAAGCAGAAAAGTAAAAATACATCACACGAGATTTACCTCATAGTCTTATAGACATATAAGCACAAAGAATAAAAGAGATTCGAAGAACGATAGTATCTTTGAGATTTCTGAGCTATATTAAGAGAAATCATTATGTGATATCCTCAAAGCGGTAGTCTTATTAGCGAAGACATCCATATGCTGAAAAAAATCAGCTAGACATAAACTGTCAAGGAATAAGATTTGTTTCATCTTGCGGATAGGACCAAAAGCATATAATTGTGTGGACTATATAGCTCTATACACACATAAGAGCGTAGTCATTTTGAGAAAATGCTATTATGAATTTTCACAGATTGGGAGAGCAACATGTGGTCAAATTCTACCATGTGTTAAGAAGACAATCTTCTTGTCTAGAGTCTTGCCTAAATTAGCGTTCTCTATACAATAACAAAAGCATCATTGAAGCATATATACTAATAAAACCGAACTCGGATATACAAAATGGCTAAAACTCTGAATGTACAAAATGATCTAGAAGCAACATGCTTATTTCGAAAGAGAAAATAAAAGCGCAAAGATTATCTCAGTATGAATCAAAATGTTTTGCTTTTTCGAATCTACTAATATCACCGCCATCAGAGGCGGGCTGCGAAATTCGATTTTGATGGCGAGAAGGGGCCGTCCGATACATGACGACGACATATTCGGGAGAAGGTGGTGGCAGATTCGAGAGGACAGGCCGAAGCCTTTCCCACAACAAACCAGCACGTAGCTGACAAACAAAAGCAATTGCAACCCCAAACGATTTAACCGAGACCTCTTCACGGTCTGCATCAAGAAAGCGAGGACTCTCCGCAACAAAGCAATCCATCTGTGCACACCGAAGAAGACGACGACTCTCCGCAATGAAGCAATCTATACCGATACGCGGCGATGGCAGATTCGGGAGTAGATCCGGGAGGACAAAACGAAGCCCTCCCATGACTGAATGGCATGGCAAAGGAAGCTCAAAACCGAGAATCGGCGAGGGCTTTGCCACATGCTCGCCGGTATTGCATAGCCCCAATGCACAAGGACATGTCGTAGTTGAAGCACGTTCATAAGTTTTTGGTATCTGCTAGTACGCAATAATACTTCACACTCCATAATAATACCTCTAGAACTAACCAATTCTATTTTGACAGTACCACCATAACCAAAGGGCACTAAGCAATGTGGATTATTCTATGTTTGCCACAACATACAACTTCTCATTAGTGCAAAGAAGACCAATTATTTGGAGATTTGTCAATCTTGCAATAATTATTTCCACTTATCAATTCATATACATAAAAGACTTTAATCTTCCCATTGATAGGCTTTGAAATACGTTGAATCTGTATTGGAATAGATTGATCTACTAGGAATTCAAAGACAACTCTATGTCTTCTTACTGCGTGAGGTCATAAATCCAGAAGACGAGTGCCACTCAGGCTGACTGAATGAGTTATGAATTTGTTAGTTACCACTTGGGTTAACTTGTGAACCTTGTGCTGTGAATTTGTGAATTGTAGTTATGGATTCAATTGGTTAATATATCTAAATTGATTTTTTAAATGGATGTGTTGTACGTGGTGTGTAATACGTAATCTGAGTTGATTTATGAAATGTATGTCATATATGATATGCTTATGATGTAATTATAATCTGTTTTGTTTCAGAAGGAATGGCTAGCATTTTCTGAGGCTAGCTAATAAATAGAAAAGCGTAAATAGCAAAAAATAACTTCACAAACGATTTTGATGTAAGAGACATCATAGATAGTTCCACTTTAGAACCATCTATTATTATGTCTTACATGTGATGTATATGCCATCATAGACAGTTCTAAATAAGAACTGTCGACGATCAGAATCGCCAACCGCAGAAATGAAACGGGGGTTAGTGGAACTCGGGACCCGAGCAGAGCTTGGGTCAACGAAGGAAAGGATTCAACGTGCCGAAGGTCGGAGCTAGGCGACAACGAGCGTGAGACGAGGGTTTATACTGGTTCGAGCCCCTGTGAAGGCAATAGCTCTACTCCAGTTGCCTTGCGGCGGCGATCTTTGCTATTCTCGTATACAGAGGTGTGTTACAGCTCAAGCTTAACAATGGCGATGTCTAGTGCTCGAGCTCTGATGTCATGTTCTCTTCAGGTTGCGCATCCTTAGCCTTATATCTTCCCTGCTCGTAACGGACGGGAGATATTCCCGGGTGGTGATCTTCATGCACATTGAAATTTGGCAAACAACCGCTCTGGACTCGCTGCTACCGCTTCACCCCCACGATCCCATCGTCTTGGTAACCGCCGGGCAAATGCATCGCCCGAATCCAAGGGGACACCGCGCGAACGAGAGTCGACCCGAGCTCGAGATCGTGGCGGATGCCGTCTTTCGGGGCATCTGGCGCTCTAGGTCGCGCCTACAGACGCCCAAGTCGTGGTCGGGCCCCCCTGAGCTTGGGAGCTCGTTGACCGTGCGCTGACCGGCCAAGGGTCGCCCAACCCTCGTCAGCTAGCCCCCGAGGCTCCAGGTCGAAGAGGGCACCTGAAATGACCTCGAGCCTGACATTGCGGGCATAGGGAGCAAGCTTCTGCAGGTCTCAATCCCTTGGCCGAGGTCGGGCGGAGACCACAAAGTGAAACCTTCGGCCTCGACACCTAGCGACCTTTGATCTTCGTGATGATGGTACGGATGCGAATGGCCGGCGGACACCTGAGGCGCCTCGAGTCTGCGGCCCAGGCCTTAATTGTGCCTGTCAAATCACGGTTGGCACGCCTTTTGAGGCGCTGTGGACTGGATTTATTGGCGACGCGGCCTACGAACCCGAGCCCACAGCAACTGCTGAGGAAAAAACTCACGATCCTGCGCTTCGTCTTCCAGGCCTCTTCGCCCGAGCAAGACTCCTCTTCTCCCCTCGACCAAATTCATTGCGATCGCCATGGCCAAGCTTAGGAGGAGCACATTGTCATTGGCGAGGATGAAGGAACTCGAGACCACAGGGGCTGATTGACCCGTAACATGGCGGTTCTTCGGGCGGCGAGACCGAGCCGCGCTTCTGTGGACGACGAGATCGTCTGACCGAGCATTACGCTCTCTTGGTCTCATGGACCCAGAGAGCGAGTTCATCAGGCGGTCCTTCCGGTGCGAGATCGAAATCATCAACACGGTGCCAAACTCCGTTCTCCTTCTCACCATCTTCTCCCACCTATGCGAGGGGTTCCTAGGAATCCTTCCCACCCTCTCGCTCTTCTTCCGGTACTTCAGCCTCTTTCGCTCTAGGAAGGACCCCGTGGTCGATGCCTCTACTTCCGCCACGGTAGGGCTCAAGTGGTCCTTCCCAAGTTTCAACCGGGACTCCCTCGGCCCATGGTCCGGCGGTGGTTCTACTTGAAGAAGGGGAAGTCGGCCTTATTTGGTGTCTGAGGGGACCCTATCGCGGGAAGAAGGAGACCGGGAGGCGAGCGACCTCGAGGTCGACGAGGAGGCCATCATTGTTATACACATCTACGCCATGCGCTGCCTCACCGCACAAAGCGATCACCAACGATTTCCTTCGGAACCGGGTGTCCCCTCTGCGGAGGAGGATGCATCCGTTCTACGAGATCCGAGGGCGATCGACTCGACCCGCGAGGGCACGTCTGTAAGCCTTCTTGCCTCGAGGTTTTGCTCGAGTCCGATCCTTCGATCTTTTTTGATGGTCGTTTCCCTTGCGCCGAAGGAGTCTGGATCGCCGCCAGATGAGCGAGATGTTCGGGAAGCGGCGCGACGACTATGTCATTGACGACCCGCCCGAAGAACGTGTTCACATGAAGGCCGAGGTAAGCCACCCGACCAAGCTCTCAACTCAAGTGTCCACGAGGCCCTTCTTGAACCTCGCATGCTCGCGGGACCATCGGGAGCCGCCGAGAGACCAGGAGGATGCTCCATTGCCCGGGCAAGAACAAGAAGGAAAGAAGAGGTCTCCGCCGACTGCAGCCGCCAGAGGTGAAGAAACCCCACGTTGAGTGGGGTGACTGCGCCACGGTAAGGATTCCCATGGCCGAGCCCCCGAGCCCATGCTCGCGTCCTTTGTTGCTTGATATGCTCTCCCTTTGCAAGAAGCAGAGCGGGCGCCGCCTAGGACCTCGAGCCCCAACCGTCCAGGCACCAAGCTCGGCCCCAGGCCGCCCGCCATGATGACGTGGATCCGGCGCGAGCTCCGAGGTCCCAGGCCGGTGGGGCACGAAAGCGGAGTGCCCCTACAGCATCGGGGCAACAAGACCTACGTCGGCCCTCGACAAGGCGGAGGCCGACGACTCATGTAAGTTTTTGGCTTTTTGGTTCGCTTCACCCCCTTCGTGCTTTTCTGGCTTAGTGTCTATTCTTGATCGCAGACCTCGAGCGCCCGCGCTCGAAACTTGCCCGTTTTGACGATGGCTGTTGTCCAGGGCGAGTCCGAGTCCGAGGAGGAGGAGGATTCCTACGTGCTGGCCCCGCGCCGTCCCTCGGGCTAGGGCGCGTACTCCTTCTAAGCCCCCGAGCTAGGCCTCGGTCGACGAGTTCGACCAAGGGCTCGACGACTCAACCGAGGACATCCAGCCCGCGACCAGCGAGCACTACGGCACTGGCGAGACGGACGTCGTCGTTTTCGTTGACCCTCCCGAGGTCGACGCGGAGGAAGGTTCCCAGAGTGCCTTGGTCGCAGCCGCGGAGACACCCCAGGCTCGCCCGACCACGACCACTCCGAACGTCGAGGTCGTGGCGCCACCGGCCACCGAAGATGGCCGCGCAGTGGAAGCATCTCAGGTCTGCCCGACCGAGGCTGCGTCTAGCGCTGAGGCCATGGCACCCCAGGCCACGGAGGTCGACCGCGCAGCGGGAGGGCGTGCGGCGGATCCGGCCGTCGTTCCCTCAGTGCCGGAGATGAGCGAAGCCCCGACCTCGCGGGTCGAGACCGACGTTGCTGCCGCGTCCGCCCCTGTCAGTGAGTTGAACCCACCGGAGGAGGCGGCAGAACTCCAGGTCGCCACCGGCGCGGAGACTCAAGGTCTTGGCCCAAGCGCGCCGGTGGTGGTCGAGGCCGGCCTCACCTCAGAGGCCAAGGCGACGGCGAGAAGAGATCTCCAGCAGCGCATCGACAAGCGCGAAGAGTTCACCCGCGCACGCCTCGAGGACCGCCTTCGTGTGGTAAGGGCCCCCCTTGCGCACCTCGTAGCCTGAGTTCCCTTGTTTCTTTTCTTATTTTGGGTCACCCTTCCTGTCATGAAGGCGATCGGCAACGTCTCCCAAGGGCTACAAGGCCTTCAAGAGCACGCCGGCGTCTTGAGGGCCTCTTGAACGTGGTGGGGCGTGGGAGGGTGGCGCTCTTAGTTCGCCGAGACCATTGAGGTCGGCGGGGAGGAGCTCAAGCGAAGACGAGGAGCTTGACGACCTTCGCCGAGACGATGAGGGCGCAGGAGGCACCACGCGCCGAGCTCGAGCGGACCAGGACTCGGCGCGAGCATGGCTATAAGGTCGTGGAGCAAGAGCGCGTGGTCGGCCAAGCGCCGAGGCCGAGCGCGGCCAAGGTCGAGGCGCTAGAGAAGGCAGTGTGGAGCAGCCGTCTTCCTCGACGAAGGCGTCCCCGAGCTCGAGGCCAAGATCTTGGAGCTTGAAGGGAAGCTAGGGCGCGCTGACAAAGCGCCGAGGCCGCGGGCCAAGGTCGAGGGCTGGAGAAGGCCGCTGTGGAGCAGGCGTCTTCCTTGACGAAGGCGCCCCCCCCCCGAGCTCGAGGCCAAGATCTTGGAGCTTGAAGAGAAGCGTGGGCGCGCCAGCAAAGCGGTGAGGAGCGCCTTGGCCCAACTCCAAGATGAATGGCGCTGAGTGCGGATGCCTCAAGGAAGCCCTCCGATGCAGAGCGAGCTATCGACCTTGAGGGCCAAGGTAGCCGAGCTCGGCGAGAAGCTCGCATACCAGATGGCCGACACAGTAAAAATGCTTAAAACAGAAAACTCTAATAGAGCCACATTTCTTTTGGGGACAACAAACTCTTTGTTTCAAGTCCGTTAGTCGAGGATTTTGGTGCACGTCTCTTACGCCTTTAGTCATGCTCCTTAGGTCGATTCGTGACAATATGCCCTTATCCATTGGGTCCAAGGTCGGCGGCCGACCTTGGGTACAAGATTTAGACGCGAGTAAACCACCACGACCTCGCAGAGTTGAGAAAAGGTCCAGAGAGGAAGTAAGCGTGACACAAGCTAGCGAGATGGTCACACCGGTGATGTTGAATCACGACCACGGCCGTCGCGACCGCTCAATGGTCAAAGTCTGCGAGGCTTGTGGCTCGAGCGAGACAGGGGAGAGCCTGGATTGCGAAGAGATTAAACTTACGTGTAGCTCGACCCTTTGGGGGTGAGCGTTAAGCTCGCGACCTTTCAGACCAAGAGTGAGTCTGCGAGGCACGGAGGTCATGTTCGAAAAAAGTCTCGGACAACAATGGCGGTGTAGTCACAAGCGAAAAAAGATATAAAGGGTGAGAATGGAAGAACGACTTCTATGAAATATAAAGTATAGAGGTTACACATAAAACTTCCGAAGCTGATATATGCTCCACGAGCTAGAGAGCTCTCTGCCATCGGGCATTGCTAGCCGGTAAGCCCCCGTGCGATCTATTGAAATGACACTGTAGGGGCCCTCCCACCGCGGGGATAGCTTGTTGGTGTTGGACGAGCCCTGAATTCGTCTTAGGGCTAGGTCCCCAACAAGGAGCTCCCTAGGTCGTACCGACCAAGACGTATGTCTGCGAAGAGCTTGCAGGTAGTGCGTTGATCGTAGCAGTGCACGGCATCTTACTTCTTCTGCGAGGGCAAGGTCGAGAGACCGTTCATGCTCGAAGTCGACATGGTCGACCAAGCTGACCCTGGCAGAGCCCAGCGTAACCTCGGGAGGCAGGACGGCTTCTGTACCGAACACGAGCTGGAAGGGTGTAGACCCTGTGGCTCGGCTTGTAGTGGTATGAATAGACCATAAGACGGTGGAAAGTTCATCCACCCAGGTCTTGCCGTAGCGTTCGAGCTCATCTGCAACTCGTTTCTTGATGCCCTGGACGATTTGTCCGTTGGCGCGTTCCACCGCTCCGTTGCTCTGGGGGTGAGCTACAGAAGCGAAGCATACATTGATGCCGAGGTCCTCGCAAAACTCCCGGAAGAACTCACTAGTAAATTGAGTACCATTGTCAGTGATAATTTTGCATGGAACCCCGTACCTGGTGACCACGAACAGGCGAAAAAAATGGACAGCCGCCCGAGCAGTGATGGTCAAGACCGGTTCAGCTTCGATCCACTTGGTAAAAGTGTCAACGGCAACGAACAGGAACTTCTTACCCCCGACCGCCTGAGGAAAAGGGCCGAGGATATCCAGCCCCCATGTCAAGAAAGGCCAAGCGAGCGGGATGGTCTGAAGTGCGTATGCGGGTTGATGTGACTTCCGGGCGTGGAACTGGCATGCTCGACAGGTGCGGACGATATCACGGGCATCCTGAAGCGCCGAAGGCCAATAATACCTCATACGGAAGGCCTTGCGACCATAAATCTGTCTGAAGAGTGCGCTCCTGAGGTGCGAGTGGATGTCATTTAACAGGTACTTACCCTCCTCCGTAGAGATGCATTGCGTCAGAGCGCCGGAAACATTCCGCCTGTAGAGCGTCCCCTCGACGAGCGTGTATAAACTCGCCCGACGCTTGATCCTGCTCCTCTCGGCAAGGTCGGGCGGTAGGCCGCCCCTTGCAAGGAAATTATAAATGGATTCAGCCCAGGAGGGGGTACCTTCCACCACGGCGAGCAAGACCTCTTGGTCGGAGATCGAGGGAGCCGCCAATGTCTCTAGGATGACATCGGGCGGGATCCCATCGTCAGAAGAGCTGAGCTTGGAGAGGAAGTCGGCACTGGAGTTATCCTTCCTGGGTATGTGCTTAAGCTCCAGGTTCTGGAACCATTTCTCCATCTTGCGCACTTCGGCAAGGTACTTTGACATCGAGTCTCCCGAACACTGGTACTCCTTGTTGTACTGATTGACGACGAGCTGGGAGTCGCCCCTGACGACCAACCGACGCACGCCCAATGCTTTGCAAGCTCGCAAGCCCGCCAAGAGAGCTTCGTATTCTACCACATTGTTGGTCGCCGGAAACCCAAAACGAACTACGTACCTCAAGTGGTCGCCGCGCGGGGTGATAATAAGGATTCCAGCCCCCGAGCGCTTGAAGGACCTCGAGCCGTCGAAGAACATGGTCCAGGGCTTTTCTTCCTCGACCTCGGGCTCGGGCGCGGGTTGCGATGTCTGCTCAACCACAAAGTCGGCAAGCACCTGCGATTTGATGGCCGTTCGAGCTACGACCTGGACATCGAATGCCGCCAACTCCATAGCCCACTTGGCGATTCGCCCGCCACCTTTTGGGTTCCGCAAGATGTCCCTGAGCGAAAAATTGCTCGGGACAACCACAGAGTGCGCCTGGAAATAATATCGAAGCTTGCGCGAAGCCATGAGGAGAGCGTACAACAGTTTTTGTACCTGCGGGTAGCGCTCCTTTGGGTCGTGCAAGACTTCACTGACATAATAGATCGGGTGCTGCTGGGATCCCCGTTCAGCCACCAGGACAGCACTGACAGCTTGGGTGGTGGCCGCAAGGTAGAGCAGCAACCTCTCGCCGGGTTGCGGGGTCGTAAGCAGGGGTGGGGTTGACAGGTATACCTTCAACTCGTCGAAAGACCGCTGCGCCTCCGAGGTTCACTCGAAGCTCCCTTGCTTGCGCAGAGCTCAGAAAAATGGAAGCCCGCGCTCACCGAGCCTCGAGATGAACCTGTTGAGGGCGGCCATGCGGCCGGTGAGGCCCTGCACCTGCTTGACCGAGGTCGGGGGCTCCATCTTCTCGATCACCTCGATCTTTTTCGGGTTCGGACCAACCCCCGAGCCCCCAATCATGTAGCCGATCACCTTTCCTGATGCAGCGCTGAACACACACTTCTCGGGATTGAGCTTGATCTTGTGCCTGTTCAGGTTGGCGAAGGTTTCCTCGAGGTCCCGAACATGGTCGCCTTCGGAGGGGCTCTTGACGATGATGTCATCCACGTAGACCTTCAAGGTTTCGGCCGATCTGAGGGTTGAACGTCTTGGTCATCAGACGCTAAAACGTGGCCCCGGCGTTGCGCAGACCAAACGACATGGTCGTGTAGCAGTAGGTGCCGAACGGCGTTATGAACGACGTCTTGTTCTCGTCGTCAACCGCTAGCTTGATCTGGTGGTACCCCGAATAGGCGTCCAGAAAGCTTAGCATCTTGGCGTTCGCGGTGGAGTCGACGATCTGGTCGATGCGCGGGAGCGAGAAGTTGTCCTTCGGACAGGCCGAGTTCAACCCCGTGTGGTCCACGCACATCCTCCATTTACCGCCCTTCTTCTGGACGATGACCGGGTTTGCCAACCATTTGGAGTAGTCGATCTCGCGAATGAAACCGGCCTTCAAGAGCTTGTCAAGGTTCTCCTTGATGACCGCAACCTTCTCCAGAGAGAAGCAGCGTAGCTTCTGCCGTACGGGGCGGCAGTCTGGCCTGACCTGCAGCTTGTGCTCGATCACCTGCCTCGGGACGCCAGGTATGTCCGCAAGCTCCCAAGCGAATATGCCCTTGTTGGCGCGGAGGAAGGTGATGAGCTCGAGTTCCTATTTGGAACTCAGCTCGGCCGAAACATGGATGCATCTGGTCAGGTCGTTCTCCTCGAGTGGCACGGCCTTCGTCGCACCGCTGGGCTGGATCGCCACCTTCTGACAAGCGCTCTTTACCATCGCCTCTGGGCCTCATTGGGCAAGATCTTTGGCAAGGGCCAAGGCCTTGGTCTCGTGATCCGTGTGCCTTTGTGGCCAGTCGCTTCGCTTGCAGTTATGATCTTTGTTGGGACCAGCGACTTCATACACCGATGGCCATAGTGGTTGGCCGCCATGAACTTGATCAGGCAGGCCGTCCGAGGATGGCGTTATGCTGGCGGTCCCTCGACCACCTCGAAGGTGATCATTTCGGTCGCGGAAGTTGGCCGAGTCGCCGAAGGTGACGGCAAGACCACCGCCCCAAAGGGATGGTCGAGCTCGTGGGCGATCCGAAGAAGGGACAGCGATGTTCTTGACCTTCGACCAAGGGAATCTGCATCCGGTCAAGCGCTCCAGCCTGCAGCAAGTTAAGGGAACTACTGCCATCGACTGATGGTCGGGGTCACGACCAGGGCGGTCTTCAGATCTCGGGCCATACCTTGAAGCGCGTCCCCCGGAGAAAAGGTGATGGTGGCCCCAGCCCACTTGCAGTGCTGCTCGATGGGCTTCCCGGCGGCGACCTGGTAGATGGTTCGCGAGACGGCCTTGAGCTCGCGCCGAGACTGGTAAGCCGACGAGCCACCAAAGATAACATCGATGCGGCGCTTGCCCTGCTGGAACTCTAGGTCGAGGTCGTCACGGTCCGCCCCAGCGTTCACCCTGTCCGGCTAGACGTCTTCTTTCGGTAGCACGGGCATTTCCCCTCGACCATCATAAAAAGCTTCTAGCTTGCTTTGCCAAGCCCTGCAAGTTCGCAGGTCGTGGCCGACCGCCTTATAAAACAGGCAGAACTTCGTTTCGTCGTATCCCGGGCGCCCCTCGGCCCCCTGCGACCGAGCATCGGCCCACCGGGGCCCAGGCCGTCGGCCCTCCTGTTGGGGCTGGTTCTGTGCCTGACAAGGTCGGGACCCCTCCCGAGCTTGATCTCGGACTTCAAGGACCTCGCGCTGGCCGTCTGCCGAAACGATCACTCATGGCAGTCCACCGCCATTCCTGCGGTCGCGCTTCCGCTTCTTGGCAGCGGTGCCGTGGTCGGCGCCCTTGGAGTTGGAAGGGCCAGCCTCTATGGGGTTTAGACCAAGCTTACCTTGGTCGTAGTCGCGTTTCCAGCGGACAGTGTCGTCCGCATCCGCATACCGCTCCGCCATATGGAAAAGCTTGTTGACGCTGAGCCTCGAGGTGATCTCCAGGTCCTCGATAAGGCGCCGATCGCGGACGCCGAACTTGAAAGCTTTTATGACGGCTTCGTCGGAGATGCTCGGAATCAGGTTCCTCGTGCGGATAAATCGCCGCACGAAGTCACGGAGCGGCTCGTTCTTGCCCTGGATGACGCGATCCAAGTCTTTCTCCTCCCGACGCTCATGCGACTCCGAAAGTTGGAGCGGAGCGCGTTCTGGATTTGGCGCCACGACCTGAAGGAACCAGGCTTCTGGTTGAAGAGCCAGGTTCGCGCGACACCGTCCAGCACAGTCGGGAGGTAATTGGCCATGACGAGCTCGTCACCCCCAGCCGCCAGGATGGCGGTCGAATAGATAGACAGGAACTCGTCTGGGTTCTTGGTCCCATCGAAGTGCTCTATCAACGCCGGCTTGAATCGAGCTGGCCAGCGCACGCGACGAAGGTCGTCGGAATATGCCATACAGCCATAGGCCGGGACAGGTGCGTGCCGGGTGTGGTCGTTGCCAACAAGGTCCTCACTGCTACCGGACTCGGAGTCGAGGCTGCCCCGGCGGCCCGACCTTCGGTGAGAACGACCATACGCCGTGCACGGGAGTCACCTGGGAGGTAGCGCAGGCGAACCTGGACCCTGCGGCGCCTGGGCGGAACATCTGGGGAGAGGCCCCCCGATTCACTGCTGGCCGACGTGGAGCTCGTGAAGCTCGGTTCGCGCCTGACCCTGCTCGGGCTGGCGCCCGCAGAACGGCGACGTGGCGGCGTCAAAGCCTCGTCCCGAGATCGTTGCTGGTGAGAGGGCACCTCCTGCGTGGGAGGCGGCGAAGCGGGTCTTATTGGCGGCAGTGATGAGTCGTCATCACTTCTCGAGTGGGTCCACGAGTGATGACCGGTCTTGCGCGGAGGTATGACGGTCGCAGCCCGATCGAGCTCTTCGGCCAGGGCTCGGCCAAAGAGTTTCGACCTCACCCTATCGGGATCAACCATGATCCGGGCGATAGCGCGGAGGCGCTCTCGAAGAGGAAGGATGCCCGAAGATGCGCCGACCTTCTCGGTCCTCCGCCGGGCGGTTATGGCTTGGTTGATGGCGACATACACCATCCGGCGAGCGTCCTCAGGGGTCTGCGGGTCACGGCCGTCCGCAGTTGCACCCGCGCCTTGACTGTCTGCCATCAAGATGTGCTGCTCGCGTGGCGGTGGCGAGGGCGAAAACAGGGACACAGAGTTGGAGTCTGCGCCCGAACCCACGCTCAAGGAATGTCCGTCAATGAAGCACGCCATGCTCCCAAAATCTTGGTGTTTTCCCTGCAAATAAGCAAAGCCAATCGGGCCCCACGGTGGGCGCCAGCTGTCGACGATCGGAATCGCCAACCGCAGAAATGAAATGGGGGTTAGTGGAACTCGGGACCCGAGCAGAGCTTGGCTCAACGAAGGAAAGGATTCGATGTGCCGAAGGTCGGAGCTAGGCGATAACGGCGTGAGATGAGGGTTTATCTTGGTTCGAGCCTGTGAAGGTAATAGCTCTACTCCGGTTGCCTTGCGGCGGTGATCTTTGCTATTCTCGTATGAGGTGTGTTCTGACTCAAGCTTAACAATGGCGATGTCTAGTGCTCGAGCTCGATGTCTGTTCTCTTGAGTGCGCATCTTAGCCTTATATCTTCCCTTTCGTAGCGGACGGAGATATTCCCGGTGGTGATCTTCATGCGCATTGAGGGTCGGCAAGAACCGCTTCCGGACACCTTGCACCGCTTCACTTCCCACGATCCCATCGTCTTGGTAACCGCGGCAAGCGATGTTCCGGAATCCAAGGGGGACACCGGCACGAACGAGAGCCGACCCGAGCTCAAGGTCGTGCAGATGCCATGCTCGGGGGCATACGCGCTCTAGGTCGCGCGCCTCGGCGTATGCCCAAGTCGTGGTCGGGGTCCCTCGAGCTTGGGAGCTCGTTAACCGTGCGCTGACCGGCCAAGGGTCGCCCAACCCTCGTCAAGAACCATCTGTGATGACCTACATATCATGCACAGTTCTTGTTTAGAACCGTCTGTGTTGCCTCTTTTCCCAGATTGGTTGAAAACCGTCTATGATGTGCTCTTACATCACTGATACTTTTGTTACTAATCGTTTACAAAACAGTCTGAGATGACGATTTTAAACCGTCTGTGATGAGATTTTCTATAGTATTGAATCATGATAATCCTATCAGTTAGTTTGTCATGTGAGTCCAATTTATTATTCCTCCATTTGAATTAGTAGCTCTAGATATTCCCCCTTATAGCTCTAACTTTTAAGAAAGTTTAACTAACATGGCCAACCCATATCATATATTATCATCTCTATTAATATTTGTTGAAAATATACATGCATACTTCCTTGAGATTATAGAGAATTCTCAAAGAGGTATCAGTTAGAGATATTTCTTAGGAATGCTCTAGGACAAATTATTTTGCCATGCTTCATGGTAAAGTATGGAAATATCTTGAGATAGATATTTCTAAGTGATTGTTCTAGTTATCAAGATATTTGTAATTGAAGGATTCGGATTGTGCCACATGACAACAATCAAATGGCCATGTAATCTTATACATAGGGGTGCCTCCCACTCCTAATCCCTGTGCCATGAGTAGAGCTACCATAAGCACCATAGACCAGCATACCATGAGTAGGATAGCATCACTACATAAGAGAGGTAGGTAGCCACTAAGAGGAGTGTGTCTTTATTGCCACAAGTTTCTCTTGTAATAGTGAAGAGCTAAGTTATCCCTCTCTTCTATACGTGTTGGTCTCTCACGATAGGCCGTGTACTTCTTAATACTTGGTGCTTTGAGTTGCAATTCAATGTGGGTGGCTCGACCACCCGAAATCACAACAATCCTAGCTTTAACGTGAGCGGCTTAGCTACCCAGAAGCTAGACGGTTTGGCTGCAACTTGTGCAGCTTAGAACCAATAATTAATAAAGCACTAAGTAGTATGAAGAAAAGGCTAACCAGCTTAAGGTAGCTAGTGTAGTGTGTGTGCCAACTTAGGGTAGTTGGTTTAGCGTGTGTGTAGGGCTCCTCGTTGTGAGTGTTGATGTTCCACCTCAGATTTCCCAATACTATTATATCCAAGAGGCAAACAAACTTTGAATTATTTATGGTTAGTAGAGATATCTATATATTGGCATGTAGCGGCATGGATAATTTTTCTGTCTAGTTAATGATTATCCTTGTTGGTTGCCTCTATGGTTTTGTGGATAATAGTACCTCCAAATAGGAACCGATTTTGAAAAATATATAATTTCGGAGCCCGCAAAGGGGTTGTAGATACTAATGTACAAAGTTCGACATGCAACATTATTTGGGTAAGTTTTGGTAGAATGGAGCCATTATGAAGAACATAGGGGGCTACAAAGTTCGACAAGCATGGTTGTTTATCTACTATCATTGGTTGCTCCTCAATTTTCTCATGCTTGAAGCTTTGTTAGAACGAGAGACGAAACTTTGATTGCGATAAAAAAATCGTTATTTTGCAATATATGCCATGGCGAAGAAAGATAAGTTTTGATGCTTAAACATAATTTGCTCATAGAGGAAAAAAACAAATAGAGATGAAAATTTGAAAAGAAGGAAAGGAAAAGCATAAGAACGCATCATGTACTACAGGGAGTTAACTTGAAGTTCAATTCACACAGTAATCTAGTAAGTTCAATTAGCACAGTAATCTAGAAAGAAAGTTTTTCACGTTCTATATGGGCCGTCATGCCTTTTTATATTATGAAGTTCTAAACGGCGCGTCATGCCTATTTTACATTACAAAGTTTTATTGGGCCTTGTATACTTGGGTGAAATTTCTCATGTCATGCAGGCCTAAGGAGCACCAGATTTTATAGTCTATGGACTATACAAAAGTATTCCTTGCTATGGACTATATCAAAGTATTTCTTACACAAAATTCAAAAAAAAAAAGGCAACGGATTTCATCCTTTATAACCAAAATTGATTATTTGAGAGAGATTAGGATAGTATCATCAGAATTTTGATAGTATTGTGATGTGGCAAACAATTGGCAATAGACAAAGGATACAACCAACTCTGAACCGAACAGACTTCTAAACTAAAGTATCTCAAACAGGCTTCTGAACTAAAGTATACATCACACCGAAAAAGCGCTGATACCTGAAGAAACTGAATATCAGAAGATTCTTTTGTATAAGAACACTCTGTTGCACCAATAAGATAGGTTTGTTGTCATCGTTGAGGCAGGCAGCATTTCCTGAGGAAGCAAAAGAATAGTAAGCGCAAAATATGAACATAATTAATAGATAAGCGCATTCAACTATGTTTGTTTATTAGCTGTTTATCAGTAGCGATGTAGTCGTTTTTAAGAAACGCTGGTTTAAGCCTCTTAGAAAGCTGTGAGTGTGCATCTGTTTAGTAATTATTTGCCAGCAGTGATATAGCTGTTTCTAAGAAACGCCGGTTCTAGTTTTTGGTAAAGCTATGAGCATGGTTTGTGGTTGGATCTCATCATATGTTGAGAGTGCAACCTTCTTCTATGTATTATTTCTTGAATTGACGATCTCTAGAAAATAATGCAAGTATTAGCAAAGCACACACACTAATAAAACTAAAACTTTGGGTGGAGCAAAGTAAAAAAAAAAGTGGTTTCTAGAGAAGCTAAATATCAGAAGATCTTCTTACATAAGAACAATATATTCTATTAGTATGTATAGGAATATCCTATTCTATCAGTAAGATAAATCTAATGCCTTTACCTGTTTGATCAGCATCTGCTATTAAATCGACTTGAAAGTATGAACACATGTAACAGAGAACTGTGCACAAGTGTATTGTCTTGCTGTCTATCTATTAGCAGTGGCGTAGTTGTTTTTAGGAACTATTGGCTTGAGTTTTTACAGGAGTGCTAGTTCAAGATGCAATTAGATTGTATCATCTGTTGCGATTATGATCTGTTTCTTCGTACTATGTTCTGAATTGGTTATGTCTATAAACTGATGTGAATATTAGTAAAGTATATATAGAAGAAGAACCTTAGCGATAGCAATAGCGTTGCATGTAATTCTTTAGATATCTCTATATTAGAAAAGCATACAAACAAAAGACTGCATTAACTGTAAACTGGTAGAACAGCCTTGGGTTGATTTGTTAGGTAGGAAAATCTATAAGCTGATGATTAATGTAGAGTGCATTGAGTTAAAATGAGTAGGCAAACTAAATACTAAATGTGTTGTGAAGTTGCAGCAGGGAATTGTTTATATCGTTATATAAGATAGATGTACCTCATCCTATATGTGTCGTATGTTATATACAGGAACTACTGTTATCTGAAGGAGCTAAATATTGGAAGATTGTTGTGTATAATAGCATTTTGTTTGATTAACAAGGTATTTCTAATGGCATCATTCGATTCACTAACATTTTGCAGTAAACTAAAAGAATAATAAGTTTCAAGCACAAACATAGATAATAAATAATTACATGTAGCTGCACGCACATACCTGCTGTTTATCAGGAGCAGTGCAGTTGTTTTTAGGAAATGGTAGCCTGAGTTTTCACTGGATTGGCAACATAATATATGGGCAGATTTCATTATTCTCAGAGATGACGACCTTGTTGTTTACACTATTGATAGGATTGATGATTTGTATAAAATGATGCAAGCATCAGTAAAGCGCACATGTTAACAGAACTAAGATTCTGGATGTGAAAAATGGTTGAGAAGTAACATGTTTATCTTGAGGAAGGAAAACAGAGGCAGACTACTATTTTGTATGAGCTGAAACAATTTCCTTTTTGAGGCTACTGATGCCAACAATCATTATGGGTTTTTTATGAAGCCTGATTTCGACAATAGCAGATAAAAGTAGCAGAAGCAAGAAACACATTACACAGTAGTTACCTCATAGTTTTATACACGTATAAGCATAGCAATAAAAGAGATTCAGTAAACACACAATATACTGAGATTGCTTGAGCTATATTATGAGAAATCATTATGTGATATCCTTAGACGGTAGTCTTATTAGCAGAAGACAATCATGTGTTGAAGAAAATAGCCTAAGTTTTCACTGGATCGACAGCGTAGTATACGGCCAGATTTCATCATCCACAGAGATGACGACCTTGTTATCTATACTATTGATAGGATTGATAATCTGTATAAAATAATGCAAGCATTAGGAAAGTGCACATGTTAACTAAGATTCTGGACGCAAAAAATGTTTCAGAAGTAACATGTTTATCTTGAGGAGGGAAAAGAGAAGCAGACCACTGTTTTGTATGAGCTGAAACAATTTCCTTCTCAAGGCTACTGATACCAATAATCATTATGGGTTTTTTTTGAAGCCTGATTTTGAGAACAGTAGATGAAAGCAGTAAAATTAAGAAATACATCACACAGTATTTACCTCATAGTCTTATAGACATATAAGCACAGCAATAAAAGAGATTCAGTAAACACATAGTATGCTGAGATTTCCTGAGCTATATTGCGAGAAATCATTATGTGATATCCTCAGGCGGTAGTCTTATTAGCAGAAGACATCCATATGCTGAAAAAAAAACAGCTAGACGCAAACTGTCAAGGAATAAGATTTGTTTCATCTTGCGGATAGGACCAAAAGCATATAATTGTGTGGACTATATAGCTCTATACACACATAAGAGCGTAGTCGTTTTGAGAAAATGCTATTATGAGTTTTCACAGGATTGGGAGAGCAACATGTGGTCAAATTCTACCATGTGTTAAGAAGACAATCTTCTTGTCTAGAGTGCTGCCTAAATTAGCGTTCTCTATACAATAACAAAAGCATCATTGAAGCATATATACTAATAAAACCAGAACTCTGGATATACAAAATGGCTAAAACTCTGAATGTACAAAATGATCTAGAAGCAACATGCTTATTTCAGAAAGAGAAAATAAAAGTGCAGTATTATGCTGTATGAATCAAAATGTTTTGCTTTTTCTGAATCTACTTATATTAGCTGCTACTGTAGGCGGGTTGCGAAATTCGATTTTGATGGCAGTAAAGCAGGCCGTGCCGATACACGACGACGGCATATTCGGGAGAAGGTGGTGGCAGATTCGGGAGGACAGGCCGAAGCCTTTCCACAACAAACCAGCACATAGCTGACGAACAAAAGCAATTGCAACCCCAAACGACGAACTGAGACCTCTTCACAGTCCGCATGTACCGAAGAAAGCGAGGACTCTCCGCAACAAAGCAATCCATCTATGCGCACCGAAGAAGATGACGACTCTCCGCAATGAAGCAATCTATACCGATACGCGGCGATGGCAGATTCGGGAGCAGATCTGGGAGGACAAAACAAAGCCCTCCCATGACTGAACGGCATGGCAAAGGAAGCTAAAAACCGATAATTGGCAAAGGCTTTGCCACATGCTCGCCGGTATTGCATAGCCCCAATGCACAAGGATATGTCTTAGCTGAAGCACGTTCATAAGTTTTTGGTATCTGCTAGTATGCAATAATACTTCACACTCCATAATAATACCTCTAGAACTAACCAATTCTATTTTGGCAGTACCACCATAACCAAAGGGCACTAAGCAATGTGGATTATTCTATGTTTGCCACAACATACAACTTCTCATTGGTACAAAGAAGACCAATTATTTGGAGATTTGTCGATCTTGCAATAATTATTTCCACTTATCAATTCATACACATAAAAGACTTTAATCTTCCCATTGATAGGCTTTGAAATACGTTGAATCTGTATTGAAATAGGTTGATCTACTAGGAATTCAAAAACAACTCTATGTCTTCTTACTGCGTGAGGTCATAATTCCAGAAGACGAGTGCCACTCAGGCTGACTGAATGAGTTATGAATTTGTTAGTTACCACTTAGGTTAACTTGTGAACCTTGTGATGTGAATTTGTGAATTGTAGTTATGGATTCAATTGGTTAATAGTGGCTAGGTAGGCTCGAATACTAGCATGGAAGCGGAATAGGTGCTTGTAGGGTGTTAGAGCAGCCTGCAGAGGAGACAGTGGCTTGAGGAAAATGGGTGTGGTCCACGGAGAGACGGTGTTGTCTAGGGGAGACATGACCTGCGTCGAGGGAGGAGAAGACGAGCTTCCCACGCTGCTACTTTTTCCTCGCCTCACTCTCCTGCAGTACTGCCTCTTTGGCCCGTGTGCTTCTTCCACCAGGCGATCCATCTTGTCTTCGTCCAGCCTCGAGCTGGCTTCTTGCTCATGATCCCGCTGTGCGGGGGCAGGAGCAACGGCCTAGCTTGGCCCTTTCACCCGATGATGATGATGATGATGAGAAGCCGGTAATGACGGTGAGTCGACTGGGCTTCCTCCTCAATGCTGCGGCAACGGCCATCATAGATGTCACTGACCCCACTCAAATAATGAAAGATCCTAACGAAGTTGACGTAATCAATTAGACGTGAGGTTTATATGAAACATTCTTTGAGCTGGTTTGGCTGTTCCACAGACCGTTCCGTTTGCCTATGGTAAATAAAACAGGGTCAACAAATCATCATTGTCTCATTGCTAAAGTAATGAGAAGTGAAAATCTGAAACCATCAAACCAGATTTAACATACATAAGCAGGGGTTCAAACCTTAATGTGCACTGTGAGGCTTCCAGCCTTCTTCTACATACATAGCACAAACACTACAACTCAAGTCAATTGCTTATCGCTCTACATCCTTCACTGCCAGGGGTTCATAATAGGCAGGCTCCGTCAGTGTTAGAAGAGGGGGGTTCTGGCAGGTCGTAATGGTGAGTGGGTTGCCGGCTTGGAGATCCTGAAGACAGGCGCAGCAAGGTGCTGCGTGTGAGGGAATAGATGGGAAAACAGAGAAGTAATCTCCTCCTTAATCTTTATTCCTTTTTCCTTGACATGGCTTAAATAGCCTTACCCTTACATGAAAATATCCCTAACAAGGAAATATCTTAACTGCTAAAGATCTTAACCAACTCATACTTAATCTAGACGCCTACTTAGCTGGTGACCCTCTCGCCGGGCTTCACCTGCCTCGGTCGAGTTCGGTTTGGCGCATATAATGCCGGCCAAACGACATCACCTCCTCCTCAAAACAGCTCGTCCACAGTGAAAATCCGGATATCTTCTTTGGAAGGCATCAACATGTTCCAGTAGTAGCTCTGCTCACGGAAGATCTTTCCAGCATATGAGGGCTTGCCGCTAGCCGCGAACAACTCGTCCCTTGAGTGCTTCTTCAGGAACTGGGACAGCCCGACCATGAATCATCGGAGGCAGGAGCGCCAATTCATGAGGAGGAATGCCATGAAACTTCTTGAGCAGCCCCACATGAAAAACATCATGTATCCGGGTTCCAGGTGGAAGACGAAGACGATACGCGACCATCCCAATACGTTGCAGTACTTGGTATGGTCCGTAAAAACGTGGGCTGAGCTTACCAGGAGTCACATTCGGCAGAGAAGACCCCGGCCGGTGAGAGATACGAAGCCAGACCCAATCATTCACCTCGAAGGTCACTTCCCGATGAGTACGATTATAGTAAGAGGCAGCCACAGCTTGATCCTGCAAAAGCCTATCGCGCACCTCTGCCAAAAACTCGCCACAGTCCAAAGATCTCGAGCCGACAATGAGTACGCTTCCCCTTAACATAGGAGCGCATGCTCGGCGGGTCACGGCCATACACAACCTTGAAAGGGGTCGTCTTCAAGGAAGATTGAAAAGAGGTGTTGAAACAATATTCCACCCACGGCAGCCAACGAATCCACTGTTTCTGCCGATCTCCCGCAAAGCAGCGCAGATACATAGCAATAATTTTGTTGGTCACTTCTGATTGGCCATTGGATTGAGGATGGTAGGCAGTACTCATATGGAGGTGACACCCGGCTAGGTGAAACAGTTCTTGCCAAAAATTGCTTGTGAAAATCACTTCGCGATCAGTCACAATAGAAGAGGGAATACCGTGTAGACGCACCACCGTATCAAAGAAGACCCGGCTCACTGAAGCTGCTGTGTATGGATGAGCCAACGGGATGAAATGCGCCGCTTTGGAAAAACGATCCACCACCGTAAGAATAATGGTCTTCTTGCCAGATTTAGGCAAACCTTCTATGAAGTCCATAGCAATATCAGACCAGATAGCATGGGGTACTTGGAGAGGTTGGAGGAGTCCCTCAGGATGCAAGTGTTCCATCTTATTTCGTTGGCAGATCAGACAATCCCGAATAAAATTCGGGAGCAACTGGCGAGCCCGTGGAATATGAAAATCTGCCCGAACTCTGGTGAGCATCTTCTGAACTCCCTCATGGCCGGCCTCATGGCAAGTAGCAAAAATGGTGTTCACAAAGGGAGAGGATGGTGGAACAAAAAATGTGACCTTTGTAGAGGATAAGCCCATCGCAGATAGTCCAGGGATGCAGCAAACGACCTTCCTCAATGTCCTGCGAAGAGATCGCCAGGCCGTGTCACCCGGAAGGTCACGACGTAGGTCATCAAAGAGAGTCAGCGATGGACCAGTAATGACCATGAGATCGGTAGGAGGAGAATCACCGTCACGCCGGGAGAGGGCATCGGCCACGGTATTAAGTCGACCCTGCCGGTATTCCACAGAGAAATCAAAACCCACCAATTTACTCACCCACCGATGTTGGGGAATAGTAGACAACCTCTAATCCAATAGGAACTTCAGACTATAATGGTCGGTGCGGACAAGAAAAGAGCGTCCCCAGACATACGGCCTCCAATGGTGGATAGCTTGGACGAGGCCGATTAACTTGCGCTCATAAGCGGCGAGCTTAACATGCCGAGCAACGATCGGCCGACTGAAGAAAGCAATGGGCGCAGCACCCTAATGAAGGACGGCCCCAAATCCAGAACCGGATGCATCACATTCAATGATGAACGGAAGACCAAAATCTGGTAATTGAAGAACTGGAGCGGATGACAGTGCCTGTTTGAGTGAAGAGAATGCATCTGCTGTGTCTGAAGTCCAAGAGAAAGCTTCTTTGCGCAGAAGGCGCGTGAGGGGCGCCGCAATCGTGCCAAAATTCTTGATGAAGCGCCGATAATACCCTGCCAGCCCGAGAAAAGCATGAACAGCCCGAACGGTGGTAGGAGTTGGCCAACCCTCAATAGCGGCCACCTTTTGCCTATCCATGGTAACACCCTCGGCGGAGACGACATGGCCCAGATATGCGACAGAAAGAGTACCAAAAGAGCACTTGGAGCGTTTCAACACCAACCCATTCCGAGATAACTCCTGTAACACGGTCCGAACATGGCAGAGGTGTTCGGCCCAAGACTGGCTATAAATAAGGATATCATCAAAAAACACCAACACGAAGCGGCGAAGAAAGCGGCCCAAAACTTCATTCATGAGTGCCTGAAATGTTGCCGGGGCGTTCGTCAAGCCAAACGGCATCACCAAAAACTCAAAATGTCTATGATGCGTGCGAAAAGCCGTCTTGTGAACATCATCGGGATGCATGTGCACTTGATGATAGCCCGACCGAAGATCCAGCTTAGTGAAGAAGCGCGCACCCTTAAGCTCATCCAAAAGCTCTTCCACGATTGGGATGGGAAATTTGTCCTTGATGGTCTTATCATTGAGGGCTCGATAATCGACGCAGAACCTCCATATGTTATCCTTCTTACGGACCAGCAAAACCGGTGAAGAAAACGTCGATGTGCTGACACGTATAATGCCCTACTGCAGCATATCCCGACATTGTGCCTCCAACTCATCCTTTTGCAACTGCGGGTAGCGATATGGGCGCACGGCCACTGCATCTGTACCAGCCTTCAAATGAATCCGATGATCATAGGCACGGGCCGGTGGAAGGCCCTGAGGAGTAGTGAACACAGCAGGGTATTTGGCTAATAAGGCATCCATTAACTCGGTCGGTGAAGTGACCATGGCTGCCAAGGAAGGCTACTGCGACGACACTCCCTGGAGTCACACCTGATGATTACCCCGCCAAAGCGTCATCGTGAGACGTTGGAAATCCCAAGTGATGGGCCCTAGTGTTTGAAGCCACTGAACACCCAGGACAATATCAACCCCTGGAAGCGGCAGCACATAAAAATCAATGACAAAGTTGTAGTTGGCGATGTCAAGAGAAACCCGATGACATTCGCCATTGCCGCTGATGCGCTCGCCATTAGCTACTGCAACCCGAAAAGAAAGGCTGGCTGCGGTCACCGCAACACCCGCCTGGCCTGCCGCCTCTTCTGAGATGAAGTTATGGGTGGAGCCGGAGTCAATGAGCGCCGAGAAGTGGTGAGCACCGATGCGAACAGGGAGACGCATCGTCCGGCCTGCTGCAATGCCAGTCAGGGCGAGAAGGGAGATGGATGGCGGCTCATCGGCGCCGTCCCTGGGATCCCCGTCATCAGGCACCACCTCCAAACTGAAAAGTCGCTGACAGGCATGCCCGAGAGTGTACTTCTCATCACAATTGTAGCATAGCCCCATACGGCGTCGTTCCTCCATCTGTGCTCGAGTCAATTTCTTGATGAATTTGGCCCCGGAAGCACTGGTGTCGCCTCCCTTAGGTGTAATCGCGAGGGCAGGTGCGCCCGCTGGGGTGACCGTGTGTGCGGTCTGCAACGGACTTGCCGCAGCCCTCATGCCGCCGCCCTTAGGGACCGTGCGCCTGCTGTCTTCGGACTCAGCTTGTTGCAAGCGCTCATGAGCCCGAGCCAGGCTCATGGCCATGGCCAATGACTGCGGAGCGGCCAGGTCCACAGCAATGGCGATCTTTTCCTTGAGACCCGTGGTGAACATCTCAATCTTCTGGTCGGCTCGAAGGTTCGCGCGGGGAAGTAACGCTTCAAACTCCCTCTGATACTGAGACACAGTTCCTATCTGGCGAAGTTGTTTAATCTTCGCTAGATGATTACGCCGTGTCGGCGGTCCAAAGCGGAGGTGGACGAGTTCCTTGAAGTGCACCCATGGAAGGACGCCCATCTCTTCCTCTAGGAGCATGTACCATTGCTGGGCTTCCCCGCGCAGATGATATGCCGCCGTGCCGACCTTATCAGCTTCCGCCGTGTGCTGGCCTCGGAAAAATAATTCACATGAATTCAACCAAGGGAGGGGATCATCCGCACCTTCATAGGTCGCAAAGTCCCAGCGCAGAGGTTTTGGAGGCCGTCCCTCAGGCATCGCAGGGAACCCACCCCTCCCGTCCATGGGAAGCGGCGCTCCACTCCCTGTCGCGCCTCCGATGAACTGGCCTCCGATGAAGTTGTGCGGTCCGCCCCCTCCTCCAGTACCGCTGCCATTGCCATCGCTGGAGTTTGCCTCGCGCCGGGCCGAGGGAAGATAGACGGTTTCCTCTGCACTTTTCCCTTTTTCTCCCTCTCCCACCATTGCGCTCATCATGTCGTCCACCTTGGCGATGCGGGCGTCATGGCGGTCCAGCCGTGTGGTGAGGGTTGCAAACTGCGCTGTGTGGCCGTCCTGGACCAGTGCCATGTCTTCCAGCTTCTGGACGATTTTGTCGATCTTGTTGCGCCAGATACTGAACCTCATCGCCGCTATGACGCCGCGCCGATTGGCTCTGATACCAAGTTGTTACGGCCTCTGCTGCGCAGGTCGTAATGGTGAGTGGGTTGCCGGCTTGGAGATCCTGGACGTCGCCTCGCCGGCGCCGTCGAGGAAGATAGGCGCAGCAGGGTGCTGCACGTGAGGGAATAGATGGGAAAAACAGAGAAGTAATCTCCTCCTTAATCTTTATTCCTTTTTCCTTGACATGACTTAAATAGCCTTACCTTTACATGGAAAAATCCCTAACAAGGAAATATCTTAACTGCTAAAGATCTTAACCAACTCATACTTAATCTAGACGCCTACTTAGCCGTGGCCCTACTGCCAGGCTTCACCCTGCCTCAGTCAGGTTCGTTTTCGGCGCATATAATGCCGGCCGAACCTGACAGGGGCTTCAGATGTTCAGGGCGCTCCCAAAATATGATTGTCTAACGATGCTGTGAAAGTCCTGATGAATGCTGTTCCATCATCGTCACTCTTGTCGCCTAGTTCATACAAGTACCAAATTCAAGTTTGGTCAAAATACACAATATTCTAGTTCTTACATACTAGGGTGCAGCCAAGTTAGAAGTGAGGGCAGCAGAATCTGAAAATACACACGTACAAATAAAAATCAATGAGCCATACATGAGAAGATCAGAAGAACTCTGCAGTTTAAAACAAAATCATATTTTTATATCTCATTTCCAAATCAATCCTTTTTAACCACATGATGGAAAAATTACAACTAGAATTCCATCGAAACTGAAGAATAATCATGAGGATAGTACACTGCTATAATCCATATTTTGGGCTAACCATAGGATTAAAATAATCTAAAACAAAGAATTTCAATATTGTCTCCTAGTTGGTCTCGATTCTGCTACTGTAACACGGATCTGTCTGCCATCCAAGTCCTGCAGAAGAGTAATAAATTAAGTTGGCACACACTAAAAGAACAATCATGTTCGAAGGCACAAGAGTGTATGCAAACAGCTAGAATGTGTGAAGAACTCACGGTGCCATCAAGATTTGATACCGCATTCTCAACCTCTTCGGTGGAACCATATGTGACAAAACCAAACCCCCTTGACCTGCCACTATCCCTGTCATAGATGACCCTAGCTTCCAAAACCTTCCCTTGCTCATTGAACAAGTTTGCAAGAGCTGAGTTGTCAACACCCCAAGAAAGGTTACCCACATAGACCCTGTTGGCTTCACCCCTGGGTGCTCTTGGTGAAGATTGCCCCCTGGGTGGTGCTGGTCCTGAGTTCACCCTCAAAGTTCTCCCATCAAGTACCTGTTTTTGGAGATGACATCAGCCGACAAGCATACAGCTCCACAACCCAGTATATAATATTATACAACTTAAGTCCAGCAACACAAGCTCAAATGGCTAACAAAGACTCTTATCTAAAAATATAAATTGTACTCTGGAAGAAACTAAAGTTTAGCAATGGAGTACGAAGTAGACATAGAGCAGCCTCAACCAAATCAGTAAAACCTCTAAAACAACAAGATCATAGCTTATAAACAACAGAGAATGAAATATGAGGGTATAACATGTCTAGCTGATTCATCCACCAAAATGGAACATACAAGCGTGTGAAAAATGCTTTAAAGGCATGCAAGCGTACTCACATAGTCATTGAACTGCTCAACAGCAGCTTCGGCTTCTTCGACAGTAGACATTGTCACAAACCCAAATCCACGGCTTCTTCCGGTCAATTTGTCGTAGATGACCTATGACAATACAGAAATACAGTTTAACATGCCACAATTTTGAGGGGAAAAAAATCAAAACTGAATGTAACTTTAATAATTGGTCAGCAAATGTTAACTTGTAATATTTCGCAAGCCACAACCCATTGATACCAACTTATAGAGGCAGAGACAGGCCTCGGGCCACCTGGGCCTGGGCCCGAGGCCTGGCAACAAAAGCCCATGTAAGAGCATCTACTCTCATGCCATGTCAGATTCACAGTTTTGAGGTTTTTGCTAGGCTGCACATGGATTTCGGCCGTGCTCCTGCATGCGTGATGCCGATCACACTGCACACAGGTTTTCTATGGGCCGGTATGGCAGGCAATCTTCTGGTTCTTACGGCCCGGGCATTTAGGCACCCAGGGATGGCGCTTGGCAGGCAACACTCTCTATTGTTTGTGCTGGACGTCACAGGGCTCCCCAGCACTATGGGCCATGCTTTCTTTTCCTTTCTATTGTGTCTGTGTTATTTACCTTCCTTCAAAGTTTTACGAATCCTAAATTCAATATAGACTGTTTATTTTATTTTATTTAATAGGTTAGATCAGATTAGTTATTAGGAACATCCTGATAAATTATTGGCTAGATCTGATTACTAATATCATCATATGCTAATAGTATAATACACTACAATTTTTGTTTTTTTATCGTCCACTGCTTTTTTTATCCCGTTATTCAAGCGAGGCCTATTCATGGCACACATCTATTTTGTATTAGACTTACTGATTTTGAAGTCGTTGGAAAGAAAGATGTTAGGGATGGATGATAAACATTAGATCAACCGGAATTTGTTGGGTGTCCTGTGACAGTAGTTTACATTCATTTTATTTTCATTTTTGGCTAGCTCGAGTCAGACTGCCAGGCTAGTATAGCAATCTTCACCTAAACTTTAGCTCACAAGGTAAATTAAGCTTCTTCGGCCCGAACCTTTTCTTGTATGGCCAGCCGGCCTGACTTGTCGGGTAAGTGAAAGGCATTCTGGTGCTGCCTAGATCTCGCCATGCAATGGCCTGGGCCCGAGGCTTAAGGCTCGGCTGGCTCCACCCCTGCCAACTTATGAGCACCTTCTTGTGTTCTTACCCATCTTTACTGCCTAGCATAATGAACATTACCTAGATTTCGTTTAGCAGAACTTGTATATGCCACACGCTAGTCTCAGCTAATTGGAACAAAAGGAAGCCTTGATGACTGAAGAGCCCAAACCTTTTCCCCTCAGGTACGCGCATGGTTCATCTATGAGACCTCAGCATAATAAGTAACCAAATGGATTACTCTACCGACACATCACCAAGCCATTTTGGAACCCAACTTGCCCGATGTAGGAACATATCAGAGAAATCAGTACCAGAATGCAAAGAGGACGACCAACAAACGGGGTTGCTCAATGTACATACCTCGACCATCTCGACGGAGCCGGCCTGCTCGAAGAGCCCGGCGAGCTGGGCACTGTCCACGCTGAAGGGGAGATTGCCGACGAACACCCTCAGGTCCTCCGAGAACTCCGCCTCGGACTCCTCCCCGCCAGACCCCTCCACGTTCTCCGTCTCGACCTCGGACGAGACGGCCACGGGCACGGGCACGGGCGGGTGCCTCCAGCCCGCGGCGGCGAGCACGCGGAGCTGCGGCAGCTTAGAGGGGAAGGGGAAGGAGGCGGAGGGGGCGGGCTTGGAGGAGGAGGAGAGGGAGAGGAACTGAGGGCAGAGGGAGGTGGAGAAGAGCGTGGCCGCCATGGGTGGGGGATAGGGTTTTGGGGATAAGGTGGGTGGTGGCCTCGCCTCGCTTGGGTTCGGGTCGGAGGCGAATGAAGCAGCGACGAATGCAAAGGCGAGCCGTGAGCAGACATGCCCAAATGGGCAGACCCGGCCCGATTAAGGGCATGTTTGTTTCAACTAGAGATTATAGAAAGTAGATTTTAAAAGTTGGATTGTAAAAGCTGATGACTGTTTGATAATCCAGATTATAGTGTATTTGGATTGTTGTTTCTGCGTGGCAAAAGTCTGTGATACTCTTGGCCTGTTTTGTTGCCTTATTTTGCTGGAAGGTGAAAGGGTATTATGGTCTTTTGTATAAAAAAAGCTGAGGAAAGCTCCTCTAAGGTGGATTGTGGGATTCTAACAATCTAGACTCTGGATTGTTACAATCCAAATTAAAAGCTGTCTGATTGTTAACCTTCCAGCTTTTAAAAACTGCTTTCTCTAATCCCTAGCTGAAACAAACAGGCTCTAAAAACGCACGGTCTGTTTAGGCACGACTCATTTCAATCTAACTAATAAATATGTCGTATTATTTTGGTTCACGTACTAAGGAGTCAGCCTAAGTATGGTCCGTAGGGCTAATGGATCGTATCGTAATGGGCCATAGTGGCCCGTTAGGCCGTTAGCGTCAAAAAAAAATTTAAATCTGAAAAATAGAAAAGTATGGAAAAAAATGAAAAAGTACAAAAAAATTTAGAATAATTAAAAAAACTCGAAGGATGCGAGAATAACTTTTTAAAAATATATATAAATTTAAAAAAACTAAAATATGAGATAAATTATAAAATAAGACAAATAATTTGAATTAAATAATGAGCTTTATTGATGTTTAGCTGTCTTATTAAAAACTTTGCCAAGTAAAAACTCAACACGAGAAAACTTTGGCAAAGAAAGAAAAGTACAGCTAACTCAATGATACATGAAAAAAGTGAAGATTACAATTATTCTTTCTCATTATTTAGATAAAAAATTTTAAACGTCTTCGCCAACTCAGTATTTTCTGTAATATGTTGAGCCCGTTGATTAGCTTATTCCCAATCTTTCACAGTGAGAAGTATTTTCACCTTCTCACTTGTCAGATTTGTTTTTCTCTCATCGATTATTTTTTTGGATAGACTAAAAGCAGACTCCAAAGAAATCATGGAGACAGGAACTATTAACACATCACATGCTAATATGAAAATCACAAGATATGTTATCTTATGCTCGTGCTACCACTGCAAAATGTTGAAGTCCTCCTCTTGCTGCTCTTGATAGTTGACAGTGTTGTTGTTGAGATAGACAGCTAGCTCCCTACCATTTGATGTATCCGTACTTGTTGTTGTTGTAGTCGAACTCCTTACGAAAGAGCCACCTGCACCCCATATATTTCCCCACACATTTTTCTTCTTACCTGTTGTGGGTGCTGGTGGAGGTCGCTATGTGAATTCCAGCAAACTTTAGATCATACTTATCATAAGCTTGAGACATGTTAGTACAGACATTTTTAAAATAACTAGAATAATCAGTACTTACCGCATCACTTAGAAGTGAGAGAACATTAGAGAATTATCGAACTTTAGCTCTAAAATCTAAAATAAATGCAAATGCATATAATATAGGAATTTCTTGTTAATATTTCAAAATTTTAGTTTTCATAGCATAAACAACTTCACGCAAGATATTATCATTTTCGTGGCTCTTTAAGTGGGTAGCAATTTCTAAAATATGATGTACAATTAAAGGAGATGTTGCGTAATAAACTCCAGATAAAGCAACAGTGGATTCAAAAAAGTTCTAAAAAATAACAGCAAGTATTTAGCAATATACCAATATTACCCTGTAAGTAGCGGTTGACCATCCCATGTATGACAGTGTATGTTAATAAAAACATAAAATGTGCTCTCATATAGTATAAGAGCCTTAAGCATCAAGTAAGTAGAGTTCCATCTAACAGACATATTCAAACCAAACTTAACGGACGCACATTCATTGCAATACAATAAGTCTTATATGCCGCTACTCATTGATTAGAATAATTTAAGAAAGATATTGCAATGCAAAAAGGTTTAAGATACTGATCTAACCTCTTCAAACTATATTTAACTATAAGATTAATAATATGCTAATCACAACACTAATGTAATAAAAAAGATTCAACATATGAATTGAAAGGCGGAGTAAGAATATTCATGGTAGAAGCATTTACCAGCTTGACGATGCTCATCCCATACCCATTCGCAGTTGTTAGTGTGGACTAGACACAGGCGTATGGGTAAGCCCTCGGTGGGTGGCGGCATGGCATCTCGACCCGACGATACGGCCGTCTTCGGCCGGCACGATCAGAGCACGTGTTGGGCTAGGCCCAAAAACCAAGCACGACGGGCGGCACGGCCCGGCACGCCGATTTGGGTTGTGCCACCTATGTCGGTCGCCTTGCTGCCATGCCACTGCCCTTGCCGCACCACGCCCTGCTGTGCCCCCGGAGGAGGCGTTGAGCGGGTTGTCGTCGAGGGAGATGAGGACGAGGTCGGTGAGGCCCTGGAAGAAGTCCTGGGGAATGGAGTCGAAGGCGTTGCCGTTGAGGAAGAAGTGGTGGAGGGTGGACATGCCGCGGAAGGAGGGGAGAGGGCCAGAGAGGCGGTTGTTCTGGAGGCTGAGGTCCTGGAGCGCGGTGAGGGCAGAGAAGGTGGGGGACAGACGACTGGCGAAGCCGGCGCCCTTGAGGTCAATGTTGTTGACACAGCCAGCGCGGTCGTAAGAGATGTGCGGCCAGCCCGAGCTACCGCAGGGGTTGGTGGCATTGGGCCAACGGAGGATGGTCAGGGAGCGGCGGAGGTCTTCGAGCACGGCGTGGTCGGACAGGTGGATGTCGGTGACGGCCCGAGGCGTGAGGAGGAGGGCGACGGCAGCGGCGAGGAGGAGGGCGGCGGGGGTGTCCATCTAGACACGCGGGTTGGGAAGGAGGGCATCGGAAGGGGGAGGAAGCTAGCTGGCGTGAGAGGGAAGGAGGAGTTGGGATGGGTTCGCCGTCGCCGACTTGGCTTGTCCCCGCGTGAGAGAGAGAGGAGGAGAGGCTGGGTGAGGAAGGCGAAAGAATTGAGAGAGAAGGGAGAGGCCGAGGAAATTGAGGGCGGGGCCAGGGGGCGTGCGAGGGAAAAGGGGTGGGGGGAGGGCACGGGAGAGAGAAAAAAAATAAATTACTCTGATTCTAGACAGCGAATGATTGAAATGACAATGATGTGACATGTGAAAAGAAATGAAGTTAATTTTAATGTTAATTTTGTGCGGGCAACTACCTCAATGGTCATTTAACGTTCGATTCTAACGTTTGAGTGCGCAACGTCTCTTCTATTGACTATAAATTCCCTTCTGAGCTAAATGCATACGCACATATTCCCTTCTGATCTTTCTAACCTGTTAGCTCTCTCTGCTAGCGCAACGTTCTCTCTATTTGCATACACACATATTCTCATAAACTTTATCTTTCTCTTCTGAGCTCAATGCACACGTTCTCTCTATTTACTCTCTATTAGCTCTCTTTTGCTTCTTGAACATGAATGCTTTGCTGGTATTATTTATTAGTCCTTCATTGCGGTCACCCTGTTGTATTGCTTATTTAATAGTGGAAAGCTGATTGACCATTGGCAATGCATTACGGTGATCTCTATTTCATCATTAACAGTTAATATATGTTGGTGACATCATGTCATTTCCTAAGTCCCACATTTGCTAAGCATTCTTCTTTTTCACTTTCTTCATTTTTGAATGATTACTTATTCATGTTGTTTAGGGGCGCTCCCATAGTTAAAGCTGAAGCTGTGCATCATCATATGCCATGTTTGCTATTAACTTTTGGTGATTTAAATTATTTTTGCTTATTGACTTTCTTCGCTTATCTGTTACTGTACTCGTTTTCTTACTAGGGTACTCTACACTGAGGTGTAAGGTTTTTAACGAGACAATAACTCTGTATTTATTCAACATTGAATAAAATTACTTCTTTTCCCCTAATATTTGTATCCATTGCATAAACTTCGTGTGTATTCGGATTCTTTCCTCTCGTCGCAATAGTGTAAATAGGCCGAGCCTAGACCGGCACAGCACAAAGCAAGCACAAAGCGTAAATAGACAATGCTCGGACTTACCGAAGGCGAGCTGGGCCAGCTCGACAGGCACGACGGACACAACAGGCCGGCCTAGCCCGGCACGATTCTGGCCTGAAGCACGATGGACCCAGACCGGGCCGGCACGACGCCCACCTCTAGTGTGGACACATGAATAACGAACCATAAACAACATGCGGATAATGCCACATCATCGAGGGCTTAAAAGGAACGTTGAAACTCATTACATTATTCTGAGTCCTGACCATCAGCCATGACAAAAATCGATGAAGAAGATCATCATCTACGACAACGCTCATCCAGGTATATCGCGCGAGAACGAATTTAAGAATGTTCAGATTCGGCGTAGGCCACGTGATCAAATCGAATGGAACTAATTCAACCAGACACTTTCCTTGTCAAAATCTAATACTGGTACTTTACATTTACATACATAAACTAGCAGAAACATAAGAATCACAATACAACAGCTGTCCTGCTACTGCGCCTACTTCGAAGATAGATACTAAAATATTTGACCGATGCACAGTACGGCAGCAACGGTCTGCAACTCCAGGAATAGTTCCTTTTAGCCACGAATATATTCTGCAATAGCTGCGTATTGTGTATGCTCCTACATCTTCCTGGTTAATAAGGATAAAGAAAAGACTCCAAACGCAAACGAACTCAAACTGGATAAGAATCTAAATCATGTAAACTTAAGAACCACTACTGTACAACCTGGAAAAGATGGGGCTGCAACTGCATTGTCAGGCACTTCAGGCAAAATTCAGCATACCGTGTTTATCCGACATGATAATCCATAATCACAATTTTGTAAATTGCCAATACTTATTTGAGCATCAGAGCAGCACATGCATATGGGGCAATACCTATGGCATGCTAAGGCACTTATGATGTAAATCAACAAAAGCAAAAGCTTCCAAGTAACTATTGATTATGATCCCAGTTACCCAAGTACAGCCAGCCAACAGGCTAATACTTCAGAACATCGTGCCGAAATTGGTTTATAGGAAAACTAGACTTTATGCTAGCACATTTTGAGCTCATTGAGGATATTTAGTATTCCAAATTGTAAGTTGTGGTGGTTTCGTTGTCCCAGGAGAACTATTTGTAGATAGGAACAGTGTGATCTGAGGTGCACTATTTGCAAGAATGGCAATTATGTGTCGCTGATGAAGCAAGCTGCATCTTTCAAGCAAGGGCAAATAGCATCTTACTAGTTTTTGGATGGTGAATAGGGAACCAAGACTTTCAACACAAACTACTGAGCTGAAGCAGGTTTCACGATAACACATACACGCAGTCTCGAATGTGACCTTTCAATACATAGGTTCAGAACATTTACGGCAGGGCTTCAAACACAGGCCCAAAGGAAAATATAAGTAAATGTAGTATGTGAGGGAAATCAGATGGTTTATGGCATCCAGACAGGTCCTCTTAAGCAAAGCTTCCAGGTTGGGCCATACTCTTGGTCATCTGGTTTGGGTAGGGGCTCCAATAAGCAGGCTCCAACTTCATTTGTCTTGGCTGTTTTAAGTAAGGGAGGGGCAGGGGGGGCAAAGGTGAAAAGAACAGGTTCATCAGAAGATAGCTGAGCTGGGTTAAATGTGTTTAAAGGCAGAGAGATGCGGTAAGAAGTGAGTATTTGATCACGTAATCAATCTGTACATGTCAAGACAAGGTGGAAGAACCATACCTGTTCTATTCAAAAATCTAAATGCTAATAACCATGGCGCCTCCCATAGGAAAGAGAACTAGGACCAGATAACCTGATAAAAATTATTTTCAATTAGAAAGTGCAAATGAGCAAAATATATATGAAATAAAAGATCAATGAAATATTAAGTAGACTCGGACTGCACCAAAGTTAACACAAATTGATTTCTAAGGAGCATGATACCAGAGGTAAAGAAACAATAAAATTTGCTATAATGAATTATGATCATGACAGCGAAATATCTATACTGGATACTAAAAAAATATTGCCATCCTTACCCACTGCTCCCAGAACGACCGCTGTACCCACTATAAGCCCCATAGCCTCCCCCAGAGACCTAGAGAAAGTTTCAGTTTATGTTATGGAATAAAAATCTTGACATGAAGGTATTGGCAGGATTAGCAAAGAATACAAAGTGAAGGGGAAGCTATACCTGGGAGCTGCCATAATTTGCATAACTGTCAACAGGAACCATATCGTCCGATGGACGATATCCACTCGAATATGGATAATCATGCCCAGCAGGCTTAGTGTCTCTGCCTAGAAACTTCGGCCCATCAGAAACACTAGCAGGCAAAGGATGGTAAGGGATCACAGGTGGAAAACCTGATAAAGCACCCTCTCTTTCAAAGAAATTGGCTTTCAGCCTTGTAGTCATTTGCACAAGAGCATGTCTTGCAACATCAAGGTCTCCACTGATCTGTTGTACAGGCAAATTACAATGTCAATATTTGTTGCAGTGACAGACTCGTAAAAAACACTATCAGAAGTCGAAATTGTTACCTGAACCATCTCTTCGTCTTCAGCTGCTACTTTTGGAACATTCTCCTTTGAAAGGATACGTATGTTTGCTCTTGATGTCCTCCGTATCTCAGTAATGATTGAACCACCTTTGCCGATCAGGCACCCAATACGTGATGTTGACACCAACAAACGTGTTGTATATGATGGCTCCCCTGATTCTGCATCAATTTTCTCACTGCATCTTGGCTGTAAATGAACTGCAGCATTAATTGTTGGAGAGACAGGATCTTCAAAGAACTGCATGGCAAAAAAAAGGAAGCAGAATCGATCAGGATATATTACTAAATATAAGTAGGAGGCTTACTAAACAAGAACCAAAAGAGAAAGAAATTACCTCCTTTGCCGAAACTGTAATTATGCAGTCATCTTCAGCACTTGAACTATCCACTTTGATAGAAGCTCCAGATTCCTGCCTAATCTGTCTAATAACTCCACCACCCTTTCCGATTACACCTCCCACATTCGACGCAGCACAAAGCAGACGCAAGCTAAACTCCTTAGCAGAGCTCTCCTCCCTCCGTGGTTTGTATATAGAAGGCCAATCTCCTGCCACATCACCTTTGTATCCTCCATAAGGACTAATCAAAGGAGTAATCCCCACAACTGGTGCAGTTGAGGAACTACCATGGTGGGAGCCCACTGGATAAGGTTGGGTCAAGCTGGATGCAAGAAGATGCTGTGACCTAGATGGATTGTCATGGAGGCGAGATGACACTTGAAGAAGAGCTTTTCTGACAACCATCGGGTCCCCAGATATCTAGATCCCAAAAGATGAAAGCATTATCAATATTAATATTGACCAGTTTTGCAGATGACAATGCAAAATAATTCAGTATGTATTGAAATAAACTGAGAAACAGAAACATCGTTCTTACATCCAGCACCATAGGAAATAACTTATTGCGCCTAAACAAATCAAGTCCTTTTTTTAGGCATCTAGTAAAGCTACAGATATCACCTGTACTACACAAAAAGACAGAATAGAGACACATATGCCTATAGGAATACAGCATGTACATGTAATGCACGGAATAGATGGGGCAACATGACCATTGACCAACCTGGAGAAGCTCATCACCACTAATGGCACATGCAGGGATATGTTCATTACTAAGCACGCGAATTTGTGCACCAGTGTCACTGCGGATTCCCTGGATGATATGACCACCTTTTCCAATAATGCATCCAATCTGATCTGATGGCACAAGCAAGCGAACAGTAACTTGAACTAAACCATCTTCATTTTCTTCATTCCCAGGACCATCATCAGTGGCAAGCTTCTCATGAACTCTGAAGAGAGCATCTTGAGCAGGACAAACCTTATCTTCAGTATCTTCGAGGGTATTAGTTTCCCTGCTTGAGCTAAATATTGTGATGACTCGCTCGTCGCAGCCAGGGACACTCTCACCAATCCTTATCTTAGCTTGAGTATCGGCCCTCAACTGCTTCGCAATTTCTCCACCCCTCCCAATGATACTCCCTATTTTTCTAGAAGGGCAGAGGTAGCGATAGACAGTATCATCTGGACCAGGAGCATAGGTATCGTCACCAGGATTTCTTCTCTTGCCACCACCATTTTCAGCATAATCAGAGTGTCGCTTTCCATGACTGTTTCGGTGTCCAGGCCCAACCATTATCTAAAAACAGAGATAAAAGTCAACAACACAGAATATAGCACCAAATATATGCAAATTTTAATAACAATATGTAATGGCAATAATAGCAGAGCATGTTAAGTGGTACGATTATAACCCTTCAAGGCAGTCTTTTACATTTCAAAAATGCTTTTCCAAATCAAATCCCTCATGAAATTCCTCATCTATCAAACTATTAACTATGACTTCCAATACCATCCAACAGAAAGGAGACGTTATCTTTCATAACAAAAGCACACGTTAACTGTCCCTAGATTTGTTATGGATGTGCCATAGCCTATATTATTGTGGCAAACACTTAAAAATCCACATGGGCATGGCAACATTAATCCCAGCCAAAAATCATTAACAAATCCAATATAAAACCAAACACATGATTCAGACCAAACCAACAGACGTCTCGAAAAGAAAATAACACCTTTTGTCCTCTTCAATTCATGGTCTGTTCATAAGAAAACCTCTTTCTGCACATCTCAATTAACTAAAAAGATCTAATCTTCCCAAAAAATCTAAACAAAACAACTCCAACCACGCGCATCTGACAGCGAAACACGCAAGCGTCTACCCAAAATTAAGCCCAAAACAGTGATCTCCCCAAGAGCTGAACCTCGCGCATCACAGGAGCACCTTCCTTGAGCGACAATCACGCACATAGCTGCCCCAAATCCTCACTTCGCCGAACTACATATAAAAGATCCGAACGTTTCGCACGAAACGCCAACGCGTCTCCATCAAGTATCCCCGGATGCGGCCATCCCCCGCGTCAAGAAACCCCCAAACCTGCAGCAAGGCGCAAACTTGGCACGAAACGGGGCGCGGCGCCTCGGGAGGGCACGGATCTGGGCGTGACACACGTCGAATTGGTACGCGCAGATCGGGGAATTCGCCGGGAAGTGTGGGGGCGCGAGGACGAGGAAGGTTGGGAGGGGGCACTGACCTTAGCGCTGCGGATTCGGCGAACCCTAGGCGCGACGGTGGTGAGGGGACGGGGGCTTTGGCGCCGCGTGAAGACGAGATGCTGATAAGAACAGGGGAGCAAACGAGATTTATATTAGCCCGTGGGTTTCCGAGTGGATATCTATCCCACGTGGAGCGTGCGCTGAGAGGGCCGGGCCGAGCCGGGCCCAAGGACCCGAACGCCCAGGCTGATTCAAGCAAGAGGATAATCCGCTCAAAAGAGCAATAACACAGTTACACAGCACATCATTTTCGCCATGGATCAGAGAACAGGTTTACTAGAAAAGAAAGTTTGCGTCTTAGGGCCTGTTTGGCAGAGCTCCAGCTCCCAACTCCACCTCGGATCTGGGTGGAGCACTGCCAAACACCCCAACTCCAGAAAACAATGGAGCGAGCAACCGTGGAGCAAAGAAGAGTTCCAAGATGCTTTTTGGAGCAAGGAAACAGTGCTCCACGGATGGGTTTTTCAGAGTAGACGTGGAGTTGGGGTGAAATTACCCACCTTTGGCACAGGGGTAATACCCCCTCCCTTTTCCCACTGGACCCAGCCTCTCATGCGCTAGGGCTCCCTCCTCCCCCGCCGCCCTGCGCCTCCTCCCGGCCTGGCTCGTTCGGCCGCCGCCTCTCGCCTCCTCCCTCCCGCTTCCTCACAACAAGAACCTCTCCTCCTCCTCGCGTCTCCCTCCCAGTGGCAGCAGGCGCCCACCTCGCCTCTCCTCCTCGCGTCTCCTCCCAACAAGCACCCGCCCCGACCCTCCTCCCAACATGGCACGGTCTGCCCTCCTCCCAATGGCCATGACCTCCTCCCACAAGGCGGTCAGGTCCTCCTCCTCCCAAAGCACCGGCGACCTCCTCCCGGTAGCGGTAGGTCTTGCCCCTCCTCACAGATCCTCCACTCTTCTTCGCCCATCACAGTGCCAAGGTGAATCCGCTAATCAAAGATGAACTTGAGATGAATGTTTCTTGTTTGTGTAGAACCAGATGAAAGTTGAGATGAATTTGAGATGAAAGTTGAGATGAATGTTGCTTGTTTGTGTAGTACCAGATGTATTGCTTTTGTACTTGTGTTAATTCTGGTGAGCATTGTGGAATTAGATGTAGGACCAAATGTATTGCTTCTGTACTTGTGTTTGCACCATGACAGGCTTAGGAAAGATATGTTAATTGCTTCTGTAATTGCTTAGGACCAAATGTATTGCTTCTGTAAAGGCTTTGGACCAAATGTATTGCTTCTGTCATTGCTTCTGAACTTGAATTTGAGATGCCAGAGACTCCATTCTAATGTCAATGTTTGTTTGTGCACAGTTTGTATTGCTTCAGAGTGTCCATTCTGATGCTAGAGTGTCCATTGATGTCATTGTTTGAGACTCCATTCTGTGCACTGTACATCCAATGTGTGTTCATCTAGAATAGTTAAGTATTACAAGAATCAGATCCTCATTCTGTGGAAAGAAGAAAAGAAATTTGAGGTATAGGTCTTTCATTGTATATAAAAATGTTCATTGCATTGTAGGGTCGAGGATGCGCCTAGAGGGGGGTGAATAGGCGTTTATAAAAATCAATCGCTCACTAATCAATTCGCTCTAATACACCCCTAAGTCAAAACCTAATCAAAAATATATGCGGAAGCGATAAATAGGTTTTGACAATATAAAGCCTAAATCTACTAGGCTCACTAGTGCACTTAACTAAATTATGTCTCTACACAAGAATTGCTATATTGAACAACTAATTAATACTAAGCAATTCTAATACATTCAAGCAATTGATAAATATGCAAAAAGTAAATACTTGAATGTAAAGAGACAAGAGACAACCGATGTTTTTCCGTGGTGTTCGGAGACTTGCTTGGTCTCCCTAGTCCACGTTGAGGCTAGCCCACACTTGGACCGGCTCCCGCCGAGCACCCGCCTCTTTCCACTAGTTGTGGTTTTTCACGCCGCGTGAGGCTCAACCCGAACCTTCACAAACTTGCCGGGCTTTCACACCTTGAGAGCTCCGCCAAGACGACGCCCACGCTGCCTAGGAGTCGGCAACCTCCAAGAGTAATAAGCCCCTTCGCTTGAACCTCACCGAGCACAACTCATGCGCCCCGGTGATCACCAAGTGCAACACATGCACAAGGACCTCACTCAAGTGCAACACATGCACAAGAGCCTCTCAACCACTTCCTAATTGCAACACATGCAATTAGGGCTCACTCTTAGCTCAAGAAGCAAATGGAAGAGGCAACACATGCACACAACCCCACACACTCACAATAACTCCAAAGACCCTACCCCAACACCCCAAGGCCTCCTTTTATAGCCTCCAAGCCAAAACTAGCTGTTGGGAGTCGAAATGGGCAGAACTCCAAAATCCGATGCTACCGCCTCTACTAGAACCAGAGCAGCCGGCCACGGGAACCAACGGCTACAAAACTAGCTGTTATTGTGAAATCCGTAGCACCGACCAACTAGAAGCGGTGCTACTGCTCACGGTAGCACCGGCCTGCCCAGAGCACCCGGACCACCGCGAACCTCAAAACACATCCTCTGGAATTTTCACACCGGGGTTGGTGCTACTGCTCCTCCCAGAGCATCGGACCACCATGGCCAGTAGCACCGCCCTGAGGCACAAGAACACCCCTCTGGAAATTTCACACTGGCCAGAGGCGGTGCTACCACCCACCGGTAGCACCGGGCTACCACCGCCGGTAGCACCGGTCTCACAGAGAAAACATGATTTTCAATCCCAAAATCATTTCTCCAAAAACCAAATACTATTCTTTGAGCTACCAGATGATCAACACATGATCATACACACGCAAAAACACATTTGCACCAACTTAGCTCATGCTCAAAGAATTTAAACCAAATTGCAAAAACACATTTTGCAACCAACTCCAAATCTATTTGCAAAACGATAAGCAAATCAAACTCGAGTTTATGAGATTAATTCCCTAGCCATGTGAAGGTCAACACAAGACCGGTCAACTTGCCAACACCCGTTGCAAGCCCCACTCACATGCTCTCGAATTTCGGACTCATAAACCTCGGTTTATTCGACAACTGAACTTGCAAATAACGCAATAAATACATTTCATGCTTGAGCACTACTCTTTGCAACACATGCAAAAGTCTAGCTCAAGCAACATCAATCAAGATGCATGAACTCTCTAATTGCAACACATGCAATTCTCTAGTTCCATGCAACACCAAATCGAACTAACACCAAAACCAATCAACCGATGAGCTCTCTACTGCAACACATGCAAGCCTCTAGCTCCATACAAACACACAAACACAAATTGCGTGCTTGAGCTCTCTCCTTTGCAACACATGCAAAACTTAGCTCCAAGCAACCACACGGTTTTAAGAAAGATGTTTTATGAACCAAAACGTGAAGCGCCAACTAATGCAACACATGCAAAAGTGAACTTCACGCATAAAAAGCCAACGACTAGCTTATCCTATTTGCAACACATGCAAATCAAAGCATTATGCGAAAACCAAAACAACCAAGCATAAGTTTAACCCATTCGCAACACATGCCAAATGGTTAACCCATATGCAAAAACCAAATCCAAATGGTTGAGCTTGAGTGAACGCGGAATGAGATCATCAACACATGATGAAGCTCAAGCAAAGGGAACGACCCCTCTTAATAGCACGGCGATAAAAACCTTAGACTCAAAGACTACAAAGTCCTTAGCCTATCTAATTATACCTTCGCCGCCGCGCACAAGCAATCCCCTTTGGGGTCTTTATGATCAACACTTGATTTCTCCCCCGGGATCTCTACTCGACTCCTCTTCGGGATCCACTCTTGACGCCCATCAACTCATGATGCCGTCCTTGTCCCGTTCTCATCATCTCATCCATCTTTGGACCTAACTCAATCACAACTCATAAAATAGTTAGTCCAAGATGCATGGTTGTCTCAATTATCTCTTGCACTCCATTAACACATAATGGATGCCTTTAGATCAATTGAGCACAACCTAAATCAATTGAAATGATTTAATTGTGTCTTAAGTACAATAATGCAACTCATGCTTTATTATACTTAAGAACTATTCATTTGTCCTTAATTAATCACAAAACACCATCAACACATGATGAAGTGTTCTTTAATGATTAATGAGACAAATGAACTCAATTTAAATTATCATTTAAATTGATATGAGTATATATCAACTACACAAGTTTTCATATACTCACGTTGATGAAAAGTAATGATCCATTATATGTAAATTGTATGGAAATGATCATTACTCTAAATCATCAACTATAGAATAAACTCCACATGTATATGTGCATAAATATGATTGACTTGGATATAATATGCACATACTTACTTTAATCATATTGGAGTATATCCTATATTACCATGAGTATACTTATAACTAGGCAATTCAAATATATACTCAATGATTTAGTTTCTTTGTCTTGATCCTTATGTGTATCAATAAAGAATCGATCAATACAAAGAAACTATCAAGTTAAACTACAAACTCCCCCTAAGTATGTGCATCCATGTGATATATGGATTGTGAAACATGATGCACGTTTTGTGGTTAATATAATGGGGACATTCATATTTTAACTTGACTCCAAAGTATGCAACTAATATTGGAATGAATACATAAACATACCTTAGGTTTTCCATTTTTCAATGCGATGAGACTAATCAAAGATATTCTAAATAAACAAGTTAGTCTCAATATAAGATTTGTCATTAATAACAAAATCACATTATTGGATAATCTTAATATTAGATTTGTCATTAACACCAAAACCATAACTAATGAAGGTTGAACTTACATGCATGCTTCTGGATAGAAAATAAAAATAAGGTCAAGAGGTGCTAAACAATTGTATTCAGTATTCCATTTACCACTCAAGCCTAAACTCAAACCGGAATATGTCCACTTGAAACCGATAATATTTCGCAATATGATGATAATCATCCAGATGGCTATTGAGTGGAATGATTTGAACACTAGAATCATTTGTGAGTTGCTTGTGAACAAGTGGAGATTGGAAACCCACCAAACACGCATTTGAACTCTGTTGGTTACATAGAGATTAGAAAAAGGTTTAAAGAAAGAATGGGCATAGAACTCAACAAGACACAACTTAAGAACAATTGGGATAAGTTAAAAGTTGAATTCTGACATGGAATAAGTTGTTGTTGAGGCAGATAAAGGGGTTGGGACCATGAGAAAGGTACTCTTCAACGGGATGATGAATGGTGGGAGAAGGCAAAGAAGGTTAGTTTGTGCACATATTTCCAATGTGCGAGGACATTCCATGATTAATGAACTAATTTATGTTTATTTCCAATGTGCCAGGACATTCCAGGTTGTGCCAAATTTAAGAAAAAAGGCATTCAAAACGAAGACCTTCTTCGGCAAATGTATCGTGACATTTCCAATGATGGTGAAGACCATTGGAATCCTATGGGTAGCACCCCAGTAGCACCTTCTGCAAATAGTGATGCACAAAATGTAGCTACAGAAGACTCGGAGGATGAAGGCATGAATGATGATGTGATTCCGATGATTCTCCCAAGACTAGTAACGGCAAGAGACGTGCTCGTCTTGTTACTTGGTAAAGGCAAGAAGGTTAAGACAAGTACTGACTCTTGTCATTCAAGAAAAATTATGAAGATAGTGATTCGGCCTCATCTGTGGTCGCTAAACATGCAGATCATACTTCCATTGCACAAGTCATGGAACTTGTTGTTGCTTGTGGTGCAAACTATGGAAGCAATGAGCATTACATTGCTACTTATTTGTTTGTGAAAAGGGAGCAAAGGGAGATGTTCATGACATTGCCCAGTAATGATATTAGATTTGATTGGCTAAGGAGAAAGTACGTTGACAAGTATGGGCAGTAATGAGATGTGTTTCTGAACTAGATGTTTTGTTTTCTTATTTGTGTAGCAAGAATATTTTTGTATGTCATGTTTGGATATTGTTATTATGTTTCAAGACAATTTGTTTGAAGACTATTAATTATTATCATTGTGTTTGAAGACTATTAATTATTGTCATTGTATTTGAAGACTATTATTATTGTTGTGTCTCATATTGATGTTTATTGTACAGATGTCTGAAAGTGATAGTGATGATTCTAGTGAAGAGTTGGAAAATTTTTTTGATATGGTTTTGGGTGCTGCTGAAATAGCTCAAATATATTGTGAGTTTTACCTACACAAGGCACCACCAAGGACATCACGAACAAGTGGCATGGGATGGTTGATTGAGACGCTAAAGACTCCTGGAGAATGTCATACCCAACTACGTATGAACCAAACTATCTTCATGGATTTACATGGTTTGCTGGTGAATAGGTATGGATTGCAATCATCTATACACATGAGCACTTATGAAACGCTAGCAATTTTTCTATTTATATGTAGTGGATGTGAGTCAAATAGGAGAGGTCAAAATCGGTTTAAGTATTCAGGTGAAACCATTAGTAGGAAGTTTGATGAGGTTCTAAACTGCTTGGTTGCTATGGCAAAAGATTACCTAAGACCTCAAGATCCTAATTTCGTAACTGTCCATAAGAGGATTAGAGATGATAAGAGAGCTTATCCACACTTCAAAGATTGCATTGGTGCTCTTGATGGAACTCATATTCGTGTAACTCTTGCGCCTGAAGAGCAAATAAGGTATGTTGGAAAAACTGGAATTCCAACCCAAAATGTGCTCGCAGTTTGTGACTTTGATATGCGATTCACTTATGTATCAACTGATCAACCGGGAGCAATGCATGACACAAGTGTATTGTACCATGCGATCAGAGTGGATCGAGAGTTCTTTCCACATCCTCCACAAGGTAATGCACTTTCAATTTTTCATGAAATTTACAAGCAAGTCTTATATTGAAATAATAACTTGCTTTATCTTTTTATTTTGACAGCAAGTATTATGTTGTTGATGCGGCTATCCTAACCGACCGGTTACCTAGCACCATACAAGGGAGAAAGATATCATTTACCGAGTGGCATAGAGGTATGGAACCGAATACTCCTAGGAGAAGTTCAATAGAGTGCACTCATCCGTGCGTAATGTTATCGGCGATCATTTGGAGTATTGAAGATGAAGTGGCAAATCTGTACAAGATGCCAAGCTATCCGATGCACAAACAAAAATGATTGTTCTTCGCTACTATGGTGCTTCATAACTTCATACGTGAGCATGCTAGTGGAGACGGGACTTCAAAAAGTTGATCGAGATCCTAACTACATACCTACCATACCAGAAAGATACAACAAATATGCAGTTCCTTATCAAACGTCAGATGGGACAACTACTCAACCAAATGTTGTGACTATGGATGCATTTTGAGATGAATTGGCAACTGCTATTGCGCTCTCATGGAATTAATCTTATTTTTTTTCCTATATGTTCTTTGATGGAACCATTTCACTTATATATTTCATGGAATTAATCTTATAGTGTGGATCAATTTCTTTTTGTAATGGTTTTGCTATAGGAAAACGATTTTTTATAAGAAGATACATGCTTTACTACCCGCCGTTGCAATGGTTCTCGTAGTGAGACATCCACAAGAATCGAAGCAAAACTCCATGGTCCATTCAACGTCTGTTGGTCTTTTTCCAAAGGAACATCTCTAGCAACAATATGCCATAGCTATAAACGTCTCCTTGGATTCACATTTCGTTGCCAAGTCCATACTCAAACTAGCGAAAGGAGTTGTGAAGAAAAAATAATTGACTCTGCAAGTTTACGTATGTCTATTTAATGAAAAAATAATTTTTGTTGGAACATCTTTTTTTTCATTGCTGCAAGGATGAACTGGCCACAACCATTGCCAACGCCTTTCTTTGAGGGTAATGTTGACCATTCATCATTATTCTAGGATCTGGAGCTAATATCATGGCCAAACACCACAACTCCAACTCTAGTTCTGCAGTGGAGCTGCTCTACAGTGGAGTTGTGGAGCAGAGCTGAAAAAATGGAGCTGGAGCTCTGCCAAACAGCCCCTTAATATGCATAACAAAACCCAAAAAAGATCATGGATGATCTAATAAATCGAAACCCAATGATCATATTCAACTCACAAACATTACGAGTAACAAAAGATTCAATCCAAGCAAGACAAGTGAGAAACGACAGGTTAAGGGCTTGCTTGGTAGAGGTCCAGATTTCAGTTTCACCTGAAATCTGAAACTTGTAGGCTAAAATAAAGTGAATTAAGTTTATATTTTTGGTCTAAAATGTAAACAAGATGATCCATCTAAACACTCTTAATGCACTCACAGCTCCAGTTTCATGAATCTAGTGAAGCTAGAAGCTGAATCCCTACCAAACACGCCCTAAATAACCACCGGGAGCAACCTTTATTGTGACTTTGTGAGTATACCACACTATTTGTAAACAGTGGCGGAGCCAGAAATTTTTAAAGGAGGGGGCCTAAAAATGAAGTGAACCTCTACTAGTGATTAATATTCAAAGTTTAATATATAATAAGTACAATATGTAACATTTATAACTTACCAGAATTTCAAAGTTTAATATATATACATATACATACATATACATATATATACATATACGTATAGATATACACACACACACACACATATATAGATATATAGATACACACATATATACATATACATATATATACATACATACATATATATACATACATACATACATACATATTATATATATATACACATACATATATATATATATATATATATATATATATATATATATATATATATATATATATATATATATATATGCACACTTTTGATGAGCCAGGGGAGGGGGCAGGTTCACCACGCCTGCAACTTGCTGGCCATTGCTTGTAAAGTAGTTACATCGGTGGCACAAGCCCTAAGAGGAGGGAGGCAAGAAGGCATGAGGGAAGGAGTGTAGCGTAGGGCTAGGATAAAACAAGGGTAGGCAAAAAAATTTTCACGAATAAATATAGACCTGATCATAACATAGAAAAAGGAAATATTCAAGTAAGGATAGAGATTTAATGAGAGATCATATGGTGAAAATAGACACATAGTGAAATAATAAAAGTAGACAAACAAGAACATTAAATCGGCCTCAAATAATCTAGATCTAGGCAGAATCCTAAATGTTTACTTTTACCATGAAATGCCCTGTATTTAATCAAAAAGGAGGGTCCCACGATTTTAGGGCATGTTTGTTTTTGTTTTGGATCCTCTAAAAGCCGATTCTGGATTGTGGTTGTAGAGAAACTGATTCTCCAAAAACTGGAATCTAAAAGCATATATGAAGTGGATTGCGGATTCTAGTATATATAGGGTCTGTTTGTTCTAGTTTTGGATTCTCTAAAAATTGATTCTGAATTGTTGTTATAGATAAACTGATTCTCCAAAATCTGAAATCCAAAAGCACATATGAAGTGGATTGTGGATTCTAGTGTATGTGGGTCGGCTGGATCGTGAGAATCAGATTCTAGAATCGGGCTGTTTGTTTTTTATTCTGCTTTTAGAGCCAGAATTCAGAATTGAAAGCAAAAACAAACATACTCATAGATGGACTAGATTATGAGAAACGAATTCTAAAATCGAACTATTTATTTTTTATTTTATTTTTAAAATCGAAGTCTAAAATCTTTACTAATATAAATTTGCAGGTGGTGACACCGGTCCGTTCTTCCTAGCCCCCCGCGTCATATCTTCAATAATGGCCGGCCATTATAGCTAATTATTCTTTCCTGATTTACAGCCAGCTATATCTCTCTAAATATAGCTGATTATTATAGTAAAATCTCTGATTATTGCTAGTAATTAATAGACGGCCAATCATTCCTTTTGTACTATATATATTGTATAGTTTTCACAGAATCAATCAAGAGAATTCATTCAAGATCTCTCATTTCATGCCGCCGCAGCGAATGAACTCGACGAACTAATCAATAAGTGACGGACTGACGTACATGGCCGCGAGGCGCAGGAGGCCGAGCGTCGTGGTCAGTAATAACTGCGGCTAGAAGGACAGCCAGAGCGCGACGCCCACCGGGTGCCGTGACCCCAACACCAGCCAGTTGGACGTGAACAAAGCGTACGACACTTCAACGCGGTTGCCTGGCGACACCGGTGGGACGTCGTCGGTGATGAGAGAGTCATTGGCATACCCCTTAAAGATAAACAGGTTGATCCAACTGAACGTCGCGAGAGAGAGGAGCGACGCGGCAGTGCACGGTGTGGCGGGTGCCTCGGCGCTGGTATTTTCTGGTTCACCTTCATGGACTCCGGTATCATGGCCGGTGAAGCCAGTGATGGCTAGATACGTCAGAGGCATAGAGACGAGTAGGCTGGCAAAGGTGAGAGGGTCATCTAAGAAGAGCAGCGAACTGTCGGCACAGCGGACCACCACTGAAGCGAAGAAGAGCGCGGTGCCGAGGGCGGTGGCGATCCAGAAGACGCGGAGGTGCAAAGCCTGGGTGGCGGCGGTGACCCCTTTCTCCGAGGCGACTGACCACGCGGCTATGGCGTGCGCGACGAAGTGGGCGGTGAGGAAGGCGAACTCCACAACGCGCCATGATGTGCTCGGCAAGAGGAAGAATGCGAGCACAAAGAGGACGGCGGACGCCGCGGCTAAGACGGCAGATGTCCCGATCGTGACCGCGTAGCGGCCAATGGTCCGGAATGGCGATGGCTTCGGCAGCAGCGCCTTGTGCTCGGGGGAAGCCCCCGTGTCGCCCCTGCGAAGACGGTGGATGACGAGAATGAGCGAGGTGAAGATGAAGACGAGGTCGACGGCGCCGAGGAGCGCGCGTTGCGGGCATGGCGAGAGGAAGAGAAACACAAACTGGTAATATAGATTGCAAAAAAGGATAAAAATGATTGATTGATTTATGAGATTGGTAATATATATTGCTACGTACAATATATTTGGTTTTAATTCATACCTGAGAAGAAACCATAAAAACTTTTTTAATCGGAAGAAATAGATATTTGATTCTATAGTATAAATTTTTTTATTGCTTGATCTTTATATTTTATTATTAATTTTATTTTTCGTACGAACGTATGGTCATTGATTAGTCAAAAGCTAAAACAGAAGCGCTTAGCACTTGCCGTCGGATCCAGGAATCGGGCCGGCTTCTCGTAGAGCAAAGCAGGCTTCTGCTGAAGCCTGGGCCTATCATGTCATCAGAGAACTAGAGGTACGGTGCGGCACGCACGCACTCCCACGTGCCCGCGAGCTCCTCCGAACCTACCAGAGCCAGGTAAACGGCGGAACCCTAGCTTCGCCTCTCCGACCTCTCCCCTCGCCTCGCCGTAGGAATAGCGAGATGTCGTCGTCGGCCGGCGGCGGGCAGCAGTTCCGTTACACGCAGGCGCCGTCCAAGGTGCTGCACCTGCGGAACCTGCCGTGGGAGTGCGCCGAGGAGGAGCTTGTCGAGTTCTGCAAGCCCTTCGGCCGCATCGTCAACACCAAGTGCGGCGTCGGCGCCAACCGCAACCAGGCCTTCGTCGAGTTCGTAAGCCCTTCCTCCCCTGCCCTCGCCGCCTCCCTCTCAAGTCAAAACCCCCTTCCCCCGTCGATCTCCGCGATCCGGTCGGGGATTCGGGATGAGCTCGCCGCTGGATGGTCTTCCGTGTAGCTACCGGTGAATCACGGGATCTAGCTAGCTTTTAGTTGTGCAATAGTGGGATTTTTTTAAAAGTTCTGCGGATAAGGATTTGACGTAGCAGAGGGTCAAAAAGCCTCCCATGTATCAACGTGTAGCTTAGATGGGCAGATAGATCACGTTTGTTTGGTTTATTTGCTCTGCGCGTCAAGCATCGCCGGATTTATCCTGGTGTGGGATTTGTCAATATATGAGGTTGTATGGTAATGGTTTGTTGAGTTTTATGAATCAGGTATATGAGGGGGTTTGGTGCCTCACATGCCATTCAGACATCTAATTGGTTTATTTGTCTGGTTTGCTGTGGGACTGGTGAAGAGGGAGTTGCTATAGGATTCAGATGGATTGATGGGTTGGGGCTGTGGAATTTATTCGAGATTGGATCTTGAATTTTTTAACAGTGTTGGATGGGTTTTGAGGTGGATGATCAGGTGTTCTGACTAGAGTTAATGGAAGTTAGTAGCGGAATGTTATATCATATCAATCTATTGGGGATTGATGTGTAGCATACTAGCATATCACCAAGCATTTGCAGTTAGGTTCTTTTTTGGTTGTAAAATCCGTCTGTCACTATTCATTTTGTTTTATGATAGGATGCTCTACAGGATTTAGTGATCGATATAGCTGGTAGGAAGTTTTTTTTCATGGAATTTGGATGTGTAGTAGTGGGGACTGTAGAATCACTGGAGCAAAGTCCTATTATGTGGCATTAATGGTTTTGAGTATGATTGGTTAGCTTGTAAATGCAGGTGTATCTTCTAACTTCTAAGGCAGGAATAATTTGGAAAGTTTCTCTTGTTAGAAATCAAATCACTGTGTACATTTAATAGTTTTTTTGTTTGATTGCTTTAGCACTAAATGTTATATGCTTTGAAATAGATGATGCCTGGATTACTAATGCGAAGCCATTTATTCTTTGCAGACCGACATCAATCAAGCTATTTCAATGGTTTCTTACTTTGCATCATCTTCGGAACCAGCGCAAATTCGAGGCAAATCTGTTTACATTCAGTATTCAAATAGGCAAGAAATAATTAACAACAAGAGCCCTGGAGAGACTGCTGGAAATGTGTTGCTTGTTACCATAGAAGGTGTTCAAGCTAGTGATGTCACCATTGATGTGATCCATTTGGTGAGTTCTAAATTTTATTTTTTTATCTGAAAAATACTTTGATGGTTGGGTTTGTAAGATAGATAACAACAAACTGAAGTGTGCCTGTTGCTATATTGATTGTCATTGACCGAAGAGATCCAAGGGAGTCTACCTGACCTGATCCTTGTAAATCAAAGATTTTACATAGTTGTTCATCTCGTAGTAACGTATTCTGCAATTGCATGAATCAGCAGGCCCATGTTAACACGGAGAAAATGTCGTTATCAACACCTGCAATTGGAGAGATACCATGTTTGTTTTGCTGCCTCTGTCTTCTAACTATTACATTTGAAGTTTTTATGAACTCTCATCTTGAGGATGCCATTTTCTAATTATCCTTCATCACCAAGCTTATCTCCGGTGTAGGGCACCTCCCTGTTTATCCAAGTTATTGATGAAAGGTTAAATCCCCAGCCTTTAGAAAATCAGTATCTCTTTGGTGCTTCTTTTGAGATCATTTTGTGGTCGTTTATTTCCAGCCAGTTATTAACACTTAACAGAACAGTTTAATTCTCATTCATTGGCTGATGTGTTTCTTTCTATAAGACCTTTCCCGCTTGTTTTGTTGTTGAAAAGGGATAGGCTTCAAGAGTTAATTTCCTTTGTTAAAAAATGTGATTCATGCATCATTTCATCATGGCAAATAGAATATTCAATGATTGTCTGTACTGCAGATTTTTTTTATATATATGCCATTTGTTTACAGTATTTGGCCCCTAGTTCATGGACTAGTTTTCTTCTTTTACTCCTATATAACGACCCTTTTCTCCTGTTGTATTTTAGGTTTTCTCGGCTTTTGGATATGTTCACAAAATAGCCACTTTTGAGAAGGCTGCAGGTTTTCAGGTCAGTTGGAATTTTATTTTGTTTTAAATATTTGATTCATTACAAAATGCAAAGCCCCCATCTTAATTTTCCCACAGGCATTGATCCAGTACACTGATTCACCCACTGCTTCAGCAGCAAGAGAAGCCTTAGATGGAAGAAGCATTCCAAGGTGACATCTCTTAGTCTTTCCTTGTATAATTCATTGTTAAATAATGTTTATACTTTCTTGTGCCTCTTATAAACTGAATTTCGTTGGGACCTGACTGTAATGTAGGTACTTGCTTCCTGAGCATGTGACATCCTGCTACCTGCGAATTTCTTTCTCTGCACATAAGGATTTGAACATCAAGTTCCAATCACACCGCAGCAGGTATCATTTGTAATTTATTTGCCCTGAGTTAATTGGTCATTGCTATTCCTGGTAAAGGATTTATCCCTGTGTCATTTCGTCCAAGTCATTTGATAATTCACTGGCTTGTGGTGTTGCTAAATTAGCTTTTGTTTTTGGTCTGCAGTTGTTAACAGTTTATGTTTGTTTTTATTTTCCAGAGATTACACCAACCCTTACCTTCCAGTTAATTCTTCTGCTATAGATAGTATGTTGCAGGTATTACTTCTGCAAAGGATCACAAGCATTGTATTCTTTTAATTCAGTCTGTTTTTTGCCATTGTATGTGACCTTGCTGTTTTTGCACAATCTGCCCTTTGATGTGCCTTGGCAGCCTGCTGTTGGCGCCGATGGAAGGAAAGTGGAGGCTGAGGGCAATGTTCTTCTTGCGTCAATTGAGAATATGCAATATGCTGTTACAGTGGATGTTCTCTGTACCGTAAGTAAAATTGGGAAAAAACTTAATTCAAAGATGCTCCAAGGTTTTGTTGCCATGCGATTAATTTGTGCTGACTATGACTAATTAAATTCTAGGTGTTCTCTGCATTTGGTACAGTCCAGAAAATTGCTATTTTTGAGAAGAACGGTGGAACACAAGCTTTGATTCAGTATCCTGGTATGAACTTTAGAATATATCATCTTAGGTGTTAAATTACCTAGTGTTTTCATTTTGTTGTCATGTGAGCAAGCAGAGCATCCCTTGAAAACTCAAAATCCTTATTCCCTTTACAGTAATGATATACAAATTTTTATCAGCAAAATCCTTAGATCTCGATACTTATTATATTAAGTCCTGCGAACTGATCAATGCAAATACACTTTTCCTGTACTGTACCCTGAATTAAGAGGCTTTACATATGCTGTGACACTGCAATGAAATCAGTTAATCTGGTAATGCTGCCGGTCATTCTATGTTGGCTAAACATGTGACTGATTCTGTTTACGATTCCTTGTGCCTTTATGTATAAATAGTTCTTCATTACCTAATTAATCAGTTAATCTGGAATGCTGCCGTTCATTCTATGCTGGCTAAACACGTGACTGATTCTGTTTACATTCCTTGTGCTTTTATGTATAAATAGTTCTTCATTACCTGATTATTTCATCACATTGCCATTCAGATGTAACCACAGCTGCAGTTGCTAAGGAAGCCTTGGAAGGGCATTGCATCTACGATGGTGGCTACTGTAAGCTTCACCTGTTATACTCCCGTCATACTGATCTCAATGTAAAGGTATAATAGGTTCATTTTCTTTAGTGTGTTTTGGGCATGAAAACTATTTAGACGATACGAATTACTGCCTTTATAAAACCATCCGATTTTGTAACACAAACCCTTATTTTGATTTGCCTGCCATATGAAAGCGTATGTCTCTGTCCTTCAGGCGCATAGTGACAAGAGCAGGGATTACACAATCCCAGAAGGAGCAATCCAAGCAGCACCGCAAACACCTGGTGTACCAGCTACAGCTGCCGGGTGGCAAGGTAATCCGCAAGCAGCTGGAGCATACGCACCACCTGGTGTCATTGCCCAAAACCACAGCACGAACGGGCAAGTGCCAAATTGGAATCCTGGCAACTCAGGGTATCCCCCATCTCCAGCAGGACCATATCCAGGTCAGCTGTACTCAACCTCAATGCAGTACGCAGCATCAGGGTCCTCCTCTGCCCCTCCTGCTGCTCCTCACGAGTTGCCTGCTTCGCAGCAGATGCCGCCTCCGCACCATGGAAATCAACCGAGACCAGCAGGTGCACCTGGAACCGGCCAACCGCCTCCATATTACCATTAACTTAAATGTGCTCTCATAACTGGGCCGTTTCCATTTCGGTTCTTGTGTTACGTAATTCTGCAATACCGCTTTTCAAGTTACGTTTTTCCTTGTGTCTTCGCATGAAACATTATTTTCAATGTACTCACCCTTCGGTTTTCGTCAGTACGAGAAAATGAAGGATAGCTGCTTACGTCAAAATGCAAGATGATTTATTTATCGTCAATTTGTCGCTTCCTTTACTTGTAGCCACTGTCAATTTATTTGTTACTACTCATTTACCACTGGCCAACACATAATTTCTTGTTTATTTTGTCTTTGTCGGCAATGAAGGTGGAGAGAACAGTAGAGCTCGAATTTTTTATTAAATAATCATTTTTTAAAAATATTTTTGTAGTAACACATCTCTAACCTTATTTCTAAATCTAACCTTTTTTTTGCCTATGGCGTGACTAAAGCATACTGCCACACCATGTTGGGTGGTGCTGCCACGTCAGGCAGGCCACCTAGCGTGAAGTTTCCTGTGGATGTTGCTGATGTAAAATGTAGTTGTTTACCTATGATTGATCAATCAACATGGCAATACAATCACTATAATAAAGGAAGGAGCATACAGAAAGTGAGGGGTAATATTCTCTCGTTTTGTTAGATTGATTCTTGTACATGGGTGATGTCCAATATATAAAGAAAACCGTAAAAGATGAGTTCGGATTTGTCCACATATAAGAGATAAGATCTAACCGAATACGGTTAGAATATCTTATCTTATAACACTTCCCATTAGACGAATACTATGTAATGCACATGTCTCATTAAAAATTTCACTCAAAAACCTAATGAGAAAAAGGAGACAGGGAAAAGAGTATATTGTATTCGCACTTTATGTTGTACTAGTTGCCTCGTTAAAAATCTTCATGTAAGAAAACTTTAGAAAAACTCACTGAGGATGAGAAAAATATTTCAGTAGTAACTCATCTCTAACCTTATTTCTAAATCTAACTTTTTTGCCTGTGTACTGCCACGCCATGTTGGGTGGTGCTGTCACGTCAAGCAGGCCACCTAGCGTGGAGGCTCCTGTGGATGTTGCCACATTGAGTAATTTGGTGTGGCAAAGCTGCCAGCGTGAATGGTGTGGCATGTATGTACTGCCACGTTAAGGTTTGTTATCAAGCTTGATGGGTGCATTCTTCATCCGGTGCTAAGGATTTCCACGCCACATTGGCCCTGTTTGTTTCAATTTTTTCATCGATTTAAAAGCAAAAAAACCAAAATCGAAACAAACGACTGACTTTTAAGCTAGGCTTAAAAAAAGCTTAAAGCCTCCATATAATTATAAGCTAAAAACCAAGTAAGAGGTGCTTTTTTGGGCCTTTTTGGGATGAAATAATTCTTTGCTACTGAAAGTCTCCAAAATTACCCACAAAATACCATTACATATAAACTCAAAAATCCTTCTCCCATCTCCTCATTTCTCCTCGTCTCTCCTCGTCTTCTCTCTCTCCTGTGCGACATGCCTTCTCCCTCCGTCGCTTCGATCTCTGCCGTCCCCGACCTCCTCCCTCCACCGCCCCCAGCCACCTTCCTCCTCCACTGACCCGGATCCAACGCGACGCGGGTTGAGGCGGCCAAACATGAGCTTGAAGCGGTGGGAGGCTACAGGGTCTGGGCATGGCGCAAGTGGAGTTGAACGGATCCGGTCGTAGCACGGCGAGTGGAGGTGGCTAGATCTGATGGTGGAACGGCGGAAGGCGGGTGGAAGGGGCTGGATCTGGCACAGCAAAAGGCGACCAGATCCACCTCATTGAGCCCCTCAATATATGTTTTTATTTAGTTTGACGAGAGTTCAGAATTGTTATGCTATTTTCAGTCTGAAAAGAGTTCAAAATTGCCATGTAGTAAGAGTTTCAAGTTGATAAATAATTATGCTCAGAATGAAGTTTGATCTCAAGATTAATATATGTTTTTCAATACGATATTTGGTGAAAAAATATGAAACATTTGTATTAGATAAATCAGTACATAAGAAAAATCCTTATAATCTTAAAGGGTATTTCAAACTTTCCAGCAATAAGCTACACCATCCAACCCATCCAAAAGTCAGGATGCCGAACAACATGTCTTGACTTAAAAATAGACAGTTTAAAAGCTCGTTAAGCCAAAAAGCTAGCTTTAAGTTAAAAGCCAAAACGCCTAAGCCGAAACAAATAGGGCCATTATATGCCTGTCAGTTGTATTTTGCTATGCTAGGACTGACGTGTGGCACTGCTCCTGTTACTTTGGTGAATTATCACTCTTTATTTGTTTGAGTATTCTATTAATCTTTTTGGATGATTGTCATGTTTGTTTATGACATGTTTTGGACTAACAAAACCACATGTTGGAAGCATGATCATATGCTTTATAAGACAGAAAATTGGACTAATATTTTGAAAGTTTAGGTTTGAGCGAGAATAGAGCAATGAAGATAAGATTTCAAGCCCGACTTAACACTTGGTGATGAAGGTGCTAAATACATGGAGCGTAGAGTTTGGCAACATTCACGAGCCATCGACCCAATCTACAAATAGGATACAAACACGCCTTTTGAAAAGAAAAATACTTGGTGGATGGAAATTAAGTCAGGATTGCGATATGTGGATTGCTTGATCCATACACACACACCCCTTTTGAAAAGGAAAATACATGATGGATGGAAATCAAGTCACGATTGTAGATGTGTGGATTGCTTGATCCATGCCAGGTTATTGCAATCACATTGCAGGCATGGGAATTCTGGTGGTACATGAGCATCCTTGCAAGAACCATTAGTGTGCATTCCTACCTTCTTGGCAATCCATTCCCAGTAGGCATTTTTTGCACCCTTGTTGAGTGTGAAAGTAAGGGGTTATACAGGTCAAATTGTTACCTCCAGTTTGGATGCTAATTCTCAAGTGCAAAGCAAAGCTACTAATTCAATTGTTATTGATTTGCACAAAGCATCAAAGCAAGAAACCAAGGTCGAGAGGGAGGAGAGGGTGGTTGGCCAGGAGAGGAAGCAAGCTTGAACCCTAGTACCTAAAAAGGGTCATGTGCATAATGTTCAACTAGAGAAAAACAAGGAGGATAAAATTAGCCAAGAGGGAAAAACCCCAGTTCGGGAAAGGCATGATTCACCATGGCCACAAGGAAAGAATTAGAGCAGCGCATGGTGGCATAGGTCACATGGGCCATGTGCATGGTGCATGTTCAAGCATGGTTTCATATGGGCATGTGGGCGGCAAGAGTTTGGGCTTGTGGTTGGAAAGGAAAGTGAAGGAAATAGAGGGAGTTAGTGCCAACGCAAGGCAAAGTGAAGGATCGGGATAGTCGCCTAGAGGGGGGTGAATAGGCGTTTATAAAATTAAATCTTAATTTGCAGCGGAAAAGTATCGGGCTATCCGACTTTGGATATCGGACTATCCGATATGTATCGGACTATCTGATATGCACAATCGGATTATCCGATCAGAGCGAGAATAATCAGATTTATCACAAGTTAGAGTTAGACTAAAGTAAGCAACAAAAGAGTAGAAGGCTAGCTACAACAATCACTTCAAGACCAATTTAATCAAAGCAACAAGAAAAGACCAAACCAAGGATTTGATGCACGATTGGTTTTTCCCGAAGTTCAGATCCTTGAGGGGATCCTACGTCTCCGTTGAGGCAGCTCGGTCACACTTGAGCCGGGGTCTCTCTCAACCCTCTTCCTCCCGGTGTTGCACAAATGCACTCGCCGGTTTCACTCCTTGATCCCTTTCCTTGCGGAGGTGGAATCAAACCTTCACAAACTTCCGAGGCGCACCACACGACGTCTTGGTGGCTCCCGGCGACTCCTAGCCGTCTAGGAGACCTCAATCTCCAAGAGAAACAAATGGAATGCAGATCCACTCTTGGAAATCGCTCTAGTGCTCAAATGAACTTTCACGGTTTGAAATCTTAGCACTCGAACTCAACTTGCTTCAACTCTCAACAAATATCTCAAAGAAAACTTAAAGAGAGAGCAAGAGAATAGCCTAGAAGCAATAAATGTTCAGCACAAGGTCTACCCTCATAAATGAGGGAGGGGTGGAGTATTTATAGCCAAGACACAAAAACTAGCCGTTATGCACTGTGTCAGACACACATCGGACTACCCGATATGGAACATCGGACTATCCGATGTGTGAAAATCTCCAGATCGACTCCACCCGAAATTCAAATTCTTTTGAACCAAAAACACAGATCGGACTATCCGATGATAAACATCGGACATTCCGATATTTCCAGAGAGCACCCTTTTCAAGTCCTTAGAAAAAATTCTCTCAAGTCCTCATCGGACTATCCAATTTCAACTATCGGACTATCCGATAATTCCAGAGAGGACTTAATTTAGAACACACACTCACAACGGAAAATCCAATAGTATCAGACTATCCGATATTTCACATCGGACAATCTGATAAAAACAACAAATTAAAATCAGCGATGTGAGTGTCGTGCTTCGTGTCTCTCAATTCGAACTTTGTAAAATGAGTTCATCTGAGCATAGAGGTTTTTTCTAAAGCATCTACATTTCATCCCTCTTGATAGTACGGCGATCCTATTGACTCAAAACAAATGTAAAATCTACACCGAGTCAACACCGTTCTTCTTTTCCCCTTTTGAGGGTCATCAACGTCCGTAGATGCGTTTCACTTGGGACTGTTACCTGTTCATAAACTTATTGAAACTATTAGTCCCTTAAACATTTGCCATTAATCAACCAAAACACAGTTAGGGGCCTAGATGCACTTTCACAAAGAAAGAATTGGCTGAGTTAAATTGGAAAGGGAGGTAAGCACATGCAACGAAGGACAAGTATACAACCTGGTTTGGATATAAAGGAAAGCAACTAAATTTGGCCAAGCAAAGCAAGGAAAGAAAGAGATAGAGCTGAATTAGATTAGGAGAAGGAAAGAGTCTAACTCGGATTGCCAAAACTAGTCAACCTTAAAAAGGCCATAACTTTCACTTCTGAACTAGGATTGATGGATTCTTGAACTTTCCTAAAATCTTACGCCATCATCTAAATTTCTTACCATTATAAGAGGTCCAGAGTCCGCCTCCTTTTATGTTTAAATTGGTCGACAATTTCAATCTACTGGTTGGCTGAATTTATGTTTTTAGTTGTAGTTGTCAACGATTAGGACTTACATCCAAGAATCGAACACTTAAAGAATGGAAATAAGTAGGGATACTCTTTATTTATTGACTTCAAATTTACACACGGAGAGATCGAAATTTAAACAACAATGTCTTAATCCCTTCTGTTGATTTTTTTGTGTTGTGCTCTCTCCTCAATGGCGCGCAGGCCATAGGGATTATAGCTATGAAACGGCGGGAGTTGTTGTCCAATTGCTACCTCTTTGTGTTTCTTCTAATTGTCTTGTATTTGACTGATGCCTCTTTGCTTCTTTACAACTGCTATTTTCCATCGTAAAAACTGCCGTATCTTTGCGTCCCACATGAAGCTTTTTTAGTTTTATTGATAACCGTCTTCACATGGACTTCAAATTTTCGCATGGGGATAAATTCTTTTAGTCATCTTCTTTTGTGATGTCTTTAGGAAGAGCTTAAAGACTACTTAATATATGATAGGTCTCACATTATTAATTTTAGAATAGTATGAAACCTTTAGAAGGGTTCATGATCTAAGAAGATCATGAATCAAAATAGTTGACATGACCTTGAGAGGTCGTAGACCAAGAAAGGCTATTACGACTTGGAGAGGTTGTAGACCAAGAGAGATTGTTACAACTTGAAGAGGTTGTAGACCAAGAGAGGTCATGGCCTAAGGAGGTCACAAACCAAAGGGTGATTATAATATCTTTGAGAAGGTTATGATCTAAATTATCTTAGATTCTTTTAACTAGTCAATAATATTCTAACAAATTAACAATCCTCACTAGCTAGCCTCCAAGTCTTAAGTAAATAAAAATTTTCTTAAGACTTTAATTTATTTTAAATTTGATATTGAAACAATGGTTTCTTTCTATAATGATTGCGGTTTTTTTAATCTTCGTAAAGGAAGGAAACTTTTCCCTAGGGAGATATATCCTATCCCGCCAACCTATTGGGCCACATTCTCATGTTCGGGATAGTTAACCGTAAAAATAATATTTCCTTATTAAAGAAGCTTCCAAGCCATTTCGTCTTCATACTCCTTTTGCCCTAGATTTCTTCAGACTTTTCATCTATCTACTAGTGCCTCTGCTGTTCTTTCACCTCAATCTCAAAATATATGGCGATCTGGAGTAAACCATCAATGATGGAAGAAGAATTAAAGAACTTGGAGGAAGATGGGGTGCCCCTGACAAGCAAGGAAATAAAATGGATTGTTGGCGATGAGGTTGATAGCCCTAATCCGCTCGAGGGTTATACGGTTATGCTCATCCCTTTCCTCCGTGTAGGTTTTTGCTTGCCAGAGAGTCTTTTTGTTTCTCAAGTTCTTGTGAGACCCCAGATTTACCATCCGGAACCTCCTGTGCATTTCTGTACTAGTCCCAGATCAGTAGCTAGTACACACAGTCAAACAGTGATGAATCATAACCAAGTACGAATAATAACATAAATAAAAATAACAGAGTACCGACCTTATGGCCAATTATTACAAGACATAAAGTCTTACAGCGGAAGCAACAAAATAAGAACAATAAACTCCAACATAGAAGGACCCATCAATTTACCACAGGCAATTGACTGGGGAACGCGTCCTAGTACTCCGGATGGCCTTTGTTAGATCTTTCACATGTAGAAGTCGTAGTCGTCCACAGCAGCTTCGAAAGCTTCTGAGATTCATGTTGAGTGTAGCATGTGAGTACAAACGTACTCCGCAAGTCTGGGAAAATGCAACATGTATGGCTTTTCAAGGAAAGGCTTAATAGGGTTCTTTTGCATAAAGCCAAGTTTCATCAAACCATACATAATAATTTTCACAAAGCACATTTTAACAATTATTTTAACAATTGAATTATTTAATATTCTAGTGAAGATTCAATCCACCATCACTAGTATAAAGGCTCTATCTGCCACATTTAAAAGATTAAGGTAAACCAACTCATGACTCTATCTGTCATGATCAAAACAGGTTCCATCTACCTGATTGGCTCAATCTGCCAATAAAACATCCGAGAATTCTAACCACTCCCGAATCCCAAAGTTCATTTTTGAAAACAAAACCAAAAGACTACCAATATGCAAAGCATTCTTTGCCCGCCCTTGACCGTAGGCACGGCTATTCGAATAGTTTTAACTCCGCAGAGGTTGTACACTTTACCCACAAGACATGATATTCTCTTGATGCCAAGCTATTAACACACTTCCTTAGGTGTGCCGGCAGAGATATCATGACAAGGCCTTTACAATGTATACGCCTAACCCGACTCACCCGCTGAGGTTTCACCGCTATTAGGGTTCTATCGCCAAAGATAGAAGCCCCTCTTGCGCCGTGTGGGAAATACGACTTGCCTCTCTCTGGCACCCACATTCCACCATCTAGTGAGTCTAAATTAGGTTTCTACAAATTATTCAGCCAGGTCAGAGCTCATTTAACATGTGGTTGTACTGTTGTGCTAAGAATGGACAATCATAAGAGTCGGTCCTTAATTTGATTAGGGCGGCTTCCACAAGCCAAGACCAGTGCTCTGTCTGCACCTGCCCGACAAACCATTCCACCCCAATCTAAATCATTTTTATTTTATTTTTATTTTGCAATCACAGCAGCAAGAACTTTGCTACAATTCTCAAATCATACTTTAAATCATACTTTTGATATAATCCCACCCGTAGGTCATTTAATCAATTTTTGTACTAAGCAAAACTACCGTTCTAACCATCAAATGTCACAATAAATTAGGCATGACATAGCAAAGTATCCTAAGGTTACAATTGAACATGGATATCAACAATCAAGGAGATGATCGCAATTCGGAATAACTAATAATCTATATTTGACATTCGGTTATAAAGATAGCAATGCATGTTTACAAAACTTTGTAAAACATTTGCAAACATGGGATCAATGTGCGTCAAGGAGACTTGCCTTCGCAGCGGGACAGCGGAACGTCGGTCTGGAAATGGAGATCGTCCTCGGCGGCGACGACAACGTCTTCGGCTACGCGTAAAACGGAGCGACACAAAAGAATAAAATAAATTTTAAAAGCACAAAAAATTATAATAAAAATACTGGCATACAGAGGATGAATTTAGATGAATTTAGCAATTGGAATCACTCGATTCGGAGTTACGACGGAAAAGATATGAGCGTTTGAATTCTCAAAATCCTGAAAATTGGAAAACGAGGAATATTCTGTGGAATCTTTTCTTTTTCTCTGTTTTCCTGATTTCTCCAGTGTCTCTTGCAAGTGGGCCCTACTTGTCATTGAGTCTCACTGCTTCTTCTCAAATGGACGAACAGAGAAATGCCAAAAGAAACGAGCAGCAGCAACGCCATGAGCAATGGAGAGAGAGACTAAGGAAGAGAGGAGGGGGGCTCGCCGGCTTGGGGGCGGCAACCGGAGGGGAGGGCTCGCCGGCGGCGGCCGGCCGGCGGTGGCGGCGGCCAGGGCGGCGCACGGGCGCGGGCGTCGTGGCCACAGGCGGCGGCGGGGCACGGCGGCGCAAGGCGGCGACCGGCGGGCGTGCGGCGGGGTGAGGCGGACGCAGGGCGCACGAAGGCCGGCGACGCGGAGGCCGGGAACGGCGGCGAGCACGACGTCAAAAATCGAGCCGTCGGCACAACGTTTAAAACCTCTCGAAAATGCGAGATTTCTTGAAACTAAGGTGAGCACGGGATAGCTAGGATCATGGGGAGTCTACAGGTGCAATTAGTTCGTACCCAAATGGGAGAAATCGACGACGAACGGAGCGACGGCTAACGATGAACAAACTCGAAATCCGGGGTCAAACTGCAATGAAAATCAAATCCGATTTATTGGTTGTGATCACGGAAGCAATTGGCACAAAGTGACGCGGTTGGTTTGTCAAGAAACTCACCGGAGCAAGAGATGGCTCGCCAGTGTCTTTGGAGGACGCCGGACGTCGGTTTTTCGTGAGTTTTGAAGAAGGGAACAGCACAGGAACAATGGGGCAAGGTGAGCACGGGGTAGAGGACGTCAATATGCACGTTTGAGAAGTGGAAGCTCGTCGTTTCGTTGAGAAACGGCCGAGTTATTGAAGTTTTAGTGCAAAACGGTTTCTACTCAATTAATCCAATTCCGGCGAGTTAAAAGATGAATGGTTATAGAAAACGGGTTCTCCTCGTCTTCCTCTTCGCAACGGATCTGACCATGCATGATTTGGACATTCATGGAGAGAGATATGAAAGGTTGAAGTTGAAGCTAGCTTTGGAATCGAATTCTGTAAAGACTTGATACGTTGGAGAAGATGAACAGTATCCTGCCACGTGTCGCTTTCTCGTTGGTTGGAAGAAATGAAGAGACAAAAGCGCGAGGAATAAAATAGTAAAAATGATCTAAAAATTCTGGAAAAATTCCTAAAAATAGTAGAGATTATTTGGAACCTAATAAAATTAGTTTCACTGAATTTTGATGAATTTTGGAATTTAGATTATTCCGGAACGAATATACTGATTTTGACAAAAGACCGCGAGAGATAAAATACCAGAGAGATTCTAAAAATCTTGGAACAATTCCCAAAATCATTTTAGAATATTTGGAACCTAATTCAATGGATTTTGAGATTTTTGGAGCATTTTGAAACTCGGGTGAAATTTCGAATAAGGACCGGCATTGAGAATTTTGACTTTATGGACGATAAAAGATTGAACTTTAATTTCAGAAGGATATGGATGCCAGGTTAATTAGAACACCGAGGAAATACCAAAATTTGAAATTAATTACTTTAAATTAGCTTTTAGCAGAAACCCGAAATTGGGGATGTTACAGTTCTAGATCAGTACGGCATTGAGCTATTTCATCTTGTACCGAATTCTATTTTGCTTATGAGCATCTTTGCTCAGTTGTGTGAAGCTTTCTTAAACATCCGCCCAAGCATTAGGCTTTTTAGGTATTACTTTCAGTTGATCAGAAATGCTAGGGCTTCTGAACACTTAAGGTCTATGTATTACAAAACTCAAGAGTGTAGGTTGATGCCCTATCTAGTAGTAAAGGATACTCTATTGAATTGGATCAAAGAATGGTTATATTCTAAAGTTCCCAACGGTAGTAAAATCAAATATATGGGTACCGAGCCCCCTGTTTGGACTAGACAACATAGAAATGATGACAGGGAAATTGATCTTGACACAAAAGAGAGGAAATTTGTCGAGATTATTGAGCAATTGGTTGTGGTCGGTCTTACAGGCTGTAAGATCGTGTATGATTTTATCAAGTATAAGATTTTTCCTCTTTAGAGAAGAAGTGAACTTTCTAGTTCATTAAGTTTTCCCAATGATGTAGAAAAATAAAACTTGGTAAAGAGAATTCTTCTTTGTACGATTTAATTTTTTATCATTCAACGTGGATAATAACATCACTTTTTGTTTAAATTTGTCAGTATGTACTAACCAGGAGACAAAGGACAAGATAAGTATTATACTACGTCCAAAATCTCCAAATAAGGAGCCACTGACTTTGGTGGATCAACCACGAATCTTGTTTAGGGCTCCAGACAGCTTTCAGCTGGAAAGAACAGGGACAAAAACACCTTTTTCCATTATGCTGATTTTTTATAACATTTACTAGGGTAGACCTGTTTGTAACCAATTTTGTTCAAATAGGATCCAAACAAGAAAAGCGGCACTAAAGAAGTTAGTAAGGATAGTTCTTCAGTTCTGGCCAATAAATTTAAAAAGTATAAAAAGAATGGCGGGATGGTGTGTAGCTGTAAGATCGAGGATGCCGACTAGAGGGAGGTGAATAGACGGCTTTAAAAATTTCTTCGATGATTAGTTAAAATCTCGCCTATTTATCCCTATGTCAAAATCTAAAAAAAATCAATGCGAAAGCGATAAACTAAAGTTTTGACAATTAAGCCTAATCCAACTAGGCTCACTAAGTGCACTAGCTAATTATATCTCTAACAAGAATATGCAAGAATAAAGACAATCAAGCAATTTAATTCTACGAATGTAAATTGCAACAATATAAATAAGAACTGCAAGTAACCACAAGGAGACACACCGATATTTTATCGTGGTGTTCGGAGACTTGCCGGTCTCTACTAATCTACGTTGAGGCTAGCCCAAACCACTTTGGACTGACTTCACGAATTGAGCACCCACCTCGATTCCACTAGTGGTTGCTCTTTTCCCCTCCGAGTAGGTGAGCATCGATCTTCACAACTTGCTGGGGCTTCTCACAACCTTCGCCGAGAAGCTCATCGCGCACGACGCTACTATGCCGTCTAGGTGTCGACAAACCAAGAGTAACAAGTCAAACCTTTCCGCTTGAACTTAACCTAGTGCAACACATGCACTCCGGTGATCACCAAGTGCAACACATGCACAATGGCTCCCTCAAGTGCAACACATGCACAAGAGACTCTCAATCAATTCCTAATTGCAACACATGCAATTAGGGTTTACTCTTAGCTCAAAAACCAAATAGAAGAGAGCAACACATACACACAACTCCCACAAACCTTTCTAAAAGCCAACTAACCTCAAATGCCAGCTCCAAGACTCTTTTTATAGCCTCTCCAAAGAAAACTAGCCATTGGAGGGTAAAAATGGGTAAAAAGTGCAGTAAACTTAGTGCTACCACCCTACTAGGGCTGGTAGAACCGGCCTCCAGGCCCATGGTCACTTTCGTGCATTAAAAACACCAAAAATTAGCCGTTGCTACAGTACCCCCGGTGCTACCGCCCATGTAGGACCGGTAGCACCGGCCATTTCAACCAAAAAACATCTCTATGGAATTACCACTTGCCCCAATCTAAGTGATTACCACCCCAGTTGATTACCAAGCACCACGTGCCATCAACAATTCAACATCGTTGCATGACATCTCTCGCCACTACAACTCAATCTCAATGTATGACCTCACATGACACACAAGTTCATATCACTATTCCATATTCCATTAGTCAAGATTAAACATTGGTGATTCAGGTACATGTGATGGCGTGACATGGCTAAGCAACTAATACGGTCTAACCACCCTAAGTTGATTTTAGTATTAACTAATTGTAGTGAACCAATCTAGGGTGACAATAGATTATGGCATATAAATGACAAGGTAGGGTATAGACCAAAATGTAGATTAACTAAGTCCCAATCTAATTGAAAACAGTTGTACATGTTAAATAATATGCAATAAGGTAAAATCAAAGTAGCAATTTTATAAACATGAGCTCAACATGATCAAAGTACAACTTGTCTTATAAAAGCCCTTATTCTTGCTCTGGACCTTGGTCTTGAGTTGATAGATCCTCCTTCTATGCGTCGCACAACTCAACGTCTACGTGAATCAAGAAACAAAACTAAATAAATACTAAAAATAGAGAGAAAATAAGCTTTAAAAAATTCACCAATAAGTAGATCTCAATTTTATAAATTTTTAGAAATTTGAATCACCTCAATCGGAGCTCGTGTGAGGGAGAACGGGTTTGAGGAAAATTCAAATATTCTAAAAATCAGAAAATTGAAAATCAAATAATAAACCAAATTATTTTTATATTGAAAAGCTGCATTTATGATGTCAACATGACATCAGCGATACTCTGGACCAATCACAATGTGGCACGTGGCCTCGGTCCATGCACCCGATCCACAGACCTCCTCTGGTCCACCGTGAACTTGGCGTATGGTGCTTCGGTTCCCGTGCTGCCACGTGTCGATGCAGTATTGGCCCTCCCGTTCGGTGTGATCCAAACCGCACAGCGCTAATCTAATGGCTACAGACCTAGATCCACGTGGCTAAATCCCGTGTGTTTACCTCCGATCCAATGGCTCGTGCTTACGGAGGTGATTACTGTTGACACGACGACACGGGATGATCTCGACGGTTCGCTGAAGATCCGATGGCTCACGAGCTTCTTGACACAGATGGCGACATGGCGGTGATCCTTTGCCGAACTTGGAGACGATGATGAACCCAACGGCGAAGTAGTGAACCTCGGTGACCAAGAAGTGGCGGCACAGATGCATCTCCACACGGCGAGTTAGGATCTAGAATCCACACGGCGAAGGAAGGATTGACGGTAGCGGAAAACGAAGAAAACCATGATGGCACTTTCATCTAACTGCAGCGAGCTCTTGCACACGAACAACGGTGATTCTGGCGAAACGACTCCGATCAAAAGACTCGTTGTGCACTGGTGAAACTCAGGGAGGCGGCGATGACCTTAAATAGTGCTCAACGAACATGTACGGCACTGGGAAACCCAACTGACGCGGCAGTAGAGTCCAACTCAGCTACGGCGGTGGCACTCCGAGACCCATGCGAACACGACAACAGACAACCGTCCGATGGCGAACGAACGACTGCAATCCATGCTGACGCGGCTCAATCAAATCTGCTCACATCTAATCAACACACACGATCTCTACTTACCTAAACTAATACGGCTCATTCTTCACCGTCTGATCTTGATCAAACTGTGATGGCGCATTAGGGTTCCGAAACCTCATCTTCAAATCATGACCGTTCAATCACGATCTAACGACTGATGTTACCCAGCCGAATTGGGCTGATTCGGTTGTGCCAAACTGGGCCGCATGCAAAAATAGTGTTGGGCTCCAACGTGACACTATTTAAGGAATTTACCGAGGTTTTTCTTTTACAATAAATCTAGATAATTAATTTAATTAGTTTTAAACAACAACAATATCAGGAAAAATCCAAGAAAATTCTCATAAATACTTTGAGACATTTTGAACTCAAATAAAATATTTTTAGCCAAACTTAATATTAATTTTATCTATATATAATTATTTTTCTCAAAAGACCAATATACTTAATTTTAAAATAAATTCAATTAAATTCTAGAAAAATCCAATAAATTCAAAAAAATCATAAAATGCACAAATAGCAACAAAATAATATTATAAGCAAATTTTGGAATGTTACAACCCCCCTTAACAGAATCTTGACCCCGAGATTTAGAGTTAACTAGAGAATAGGTTAGAGAATTCTAACTTCAGATCCTCTTCATACTCCCAGGTTGCTTCATTCTTCGAATGATTACCCCATTGAACTCTGCAAAAGCAAACGGACTTATTCTTGGTCTTGTACTCCATTACATCCAAAATCTTGATCGGTTGCTTCTTGTAAGTCAGATCCTCCTGCAGTTCAATTGCTTCTAGCGGCGTTTGCTCTATTGGCACTCTAAGACATTTCTTAAGCTGTGACATATGAAACACATCATGCACTCCTACAAATGACTGTGGCAATTCCAACCGATAAGCAACCTCTCCTCGATGACTCAAAATCTTGAACGAACCAACATATCTTGGTGCAAGCTTCTCTTTAGCGTGAAACCTTTTAACACCTTTAAGAGAGATAACTCTGAGATACACAAAATCATCTAGCTCAAAGCTCAAACCACGACGACGATTATCAACGTAACTTTTCAGCCTTGACTATGTCCGGACCTGAATATGCAAATCCGGACTCTCTGTGTATACTGCACTAATCCAGAATCACGCTAGTACACATAGACTCAACATCAGTAAATATCACAATCATACACAATGGAAATAAGATAAAAGACATCATATATTAAATACTACTAGTTGTGTGACCTTATGGTCAACTTACATGGCTATGCCGTACAAGGCTGAACAATAAATTAAACTGTAGTGGAATGAAGACGTAGATAACCCCTCAGTATACCACAAGCAACTGACAAGACTCGTACCCTAAATATTCGTCTCTTCATGGTACTCCTCCTCCATGCTGATATGGGCTCCTCAACTGGTGATGTTGATGGCAAGGGTGAGTACTTAAAGCACTCAACAAGTTGTGCATAGAATGCAACTCTATCTTAACTATATGCAAGACTTATTTCAAAGGAATAGCTAACATGGCTATTTTGCAATAAAGCATCATTTGTAAATGAATACAATAGATAGATTGAAAAGACAGTAAAATAAATATCAGTAATAGATAGATTCAATATTTCTCAAGTAAACCAAGTTTCTAATTCTAAGTCAAATTCCTATCCTTCCATATGGCAACCTGCCATCCCAACCAAATTTCCATTTAATTAAACTAACTCTTGACTGTGCTATTTTCAACCTCTCTCTGATCATAACAACTTACTCTTCGACTTCCTTGAGAATATCAGGCCCAAACACCAAATGCTCTCCCGTCTCATTCTAATTCAACGGGGTACGAAAGGCACGACCATATAAAATCTCAAATAGTGACATTTGCGAATTAGCCTAATAATAAAGCTTTTTTAGTTTTATTAATAACAGTCTTCATGTGGGCTTTAAATTATCGCATGTGGATAAATTCTTTTAGTTATCTTCTTTTGTGATGTCTTTGGGAAGAGCTTAAAGACTACTTAATATATGAGAGGTCTCATATTATTAATTTTAGAATAGTTTGAAACCTTTAGAAGGGGTCGTAATCTAAGAAGATTACAAATCATAAGCAGTCGACATGACCTTAAGAGGCCATAGACCAAGAGAGGTCGTTTATGACCTGGAGAGGCCGTGGCTTAGAGAGGTCATAGACCAAGAGAGGTCGTTTATGACCTGGAGAGGCTGTGGCTTAGAGAGGTCGTAGACCAAGAGAGGTCATTACGACCTGTAGAGGTCATTTATGGCCTGGATTTATGACCTGGAGAGGTTGTGGCTTGGATAGGTTGTAGACAAGAGGGGTCGTGGCCTAAGGAGGTCACAGACCGAAGGGTGATTATAATATCTTTAAGAAGGTTATGATTTGAATTATTTTAGATTCTTTTAACTAGTCAATAATATTATAACAAATTAACAATCCTCGTTAGTAATATCTTTTTTATCTTAGAGTCTAAATTGTATGCATCTAGGAGTTGAATTTGATTCGGTTTTGATGTGTTTTGGTCATGCATTGTGCGCTAATATAAGGCCAAGAAGTGTACCTCTTGTAAGGATATTAGAGTTGGTGCATTGAATAAAATTCCAGAAAATCACCATGGTGTTTGGTGGCCATGATTGAGGCATGAGTTGAGAGAGAGAGAGAGAGTTGATTGCGTTAGTTAAAGACTCGTCGTTTTCAGATTGTACCAAAGAAAGCCCTTATAATTCTATCTTTTCATATTGATTTACAAGTTATCGTGTAGTACATATCATGGGACTCTCCAAACACAAGGACTTTTCCTTCCATGCCAAGGAACTTCGCACCACTTTCCGCTTGGTTAACCATCCTATCGATATAAACTCATATAACTCTATCCATCTACATACAACAACCACAACAAAACAACCTATCAATCTCAAATAATTAAGATTCGGACAAGCACTCATGCTCTTAAGGTGCTTATGTACAACTAAGCATTCATACCATTGGTTATTTCACGATAACCGTGCAAGATCCATGTAATGTATGTGCATTGCTCAACATTAAGTTAACACACACAAATACATCATCACTACTATGCGCCACAACTTCCACCTCCGAACACCTAGAACCAAGTTGTACATATCCGTCGTAAAATTGTGCAAACGAAGTAAAGCCTCCCAAACAAGTAGTACTAGTAGAAACTCTATACAACAATGATGGTCTCCGGTTTCATTTTACTAAACAGTTCAATCACTACCACCAATACATTGTTCAATGGTCACACACAAGTATTACATGTCAAAATATGTGATCAACCAAAGCCCGTGCAACTAACTCGATTAAGTGTCGCAAATAACATAATCATCAAGAATGTTGGATAAAATCATGTACTCAGTTAGTTAGTTTTTTGAGTCAGTTAGTTTTGCTTTGCATGCACCGCATTTAACTCGCGATTGATTCTTCAGTTGTGCGAGTCATGCGGCTAGTTGAGAGGTGGTTCTGCCTCGCGCCACTCATGCACGTCGTGGGATGGCACGGTGAAAACGGGTAGTGGCGCAGCTGCCGTGAGCCCCTTGCGTCTACTCATTGTTTCTATATATGTTCAGCATCTATATCAGAAAACGTCGAGCGATTGCCCGGCACAAAAATTCCCGTGTGTTAGCACTCTCGTTCCTGGCTTCCAGTTCGTGTGTAAGCTGTTGCTGGCGCACATCACCGGATAAGTCTAACAAGTGGTATCAAAGCCGAGGTTGCTCGCGACGGTACGCTCCAAGGCGTCGTCTTGCCTCCAAGGCGTGCACCCTCGCCGAGCCGGCGTTCGACGTCACCAGCGCTCGACAATCCGGCTGAAAACTCCAGCGGTCGTGCCTCAGGCAGCGGCAGCAAGAATGATCGCGGTCTGGTTATACACCGCGCGATCAAGGAGGCGAAGTACCCGTTGCTGACGAAGACCAACTACAACGACTGGGCCCTGTTGATGAAGGTCAAGCTTCAAGCGCGCTGCCTCTGGGAAGCCATCGAGCCCGGCACTGTCAACCTCGAGCCACATGAAGACATGCTAGCTCTAGAGGCCATTTGCAGCGCAGTGCCACCGGAGATGATCTCCACGATCGCTTCCAAGCCGACGGCCAAGGAGGCATGGGAGAGCATCAAGACACTGCGCATCGGCAGCGAGCGGAACCGCAAGAGCAGCGCACAGAAGCTTCGTCGTGAATATGAGACCATCTCGTTCCACGACGATGAGGCGGTGGAAGATTTTGCCATGCGCCTCACTGCAGTGGTCAAACAGCTGGCCATCCTTGGTGATCCAAAGCCCGATCACAAGGTCGTTGAGAAGTTGCTGCGTGTGGCGCCTCCCAGGTTTAACCAACTTGTTCTTTCCATTGAGACTTTACTTGATGTCTCAACTCTTACTCTGGAAGAAGTAACTGGGAGATTGAAGGCGGCTGAGGATAGGCTTGAGCTTTCATCTTCCAGCAAGGACAACAGCGGTCGTCTCCTTCTCACGGAAGAGGAGTGGCTCATGCGTCACAAGAATCGGGAAGGCGAGTCTGCTCACGGCGGCAACGGCGGCCGGGGCAAGCGCCGCGGTAGAGGTCGCGACGGCGGCAACAAGAACTTAGATGGTTCGAGACTGGAACGGGGCGCAGCAGCGCTAGATGTCACAGCTGCAACAAAATAGGCCACTGGGCCAAGGATTGCCGCAGTAAACCCAAGAGAGATGAACAGGCCCATGTGGCCCAGGTGGATGAGCCCACTCTACTCTTACTGCAGGGGGAGTCCATGGATACGCACGCTGTTGTCTCTCCCCATCCATTCCCAAATGCGCATCAAAGCCATGATCGCGCCAGGCATGTACGCCTCAGCGCAGCGATCGCCACCGCCCCCATGCCGCCGCCAGAGAAGATCAGGGCGGTCAAGACTCAAAGAAGGCCGCGGTCCAGCCGACCTCGGAGGCAACGCCGCCCCCGGCGCAAGGAGGCGCGGTCGAGCTGATGGCGGCGACGGCTTCTCCGCAGCAGATGGCGCCGACGGCTCCTCCACAGCTGATGGGGGCGACGGCTCTTTCGGCGGCAACGGCGGCGACGCCGCTTCGCGCGCGCCGCTTCGACCCGACGCCATCCTCGCTGCAATTGCGCCTGAAGTCGGTGGAGGAGATGGTCTATGCGGCGATTGGCGGCGCGGAGGACCAAGATCCCCGGCGCTGGGTCCTCGACTCTGGAGCCACGAATCACATGACGGGGTCGAGGGCGGCGTTTTCCGACATCGACACGGGCGTCACCGGCTCGGTGCGGATCGGCGACGGCTCTATTGTCCGTATCGAAGGATGCGGAACGGTGTTGTTCGCGTGCAAGAATGGGGAGCACAACACCCTCGCCAACGTCTACTACATCCCGCGTCTCACTGCAAACATCATCAGCGTTGGACAGTTGGATGAACATGGTTATTTGGTGCAGATCGAGAATGGGGTCATTGAAAGTGCATCTAGGCACTTATGTTATTTTGGTGATTAATGACAAACGCATATAATGACAATCTATGTAATTGAGTAAATGTTTAACTTAGTGCTTAACAAATGACAAACCTCTAATGTGATTATATTGCTATGAGACTAACATGTTATTGCCTAGTTGAGTATCAGTCTCATCTATTTAGAGGAAAATCAAGTGGGATGGTTAAGCAAAGATAAGGTATGCAATTTTGGTATCTCTTTTATATTTGTTATTGCATTCCTTTTGTGCAAATGCATAGTGAACTCCAAGTAGCATGTTGATTATATATATGCACATTGGTTCATGTCATATTTATTTGTGCATATATATTCGTTTGAGTTCATTGTGTGCTTTGTTTTTAGTATGCATATATTAACTAGAGTTAAACTTCATATTGCTATAGATTGACTTGGTGCATGCATGTTTTAGTTGTATATCTTCTCATGCAATTCTCTTAGTGAAGTTTAATCTAGTGTTGGATCACATATTTACTCTTATTCCAAATATTAGTTGCACATGTACAATTCGTGTATATCATATCATGTGCTTCATTTAAGTAAAAACTGTGATCCTTGCCATGATTTAATTGATTCATCATATTGGCAATTATCTCTCTAGTGCATATAGATCAATTACATATTCATCATGATGTACTTAGTAGAGAACATTTCTTATGTCAAGTGTTTTCAATTATATTGTGCTTCTTTATATGAAACACTTGTGGTAATCAACTGCTCACAAATATCAATTTCTTCATATCTATTGAGCTTTTGGGACTAATGCTTTTCATGAGTGGTTTGGAAAAAATTAGGTCCCGTGTGTGCATGATGACCAAGATATCTTGAAGGATGACCGTTAAGCCGAGGTCAACAAGACGGCGGTGTCACCAAGAGTTGAGGACTAAGTCAAGATCGACTTGGCGTGGAGATCGTCAGAGAGGATGATCAATTCAAGGTCGATAGGACGAGAGTCTCATGAGGTGAATCAAGTCAAGTTGGACAAGGTGAAGATGTCATCAATCATTTGGTAAAAGACATCATGCACATTGCATCCACGGAGAAGACGGCATGCGGATTGAATGTAAGACTTAGATTTCTTTGATTTAATTTGAGTCTAAGGATTGCCGTACTATTAAGAGGGATGCGATGTCGAATGACTTTTAGATGTGTCAAGTGCTCAAGTGATCCATCCTTGTGAAACTTAGAGAGAGAGTGGTGTTGGTGGTGCCGGAAAGTGAGAATTGTAGGTCTCTCTTGGATTCTTTGTGAAATCTGAATTTATCCTTTGAGATTTGGGTAGTGAAACCTTGTTAGTTGTGTAGCCCTTGTTCTTAGCTTTCAATAGAGTCCAAAATCACTAAAATCGGAGTCCGGAGTCAAAAGTTATGCTCGTTTTCGTCGGGCTGCTCAGTGCCAGTTCGGACTATCCGAAGATGAACTCGGAGTATCCGAATGTTCGGACTATCCGAACATATTTTCGGACTATCCGAAGTGAATTCTCTGTTTCTTCGAGTTTGATGCGCTCGACTATCCGAACTTGAGCTCGGACTGTCCGAATCGACCTGAACGTTGAGGAAAAGCGGCTAGTTTTGGTGGGCTCTATTTATAGCCCCATCCTCCCCGCTTTGAAGGAGCTCTTACCCTATTGTTTAGAGGTGCTATTCCTTCATTCTTGAGCCCCAAATCCTCTCTACTCTTAGATCTAAGTGATCCCATTAGTGAGAAGGGTTGAGAAGAGTTGGAAGAGGTGTGTGTTGAGGAGAGTTGGAAGAGGAGTGTGTTGAGTAAGATTTGAGTTGTTTGAGCACTTGAGGTCATCTCCAAGTTTGTTTTTCGTGAGCATTTGTTACTCTTGGAGGTTGAGGACTCCTAGACGGCTAGGAGGTCGCCACGAGCCACCCAGTACTTTGTGTGGTTGGTAGTGGGAAGTTTGTGAAGGCGGATTCCGCCTCCGCAAGGGAAGGAATCAAAGAAGTGAAGACCGGCGAGTGCATTTGTGCAACACCGAGAGGAAGAGGGTTAAAAGAGACCCCGGCTCAAGCGTCAAAGGAGTTGAAACCGACGAGTGCATTTGTGCAACACCGGGAGTAAGAGGGTTGAAAGAGACCCGACTCAAGTGTGACCGAGCCGCCTCAACGGAGACGAGGATCCTCAAGGATCCGAACTTCGGGTGAAAAATCATTGTCTTTATGCTTACTTCTTATTCTTGCTAGAGTACTTGATTTTGAATATTGAAATTGCCTGATCTACTTTTCTATTGAATATTCCTCTAGATCTTGACTTGATTAAGGTATTCTAGGCTAGCTAGTTTAATTTGGTGTGTTTAATATCCCCAAATAGCTTAGATCTAGTATTTGCGAGCTATGTGCTCTGGAGCATTCGGAATATCTGATTTGATTCTCTGACTATCCGAATAAGTTCGGAGTATCCGAATACAACCTTGGACTATCCGAACTATTCAGACTGTCCGGAGTATTATTCGGGCATTCCGAAGGTTCTGTATTCCGCTGCAATTTAGTTTTAATTTTATAATTCGCCTATTCACCCCCCTCTAGGCGACATCCCCTGTCCTTTCAGTCATGCACATCCGCGATGAGCAACGACGTCTACTTGCAAAAATTACTCGAAGCCCCAGCCGTCTGTATCTGCTCGACCTCACCATCGTGCGTCCGGTGTGTCTGGCGGTGCGGGGGAGCGAAGACGCGTGGCACTGGCATGCCAGGTTCGGCCACATCAACTTCACCGCGTTGCGCAAGATGGGGAGGGAAGGGCTGGTCCGAGGGTTGCCCGTGCTGTCGCAAGTCGACCAGGTGTGCGAGGCGTGCCTCGCCGGCAAGCATCGTCGCAAGCCCTTCCCGCAGCAAGCGCTCCATCGCTCCACCGAACCACTGGAGCTACTCCACGGGGATCTCTGTGGCCCGATCTCGCCCGCGACGCCCAGTGGAAATCGCTATTTTCTCCTGCTCGTCGACGACTTCAGCCGTTTCATGTGGGTGGCTCTCCTTTCCACGAAGGACGCTGCCCGTCTGCCATCACTCGAATTCAAGCAGCGGCTGAGAGGAAGAGTGGCAAGCAGCTCCGCGCTCTGCGCACAGACCGCGGGGGAGAGTTTACTGCTGCATCCTTCGCCGAGTACTGCGTCGAGCTAGGCGTGCACCGCGAGCTCACGGCGCCCTACTCGCCCCAGCAGAACGGCGTCATCGAGCGCCGGAATCAGTCGGTGGTCGGGACGGCGCGAAGCATGCTCAAGGCGAAGGGCTTACCTGGTATGTTTTGGGGGGAGGCAATCCATACTGCTGTGTATCTCCTCAACAGGTCGTCGTCTAAGAGCATTGGTGGTCGCACTCCATACGAGTTATGGAACGGGCGTCCACCATCAGTGCATCACCTCCGTACTTCGGGTGTGTGGCTCATGTCAAAGTCACCACCCCGAACGCCAAGAAGCTTGATGACAGAAGTCGCCCCATGATCTTTGTGGGCTATGAGCCGGGGTCTAAGGCATACCGTGCCTACGATCCAGGCACCCAGCGTGTCCACATCTCCCGTGACATCGTCTTCGACGAGCAGGCTCAATGGGAATGGGACGGCGACCATGCCAGCGTCGACACCGACTTCGTCATTGAGTACGCGACTGTGAGCCAGCCAGGCGTGGCCGTCACGCTACAGCCGCGCACGGGGGAGCAGATTGGCTTGACGCCTCCGCATGCGTCGCCTCCGAGCCTATGTACGCCTGGCAGCAACCCGGTGACACCCTGGAGTACGCCATCGGGTGGCACACCAGCGGCAGCAGTAGAGTTTGTCTTGCCGCCACCGGGAGCGGAGGAGAACCTCGATGTCGACCACGATGATGCACCACTCCGGTTTCGCCGAGTCGACGATCTGCTTGGTCCCTGCTCGCCGCCGGGACTAGCACATCGTGAGTTGCAGGAGGATTTGCTGATGGTGCACGAGGAGGAAGAGCCCACCACGTTCGCACAGGCCGAGCGTGAGGAAGTTTGGCGTCGTGCCATGCTTGATGAACTCTCATCAATCGAAGAAAACAAGACCTGGAGGCTTGCTGATCTTCCTGAGGGTCACCGCCCAATCGGTCTCAAGTGGGTGTATAAGCTCAAGAAGGATGCAAATGGGATGGTCGTGAAGCACAAGGCGCGTGGCAAAGGGCTACGTACAGCGGGCGGGCGTCGATTTTGATGAGGTGTTCGCGCCTGTGGCGCGCCTCAACTCCGTCCGTCTATTGCTTGCCCTCGCTGCACAAGAAGGGTGGATGGTCCATCATATGGACGTGAAATCTGCTTTTCTCAATGGCGAACTTGAAGAAGAAGTCTACGTCGCGCAACCTCCAGGTTTTGAGGTTGCTGGGCACGAAGACAAGGTGCTCAGGCTGATCAAGGCGCTTTATGGGCTCCGTCAAGCACCCAGGGCTTGGAACGCAAAGCTGGACTGCAGCCTGCTGGACCTTGGTTTTCATCGGTCTGAATTCGATTTTACCATGTACACGCGAGGAGCAGGTGCTTCTCGTTTGCTAGTCGGCGTCTACGTCGACGATCTGGTCATAACAGGAGCGACCAACAGCGAGATTGAAGCCTTCAAGATGGAGATGATGAAGCTTTTCAAGATGAGCGACTTGGGCCAACTCAGTTTCTACCTCGGCATTGAAGTGAAACAGGACGAAGATGGAATCTCACTCTGTCAGTCGGGGTACGCAACAAAGATTTTGCAGAAGGCCGGAATGGAAGGTTGCAATCCGGTGCACACACCAATGGAGCCTCGCTGCAAGCTCAGTCGCGACAGCAATGCACCGCCGATCGATGCCACGGTGTATCGCAGCATCGTGGGTAGTCTCCGGTACTTGGTTCACACGCGACCTGACATAAGCTATTCAGTTGGGTATGTGAGCAGGTTCCTAGAAAGGCCAACAGAGGATCATCTGGCTGCCGTGAAAAGGATCCTAAGGTACTTAGCTGGTACCTTGAAATTTGGGTGCTACTATCTCAGGAGGGAGAGGGGAGCACGGTTGATCGGATATTCGGACAGTGATCTTGCCGGTGACATTGATACACGCAAGAGCACATCCGGTATTTCCTTCTTCCTGGGCAACAGTCCTGTTAGCTGGCAGTCAGTGAAGCAAAAAGTGGTTGCACTCTCGTCATGTGAGGCGGAGTACATCGCAGCGGCCACAGCTACATGCCAGGGAGTCTGGTTGGGCAGATTACTTGCTGAACTAAAAGGTGAGGATGTCAAGCCATTTTCCCTGAAGATCGATGATCAGTCTGCCATTGCACTCAGCAAGAACCCGGTATTCCACGATCGAAGCAAACATATTGATCTCAGGTATCACTATATCAGGGAGTGCGTGGAAAACGGGTCTGTTGAAGTTGAGTCCATCAGCACCTGTGATCAACAAACTTGCTGATTTTCTGACGAAACCACTTGGAAGAGTCAAGTTTCAAGAGATGAGGTACAAGGTGGGGATGGTCCTTATCCAGTAGCTGTAGGAGTCCATGATTTAGGGGGAGTTTTGTTGGATAAAATCATGTACTCAGTTAGTTAGTTTTTTGAGTCAGTTAGTTTTGCTTTGCATGCACTGCACGAACTCGCGACTGATTCTTCAGGTTGTGCGAGTCATGCAGCTAGTTGAGAGGTGGCTCCGGTTCCTGCGCCACTCATGCACGTCGTGGGATGGCACGGTGAAAACGGGTAGTGGCGCAGCTGCCGTGAGCCCCTTGCGTCTACTCATCATCCTCCTATTAAAGCCTGCAGAGTTCCTGAGAGGAGGACGTGCCACGTCACCCCTTAGGCCATTTTACGAAAAACCCTCTCCGTTTCTTGAAATTACGGATAGGTCCCTGCAAATTACGAATAGGTCCTCCGTAATTTTTTGTGAGGAAAAATTTTTTTTGTTAATCGCGTTTGGGTCCCTCGTGCGCTGTTTTACGGAAAAAACCTTCCGTTAAATTCAAATCGTGAACAAGCCCTTTTCTAATTTTTCAGGATAGCGAATAGGTCCAAATTGTTTCTATATATGTTCAGCATCTATATCAGAAAACGTCGAGCGATTGCCCGGCACAAAAATTCCCGTGTGTTAGCACTCTCGTTCCTGGCTTCCAGTTCGTGTGTAAGCTGTTGCTGGCGCACATCGCCGGAGAAGTCTAACAAAGAAACCATCACAATTCCATCCACATGTGCAATTATGGTTCAACCCAACTTGTCACCACATTCAGATCAGTAATAAAATTGCTACAAATGCCTTTAAGAATAGAAAACAAGCACATATAAAACCTCTATGACCTACTAATGCTATCTGATTAACTCCAAAGTGCAATGATTGCAATATAATTAAAAACAGTAGATCCTACCATACACCGATCATATTCAATATAATCATACACTGTGAGTTTTTTTACTGTTTTTCAGCACTGAGATTCGCAAGATACGGAATCTCTACTACTTCTAATTAGGAGTTGGTGGCGGTCGTCTGTTCTCTCCAATTTACCTGATCCGTTGAATCTAACATGAACGGCTGAGATATAAAGGGATTTCTACCTTGACTACTTCTAATATGTATGCTTTGATGAATTAATTTAATCATTCAACCATTGCACATTTAGAGTAAACAGTATCATTCAGATAAAGTTAGTACTCTTTGCAAATAATTTTTTTGTCGTAAATTGAGTTTCTATTGCAACGCATGGGCACATAACTAGTCATGGTAGAAAAACAGTAGATCCTACCATACACCGATCATATTCAATATAATTAAAAACTCCCTTTTCGTTTCTGGACCATACCACTTCACCAAAACTATCGATGTGAGTGGTAAGAACAGCAGAGAACTAGCTCTCACCAAACACACTGGCTGAACAAGTGTTACTTGTTGTGTGTAACTTATTTTGGCGGGTGGATTTTGCCGAGCGAGACTGAGAGGACAAAGCTGGTGAGAGACGGCATTTGCCTGATTGTGTTGTCCCATTTGGAGCAGAGGTACTGCAAAGGAGGACCTACTACATTGCTCCTACTGACAGTGAGGTCCTAATCTACAGGTGACTGGTGCACTCTGCACAGTGGTCTACTGCCCTCCTCCTGGTTGCAAATAGCAAAGCGAACAGCGAAAGGGTCGGTTGAGATTCACGAAATCTTAAATTTCTAGCTTCATAGTGATTTTTTTAAAATATGGTACCTTTGCGAACGTAATTATAAGAATAGTTCTCATCTTCGATCATGGAAACGTTCGAAGGTGACATGGTCGAGAATTAGACTATTTTTTGCAATTACATTTACAATGAGGCTGGATTTACAAAATAAATTACGTATGAGACTAAAAATGTGACGATTTCGAGATTTACGAGCGGCTCAGGACCTCAGGCTGCACGCAATACGGGCTCTACATGGGCACATACCAACGCCAAGAAAGTCCTTAGGAGATATTTTATCTTGAGAACCACGGATCAGAGCGGTTTAACTGATACAATAAGGGGTGTTTGGATTAGAGTATTTCATTGAGATATTTTAAGATCAAGTTTTAATTTAAATTAAATCTCAAAACCTCTTAAGAAATTACCACTTATCTAAATGGGACCTAAGTCATTATATTACTGAACCAGGGCTGGTCCTAACATTTGTAGACCCTAGCGCGTTATAAAACAAAGGCCTTTGTTCAAACAATATACGGCGACAATTTGTATCTGGAACGCTAGAAGCTAAATGTTCACTAAATATACGGGAAATAACCCAAGTTACTTATAAAAGTTAATCTGAATAGCCTAATGAGTCTATAAGCGAACAAAAATATAATACAACAAAATATTAAGGACCATAATTTAATATAGAAGACTGCACCGACAAAAACAAGACAAGAGAGACCATCTATCGCACCTACCACACAACACAACAAAAGAATAGGTTTGATGATAAGGACAAAAAGCACTTGGGATTTGGGTAATTGGATAGGAACCAGAGTGCAGCAAGAATTTGTGAAAATTTCAACAGAACACACTACGTGGAAATGTTGCAGATTTTAAAAAGGCGCATCATTTTTTAAAAAAAAAATTAGTGCAAAGCCGAATCTTAGAAAGCTTTTTACCTTGTACTGTCCCGGAATATTTTGGGCTTTGGGCTTTTTGGGAGTTTTTTTAAAATAATATATTTTTAAAAGGAATTGCGGCATTAATACGTGCAAGAAAATTTGCAAAACAATATTCCATCGTCGAATCACGTGGCGAAATAAGCGTAGTTGCCATACGGGTGGACAATTACCGTATTTTCGCCATACTGTACGGCGACTCCCGCTTAATCCGCCCGTTAGCACTACTTGTTACTACAAATCGCGACACGTGTTATTTTCGCCAAATCCCTCGGTGACCAATTGACGAATACTCATACCCGGGGTACCCCACAGCGAAGTATACATCTATTTCAAGATCGTTTTTCTCTCAGTTATATGGATATGACGGCAAGGTTGGCAGCGATGCAGGGTGCTGAAGGGGGGTATTACCAAAAGTCTCCGTCCCTTACAGATGGGATTGGCCCTAAATATTGGCAGGAATGCCAGATGATCCATCCTGGGCCCGGCTCTAGGCCCCAGGGGGCCACGAAGGACCCTCGGCCATGATCAATCCCATCAAGGGTGGTCCGACCTCGCCACTGGTCGGATGCCCCCGCAGGCTCCGACCCGGCCTCAGGTCGGGACCCTAACAAGCTCCGACTCAACGACCCACGCCACGTCGCTAGTCGGCCTCGATCTGGCCGCACGCCCCCGCGGACACGATGGCCACGCAGGGGCGGGCGACCCCTTCCCAAGGCGATCAAGAGGCTACGAAATCAAGCTCCGGTCTCTTCACCCCGTCAGGCATAGTGGAGGGACGCGCTCTGTCCCAAGGCGGTACTAGGGCACAGCGTAAGCAATGTCGGCATCAGACAGGCACACTGAGGGTAGGTGCGCACCTCCCCAACAGAGCACTGTCCATTGTGTCTACCAACCCGGCATGGAGCAACAGGAACCTGTCAATCTCCAAGACCGAAGACCGAGACTCCCGGGCGTAGCATACCCCTACCTTTTTCTCCAAATTTCTGTGTAACCTACCCCCTCCGCCTATATAAAGGGAGGCAGGGCCCCTAGGGAAGGGGCGATTCTAATTAGATTCATCCTCATTCGTCCGCACCCGATCCTAAGCTCCTCCACTCGGACGAGTACTCTCGAGCTCCCTCACTCGGACGAGCGCTAAGGGCCTGTCCTTAGTCCTCGCTTGTAATCCTTCATAGCCCGCCACATCCTCATCAATAAGAACCACCATCGCGAACTGGACGTAGGGATATTCAGCCCGAGCCAGTATAAATCTTGGGCTCCCTTCGTCTAACCATTCAAAAAGAGGGAACGCGCGGCCCCTTGACTTACAAATTTACTTGCCGGTTATACGAAACACCGACAGTTGGAGCGCCAGGTAGGGGCCTCGCGCGTCATCATCTTCGTCTCCGGACTGCCAGTCACCTCCTTGATGGCCTTCTTCATCCGCAACGGCGCGTTTGCGTCGGGAAGCCGGATCCGCTTCGGCTCCGTCGACTGCGTCGCCACTCCGACAGGAGAGCTCTCGCTCGTCCCTGCCACTTCTCAGGTCCGGGCCTCCGCTAGGAGCTTGGACTCTATCGCCGACGCCCTCGACGACCTCCGGCTTGAGGTCCCTGCACGGACCTCGACACCAAGGCCTGTCCATCATTGTGCCGCTTTTGGGGCTCCACCCCCCGCGGGCTCACGATTCGTGGCGATGGCTGACTACGCGTCGGACTCCGTCCGTGAACTCCTGGAGTTTTCCTCCAACAACGGCTCTAGCTCCGACGCGGGGCACACCTCGGACGAGTTGTACTCTCGCGAGTGCAACATGGCGGGTGTGTCCGAATCGGCCACGACCCCTCCAAGCCCGGGGACCGCCGCTCGGAGCGCCGAGGCGCAGGTGGCGGAGGAGAGCCTCCAGGTTCGCCACACTGAGCTTCGGCAGTAGCGCGGGCGGCTGGAGGCTCAAAAGGCCCGGCTGGACAAGCTCCAGGCCAATTTGGAGAGGCACTACCGAGCCTCACACGCCGCGCGCGGTAGCCACACACGCCAGTCCGGTGGTAATCGGTCGGGGACCCGACGGTCTCTCTGATCCCCTCGCTAACCAAAAGCGCCGCCAAGAATAGCCGACTACGCTCCGCGTCATCCCCGAGTCCGACGAGCCGGAGGCCAAGGTCAAGTGCCAGAATCTCCGGGGTTGGTGGGCGTCTGACGCCTGCCGCGCATGCAGCTCCAGCCCCATCGCCGGGGGCTTCCTTACACGAGCTCTGCCGCCGCGCTGGACCATCAAGGTCCAGCGGGGACGGCGCCGCTCCTTGAGAGGCCCCAGGCCACGCGCACTTCGGTGCGCCGGCGCCTGGACAACAGTCGCGGCGTTCGCGACGCCCTCGAGGACCCTAAGCACTAGACGATATACTCCGGTGGGTCCTACGAGAAAAGCGGAACGGGTGCTAGGGTCGTCCTCGTTTCCCTGCTTAGAAACAAGCTCCAGTACTCCATCCGACTACTCCTCGACGCAACCAACAATGTTGCTGAGTACGAAGTGCTCGTCAACGATCTCCGGATCGCTGCCGACCTCGGCGCATGCCGACTCTGTGTACACGGCGACTCCAGGTTTGTCGTCGACCAAGTCATGAAGGCCTCGGAGCCTCGTGACGCCCGTGTGGCAGCGTACCACCGTGAGGTACACAAATTCGAGGAGAGATTCAGGGGTTTCGGACCTCACCATAGCTATCGATGCTACATCAGTGAGGCCGACTACCTGGCCAACCTCGCCTCTGGCTGGGGACCGGTCCCGCTAGGGACCCTAGTCCCTGACCTCTACTAGCCTTCCGTCCGACCGGGTTCATCAACTGAGCAGCCGACCGACCCTCCGAATGCGGCCACTCCGACCGCCGGCCGGTCGGACGTGGCGCCGTCCGGGTCGGGCCACGGCATGCTGGTTGCCGGCTCCGACTGGAGGAAGCTCTTCATCGACCGGCTGGCCGACGGATCGCTCCCCACCGACCCAACCGAGGCCCGGCGCCTCGCTCGGCGGGCGAAACCTTTCGTCCTAGTCGGAGATGACCTCTACAAAGGAGTTCCCCGAGTCCTCCGTGGCGCATCCTAGCGACCACGGAAGCGCCATCGCCGCCTCCACCCAAGTACCAAAGAAACGCCGCGGGCGCTCCCCGCCGTCAGTTCGGGTCGGTCCTCCGGCGTTGGCAGCCTAGTCCTGCACCAGGTTCAGTCCAATGTTGGTAGGTGCGAGTTGCCCTCTCCCTAGGAAGGAGCCTTCACCGTCGTGGAGGTCATCTCGACCGGTGCGTTTTCGACTCGTGGACGCCGATGGTCGCTGATGTCAAGCGCCGCGGAATGTTGAGAAGTTAAGGAGGTTCTACCTCTAACTTCCATCTTTGTCCGTGCATTTCCATCAAATCCCCCGGGCTCGAGGTACTGCGTGCCGACCACGTCCTAGACACCATGAGCGACCCGGGGGCTACTCGCCCACATACTTACTGAGGCTGGCGCCCCGACCAACTGTCGGATCCCTTGCGAGCGATAACCCTCTCGACCCAAGTGCTACGGCCTACGCCCCAGCGGCTATGGTTGCGAAGTAGTGCTTTGCGGGAGAAGGGAGTATCCATACGGGGCGGTCTATGGTCGATTCGGGACACGCCTTTGGGCTGCTAAGTCCCTTGGTATTTTTGCATTTTTTCCTCGAAATGTTAGCGCTCCGGCCTACGCTCTAAGAACCCCGGTGGTTCCTAAGGGCTACGGTCGTTCGATGAGTGCTTATCATAAAAAGGGAAATGCAAAATATCAAGCAAAGTTCCCAAAATCAACAAATGTACATACATTACACTGCTGAGAAGCAAAAGTTAGACGCTACCGAGGCTCATCCAAATAAGTCGCCATCATCCTCGAGTCGTCGCTGCCACGGCGATCAAGGCCGAGCCTCGCCACCATCTCCGCCCGCCGCACTCGCCCACACCGTCGGCAAGGTTTTCGATCCCGCGACGGTCGTGGATCGGTCGAAGGTGGCGCTGCGCCGGGCGCAACAGTCAAGACGCATTCGCCACGTCGACGGTGACTCCCCGCCCCTCACGAACGGAACGCTCGCGCAGGGCGTGGGGTAGGTCGCCAGGGCATTGGCCGCTAGGGAGAGGCCGAAGGCGTACTGCAGCTCAGTACGGTCCAACGGCTCCTGCAGCTCCACCCCAGCGGCCTCAAGCTCCTGGCCATGCTTTCGAAGACCGGGCCGAGCACGTTCATGAGGTCATCGCGCGTGGTACAACGTTCCTGATGCATCTAGGCCAACTCTTCTCGCCGCCTCGCGAAGCCATTGCGCCGCCCATCACGCGCGTTTTGGCGAAGCTCTTCCCGGCGGCCGGCTTTGGGCCGGCTGCACTCCGCCTCACGCGCTTTGGAGAGTTCCTCCTCGGCTCGCCCGAGCCCATCGCCATGACACCTCCGCCTCTGGCGGCGGTCGCCGCGCTTGAGGCGCAGAGAGGCGCCCATCCGCGCCACCGAGGACGCGGCGGGCCCTCGCCCCGACGAACCACCCGAGGCGCTCGGGAACGTTGAGGCGGCTCGTGGCGCCCACCTCCCACGGGGCCCCGGTGCGCCCGTGGTGGTTCGACCTCAACCGAAGCACCGAACGAAGAAGCAAAAGCCCAATGTCGCGGCGTAATCAAAGCCATCCGGCAGACCAAGCAAAGGAACTCACCTCGCGAGGGGTTCACGATGCGAAGACCATCGAGGCGAGTAATTTCGCCCCATCGTAGTCGAGGACCGACGTCCAGACGGACCTCTTGGCGTCGGGACCCGCGCCCTGCCGCCACCTCCCGCTTGCCGCCCTCCGGCTATCGCCGCCGCCATCCGGCGTTCAAATGCAAAGAGCCACCTCTCGCGCCACGTATAGTGCAGAGGCCGAGAGGCAGGCAAATAGCTAGACGAAGTTGCTCTCCGCCGCCAGATTTATAGGGCGGGCGGAGCGGTCAAGCGTGCATCGCGCCAAGCGCCGCAGGTGCATTAACTCGCCCTGCGAACGAGACATGCCCTTTCCACTCCTGCCACATCGCATTAAAATCCCACGACGCATTAAGATGCGATGGGACGATAAGGGGCGGAAGGACAACGCTTCGGGCCAAGCGCAGTGCGACTCTTCGGTTTCGGCTCCTGGATCGGAACGACGGCATCGACACAGTGAAGGAAAGCCTGGGCGGGCCGTGGCCGTCCCGAGACGGCAGGGGGGCCCATTAACTCAACCGCCTCGGTGGAGGACTGAGCGGTGGGCTCACAGCCACGACCTCCCCACTACGTGGAACAAAAGTTAAGGCGACTCTATCCCTAAAACTTTTACTCATTCCCACACGAATCTCCTATCCCTCCGAGTTCAAGCGCTGCGTGGCGACCACGAGCCTGGTCCCCACGCACCGCTCGGGGGCTTCAGGTTCACACACTTACACGGGTCGGTGACCCGACTAGCTATTCGGTCCTCCCTAGCGGTAACCCTCTCGACCCAAGTACTACGGCCTACGCCCCAGCAGCTACGGTTGCGAAGTAGTACTTTGCGAAAGAAGGAAGTGCCCACGTGGTACGATCCATAGCTGGTCGGGAACATTCCTGTTCCGTGTTGGGTACAAGTGAATGTTTTTTGTTACTTAAGTCCCCGTTTTTTCTTTTGGCTTTCTCCAAAAGTGGTAACATACCGACCTGCGCTTACACAACCCCCGCGGTTTCTAAAGCTATGGTTGTCAAATGTTCATCACCCCTGGGAAATCCAAAAGATAAAGTCGGACCTACGGAATGGCCCGACTGGCCAAAACACTCAAATAAACTTCAGTTCATTACATGACGAAGTTATTGCATTAAATTAAAATGTCTAACTCTGTTCCTCTATTACCGATGGAGGGCGCTTTGTGGCGATATCCGGCCGACGATCACTCGGGCATGCGGGTCGACTTCATCCTCAAACCTGACAATTTCCTCCTCCTTCCGGCCCATGGCGACCCTGCTGGCCGACGGGCCGAGGTCGACATCGTCGAGAAGGAGGCGACGCGTTAGCGCCGAAAAGAGCTCCGAGGACAATCTTCACAAGACCGAGCCCTCGGTGTGCTCCGACACGCGGGCTAGATCGGTGGCTAGTGAGCTCGGACCATGCATGGTGGATCCGAGCACCCGGTTGCAGACCTCCCGATCGACCCTCCGAAAGGTCCCCAGCTCGGCGGTCCGCTCGGACAGCTCCTTCGCCGCCAACCTTCGCGCCTCCGCGGCGTCATCAAAATTCTTCTGCAAATCTGCGGATCGAAGCAATATCAGAAAGCATGCTCGGCAATCCGTGATTGCCGAGAACTGGGCCAGGGTTGGTTTGCTCACCAGCCATGTAGGCCCCCAGACGCTCGAGATCCTCCTCGGCCTTGGCCCGAGCCTCCTGGTCGTGCGTGGCGTCTTTCCTCGCAAGATCCAACTCCGCCCGAGCTTGGTCGCGCTCACCCTGGAGGCGGGTCACCTCCAACCGCGTGGCCTATCCTGCGGCGACGGCAGCGTCCTTGGCGCTGTTGGCCGCTGCCAGGAGGGATCCGAGCTCCCGGCGGGCCTCCGCCGCCTGGCCGCAAGGCTTAGGGCCTCCGAGGCCATGCGGCTTGGGCGAGCGGTCATCCTCCTCCTCAGCTTCCGTCCTCCACTCATGCAGGATCTGGAGGAACCCCGACTTTTCCCCCGATTGGACCTTCAGTTACTGCAGAACCCAAACGCTCCATTTAGCCCGCCGGGTGCTAAAGCAAGTTGAGGGCCGAAGCTAGGGTTCGGTCTGGCTTACCTTGCTGATCAGGCTGGTCACCTCGGAGATGACATTCAGCGCCCTACAGCTGAGTCAAGGGCGAGAGCCAGACCCCTCCGGATCTGGCTCACATGAGCCTCGACTCGCTGCGCGCCTTCTTGAAAGACCCCCATGACTCGGCCTCCGCCTCGTCGTCCAAAGACGAATCGCGCCTCTGGCTGGTCGTTACTCGCCAGTCAACACAGCAGGGCGCTTTGGCTTGCGAGATTGTGTGCCGCTCCACCGGGTTTCGGCAATGACCACCTCCGTCGTCTGGATCGCCCTTTCAAGTGGGTCCCTGGGCAACGACGGAAGGGCCACACTAGGCGTCGGGACCACGTCACCCGGCGGGGGTCCTGGCGGTGGCGGCAAGAACTCTTCTTCGCTTCCTTCGACCCCCGATCGAGGCCTCGACCCACCAAGGGGCGCCAGGACCTCCTTGCGCCCCAGCTCCTCTAGGACCCTCACCTCTTGCGGCGGTTCCAGCCCCGCCTGTGGCACCCTGACGCCTGCTGCCTCTGGTACCTCGATGTCTGTCGGTCTCACCGGGCGACAATGCTCGACGTTGCCTCGCCGCCATCGGGTTGCGAGGAGGCGCGACGACCTCAGCGTGGGGCGCCACCGACACGAGCTTTCGGCGGAGCGGAGGCGACACCGATGCCCTCTTCACGACCTTGTGGGGTGAGTCGCCCCACGCCCATAGGGATGTGCTCGCTCGGGCGCCCACTGGGCCTCAATAGCGGTGGCACTGGCACCCTCGTCTGGGCCATGGACAGTCGGCGGCCCAAAGTCCAACCCGCGGTATGGGTCGCTGATGCGGTCGCCATTGTTGCTCGAGGATGACTCCGGATCAGCCGTGTCAGCGAAGGTCGATTCGGAGACCTCCTCTCCTCGCGCAGTCCTCGCCGCGCGATCCTTCTTCTTCTTCCTCTTCTCCTCCCTCCGCTTCTTCTTGGCGGACTCTATGATTCGGACGCTTTATGGCTCGAGCCTCCGCTCCTTCTCCCTAGCAAAGAACGTCTCGGGAGGTCATCCCGCCTAACCCCGGGCAAGACGACAAAGCGCGGATCAGAGGGCATGCTGAGGGTTCGAGAGGAAGCAAGAAAAAGGAGAAGAGGGCCACTCGGCTTACCAAGTTCAGGGGATTCTTCGCCGAAAAAGGCTCGGGGTGGCCACCCGCCGCCACGGTGGCGCTCCTGACCACCACTGTGGCCACGCTGGCCTCGAGCTCCGACACGGCGAGCTCTGCCGCGACCATCCTCATAGGATAAGACGCCCCCCTGTACTGGGACATGGGGCGCACCCTCTCCATGAGGGGCTGGACGCGCATCCTCATAAATGCACGCACGACGACATCACCGGTCAGACCTCGGCCCTTCTGGGCTTTGATCTGCTCGACGATTAGCTCCACCTTGTTCTTCTCCCTTTGATCGGGGCCCCAAGCCCGCTCGAATCTCGCCGGGAGCTCGCTGAAAAGGCCGGGCGCCGCCTCCGTGTTCAACATAGAACCACTCGGAGTGCCACCCTCGGTTTGACGACGGTAGCTTCAGGTCAATGTACTCCGGCAAGCGGCCAGTGCGTAGTTGTAAGGCGGCGCCCCCATGGACGCCGTGGCGCCCGCCGCCTTGTCTTTCCACAGTCGGGGCTGGAAAAAGTACCTCCACAGCGCCCAGTGAGGCTCAATCCTCAGGAACGCCTCACACAGCGTCATGAACGCTGCGATGTGGAGCACGCCGTTGGGATTGAGGTGGTGCACCTCCACCCCGTAGAAAATGCAACATCCCACGGACGAAGGGATGGAGCGGGAGTCCGAAGCCGCGCTCATAAAACGAGGCCGGCACGATGATCTCCCCATTCTCCGGCACAGGCTGCGCGGCCCCCGTCGGCACTCTCCATCAAGAGGCGCCCTGCGGGGGGAGGAACCCCTTCCTCTCTAGGCCTTGCGCGCGGCTGGGCTGGGCGGTGCACTCCGGCCACGACATCTCCCCGGATGGAAGCAGCGAAGGGGTCGGAGAAGGGGAAAGGTGATGAAATCTCTGGCTTTTCTTGCTCTCTTTTCGCAGGCGAGAAGATGAGCAGAAGTGGAAAGCAAACACGAAGGGTTCGCCCGAGCGCCCCCCACGCCGAGTTTATAGGCGCCGAACAGACACCAGCCAAAACAGGCAACAGCCAAATGCGCACCGACCGAGCGGACGCCAGTCAAGCGGACCTCGTCTCGGATGAAGCGTCGCCCATCCTGTCGGACCGCCACGCCGCATCGCTGGTGAGATGTATCGCCCCCAATCATTTCGCTTCGCATTAAATTCCCGCACGCACATTAAATGCCTGCAGGGGACGCCAGGGCACCGCTCCGGGCGGGACGCCCCCCGACCTCTCGGACTCCGCCTCCGGGCCGGATCAACCGGGCCGAGACAGGTATGAAAAGCCCACCGGATCGCTACGGCCTCGAGGTGGCGAGAAATTTCAACTGCCTTCGCCAAGGCCTAGTACTGGCGCCACGGGTTCCAAAGCCCTAATCCACTGAGCGGATCCAGGGTCGCCCGGCACAAAATCGAGTGAGGGGAGAGGACAAGGCGAGCCCCCAGTGGGCCTCTAGTTGAGATGGCAGACGACTCAATCGCCTTAACTCGTGTCCGAGACCATACTTCACGCTCTCCCGTGGAGCCCCTGTAAGGGTAGCAGCCAGCTGCGCTCCGAGTTACGAACGGCTCGGGGTCCGATACGGGATCGAGTAAAGAAAGGTTTTTTATGGGTCGCCCCCAGCGGGTCGGACACCCGATGCAGGGATCGTCCACTCGGAGATCGCGTGATCTCCAAGACCCACTCGGATAACCCGTTTGTAGCTCTATGAGCATGGTGTTCAAACCTACGCTTGGTAAAAACACGCTTGCTCACCCCTCCAGTCCCACACCACTGAGGCGTATGACACGTGGGGATGCAAATGGCTACTCCTCCCGTAGATAGCCTCGGCAGACGAGGACTCGGGACGGACGCCCTTCACCTAACTCCGCGCGTAAAACCAGCCCTACAAAAGCGTCTAGCTACGACGAAAAACTAGCACTCGAACACTTAAACCTCGCCCAAGGCGTTTGGTCGTCCGCGCCGACTAACGCCGCTTAGCTCCGCGCAGAAACCAGCCCTACAAAAGCGTCTAGCTACGACGAAAAACTAGCACTCGGACACTTAAACCTTGCCCAAGGCGTTTGGTTGTCCGCGCCGACTAACGTCGCCTAGCTCCGGCGTAAAACCAGCCTACAAAAGCGTCTAGCTACGACGAAAAACTAGCACTCGGACACTTAAACCTTGCCCAAGGCGTTTGGTTGTCTGTGCCGACTAACGTCGCCTAGCTCCGGCGTAAAACCAGCCCTACAAAAGCGTCTAGCTACGACGAAAAACTAACACTCGGACACTTAAACCTCGCCCAAGGCGTTTGGTCGTCCGCGCCGACTAACGTCGCCTAGCTCCGGCGTTAAACCAGCCTTACTAACACGTCTAGCTATGATGTAAAACTAGCACCCAGACACTTAAACCTCGCCCAAGGTGTTTGGTCGCCCACGCCGAGCCAGGCAACGTCTAGCTACGACGTAAAACGAGCACTCGGGAACCGGAACCTCGCTGAGGCATTCGGGCATCCCAGCCGATCAAGGCCGCGTCCAGTTAAGACGCAAAACCAGCGCTCCGACCAAAGTAACCCCCCGACCGGCTCCCCGATCCGTTCGGGGCTCGGGGAAAACTCCACCGGAAGCGCCACAAGACCCGGTCGAGACCGGCCGACCAGGTTGGTCGGACTTCCGGCCCACTCGGGGGCTCGGACCGACTGACTCCGCCCGAGCACCCCCGGTTGGGTTCCACCGACCAAGTTGGTCGGACTTCGCCGCCCGAACCGGATAGGCGCGCCGAACAGTCCGACTGACCGAGTCCGCTCACCTCGCTCGGTCAGTTTTTCACTGACCCAGGTAACCCCCCGACCAGCTCTCCGACCTGCTCGGGGGCTCGGGGCTACACCCACCGGGTGCACTCACGCGCCCCCGGATGAAATCACCCGACCAGGTTGGTCGGACTCAACCGACCCAGCTGGCCCCGTACACGCCCAATAATCGTGCCGCCGAAGACGGTGGGCCCGCCCAGGAACGCACGCGTTTCAGGACGGCCCCGGGGGCTACTGACGAATACTCATACCCGGGGTACCCCACAGCGAAGTATACATCTATTTCAAGATCGTTTTTCTCTCAGTCATACAGATATGGTGGCAAGGTTGGCAGCGATGCAGGGTGCTGAAGGGGGATATTACCAAAAGTCTCCGTCCCTTACAGATGGGATTGCCCCTAAATATTGGCAAGAATGCCAGATGATCCGTCTTGGGCCCGACTCTAGGCCCCAGGGGGCCATGAAGGACCCTCGGCCACGATCAATCCCATCAAGGGTGGTCCGACCTCGCCACTGGTCGGATGCCCCCGCAGGCTCCGACCCGTCCTCAGGTCGGGACCCTAACAAGCTCCGACTCAACGACCCTCGCCACATCGTCAGTCGGCCTCGATCTGGCCGCACGCCCCCGCGGACACGACGGCCACGCAGGGGCGGGCGGCCGCTTCCCAAGGCGATCAAGAGGCTACGAAGTCAAGCTCCGGTCCCTTCACCCCGTCAGGCACAGTGGAGGGACGCGCCTGGCCCCAAGGCGGTACTCAGGCACAACAGAAGTAACGTCGGCATCGACAGCACACCGAGGCGGTGTGCACCTCCCCAACAGAGCACTGTCCGTTGTGTCTACCAACCCGGCATGGAGCAATAGGAACCTGTCAATCTCCAAGACCGAAGACCGGGACTTCCGGGCGTAGCATACCCCTACCTTTTTCTCCAAATTTCCGTGTAACCTGCCCCCTCCGCCTATATAAAGGGAGGCAGAGCCCCCAGGGAAGGGGCGATTCTAATTAGATTCATCCTCATTCGTCCGCACCCGATCTTAAGCTCCTCCACTCAGACGAGCACTCTCGAGCTCCCTCACTCGGATGAGCGCTAAGGGCCTGTCCTTAGTCCTCGCTTGTAATCCTTTGTAGCCCGCCACATCCTCATCAATAAGAACCACCACCGCGAATTGGACGTAGGGATATTCAGCCCGAACCAGTATAAATCTTGGGCTCCCTTCGTCTAACCATTCAAGGAGAGGGAACGCACGGCCCCTTAACTTACAAATTTACTTGCCGGTTATACGAAACACGACACCAATCAAATTTCGCCAAGCCGTACGGCGATGAATAGCCTTGTCGCCACACAGTGTGGCGAAAATAGCCTTGTCGCCAGATAGTACGACGGTAATAGATGCCCACAAAATAAATTATAAAAATTGTAAAATATTTTGTAGAGGAAATTAAATTTATGACAGATATTTTTCGCATTGATTTCATTTAAAAATTCACTGTAACTTGTGAGAGTTAACTATGAAAAGTCGGAGTTATTTTGATAGAGTTCAGAATTTTAGAATTGAAACCATGGTTAAAAAAATCAGGAAAATTCACTTTTGGCAGTTATAATTTGTGTAGTATTTTACAAAATTGTTTGTCAATTTGAATTTTTGGACATTTAATTAATCTTCATTTTCTTTTGGTGTGCGACAAATTGGACGACAAACCACAACAAAATATTGAATAAAACCCGACATTGATATTACAAAGTGCAGTGAATACAACAACTACAATAGCATAGCATGTGAACAACACGTAACATATAGAACAAATACATAGAACTGGGATACAACATAGGTACTTGCCTCTGGTTAAGGACTAAGTCACAAAACCATACATTCTATGGCTATGGTTGTTGGAATAGGTCACTACTATAAAAAAATAATAGTTATCTATTGGTTCCTGATGGGGTATTACATTTGGATACCTGATAGGGCTTAATATAATATCATCGTCAGGATTCGGAGGACTCCGAGGATGCAAGGTTCGTGGTTTAGGTGACATGAAATCGTCATCATCGTTTGTATGGTTAGGAACTAGCCCTCCTTCAATGCTGCTGAACGTCCTCTTGCATTGTTTTTTGAACGGCATAGTATGGTAGTGCTTAAACGGTCTGTTGTGGTAGTACTTGAATGGCTTGTTGTGATAGTGTTTGAACGTCGAGGTCTAGGTGGCATGAAATCGTCATCATCATCGTCATTGTCATTTACGTAATTAGGAGCAAGGCCTCCTTCTATGGTGGTTCGGGGTCCTCTTAAACTTGCTGCTGCAATAGCACTGGGTGGACCTCTACCCCTCTGGTTATATCCTCTTCTGCGTCTTTTGCACGAACCAAGCATCACACTATTGCCGAAGAGTATGAATATCACTACGAATTCTGGGATATCTTTGTTAAACAACTCTTCATCATCTAGAAATAACTAACACATAAGATGAGCACATGAATTAGTTGAAGGAGAACGCGTAGGCTACGCTAGCCGAAAACAAAATTTTCTACGCATTCAACCAGGATACATGCGAGTAGAGGATCATGGATCATTACCCTTGGAGCACGTTAGCGCGGAAGTAGAGTGGGTGAAGCCTCCCGCGTGCTTCAAGCATCAGACGAGTCGAACGTACTCCATCGCTGGCCGAGTGCTTGCGAGATCACCCGAGTGCTCGCCGAGTGGTCTCTCGACCGCCCGAGTGCTCGCCAAGTGATCGCCGAGTCCTTGACGTCCTCCTCGGGTGCACGATCGCGGCGGATGAAGATATGCACGCGCAGTTGGAGAGGGTGAAACCGATCGCCGATCGGCGCCGAGGACAGATGCAACGGTGCCTCTACGGTATCCACACGCCCAGGATGGAACGCAGGTGTCTTGGGTGTGCTAGCACCACGCTGACGGCTAGGGTTTCGCGGGTAGGGGTCGACGGCTAGGGTTTCGTGGTGGGGAGAACCTCATTCTTTGCATGCCCCACGCCCCTTTATATAGAGCGCACTAATGGGCCTTCTACGATAGAAGCCCACTAGGACTCACGCTAATGGATCTTCTACAAGAGAAGTCCATTAAGACGCCAGAGGATCCAAATCGCAGAACCCACCAATGGATCCAATCCATCGGACATGATCCAACCCGTTAAGTGTGTGACCCGTTAGGTTCATGCTAAACGGCCATGGCCCTGAAAACCTCTTTTCCGCACCATCGACAACAAAGTGGTTCCTAGCGGGACATGTTGTCCCCGAATGCACAGAGTGATCGATCGGTGAACCTTGATATATTCATACACCAATCCTTTTGCCACGCGATACCTACCAAGCTCAAGGTAAGATGCGTGCCATCCTTGTGATAGCTCGACCCATTCACTCGTCAATGTAATGGATATAATTCGTGATTAACACTTTAATCACTTTGGCATGGCCATGCACTTTTCCTTATCCATCCACACCGAGGGCCGAGAGATATCTCTCCGTTATCGAGGAGGGCAAATTCCATCTTGATCTCTTATATCTCACGTCATGTTTCATTGCATACACGTAAGCTACCTTTATAACTCCTACTTACGGAGAAGTGTTTGATAGCCCTAAAATATACAATTACACATGCCGAGAATCAATAAGAATCTCGTGTCAAAGGATCGTATAGGTATACCACTCGAGACTACACCTCGATGGCACTTCTAAGATAACAATCTCATCGTTGTCTCGAGCGGTCTATCCAACCCCATGTTCTCTAACATGTGCCCACATTATTGATTTGATATCTCCATATCTATGGTATGTGAAACATTACCATCAATCAATACATGTCTTTGGTCGATCACTATTGTCCCACATAATGATATGTGACCAGGATCGTTTAGAATAATATCATATAACCAATGTGTTTCACAATTAAGTCATACTCAATGAACAAAGGAGTGATATTTATTCATGGAACTGATAAGTACATGAACATAGACGTACGATACAATCATCTCATATGATCGTCTCTAGGGCATATCACCAACATTAGTGAACTTATGGATAACACTAAAAAGATTAGTAGGGTGAATAAATAGGAAACAACTAACTTTAATATGCTCTGCATACTGATCGGATAGCATCAGTACCCTATAAAGTCTCATAGAGAAACCTGTAGCAGAAGGGTGGTCAACTAGTTCGCACACCTTGAAATACTTTTGACGCCACCATTGTAAGTGCGCATTGAGGTCATCGGAGGTCACAAGCTTCAGGCCAGAGATTGTCACATTATGCAATTTGAACATCACTGTACTTAGGTTCGCCTCCTTGAACGGATCATCCTTTCCATTACGCGTAACCTTTAATATGTAATGAAGGGCTATGCTGCTCGTATCAGGTGTTCATGAGAATGCTCTGCTTGAAGATCCAGCCATGGTGAAGTGTAAGTGGGAGCTGTGTATATGTGACTGCGGTTTGGCCTTTTATAGTCTCGAAGGGGTGGTGTATGGATTAAGCGTTGGAAGGTAAGTTTCAAATGTGGAGACGGACAGCAAAACGCCGGAGTGTGTAGTCAAGTCGAACTGAAAAGGCTATCATGCATGCAATGTGTTAGTATTGACGAATATACTGTGCAATAAGTAGTCACTTCAGAGTTACAAGTAGGCAGTGAGTAGTCATTTTGGACTGTGCAGTGTACCGATGGGACTTTATAGCGTGCAGTAAGTAGTCACGTTGGGCTACATTGTTTGCAGTGAGGGGTCATTTCATACTAGTAAAAGTCTTCAGCGAGTGTGTGGCAGTGTTCTGCTATGTTATGTCACGTAATCTAAAAAGGTTATAAATTGTATCGATATCCGATGTTGTGTTTTCGTGTCATCTGAGAAAGTAAGTTACATTTTGAAAATGACAAATGAAGTAAAAAAGTGATGACAGCACTATTAACACTGTAAAACAGTAAAAAGTATAAAACATATATAGGACGACAGCCTAACAATGAGGTACTGATTTGCCGCACCCCCCTAATGTGGACCCTGACCTTCACCCCTACCATGACCTCTTTTCGTCCTACGTGCTGAAGCTGGTGCATCATCTAGAGGGCATGTGTGAAGCTGCTGCGATGGTTGTGCCTACCTATAGTCTGAGGGGCTGTACCGCTGCACCAGTCGACGCTCGCGGGGAGGCAACGCGTACCCATAGGAGGTGTCGTAGTCCTGCTATGTGAACTACATCGCTGGAGGGGGCAGTGTGAACTGCATCGCTGGAGGGGGCTGTGTGAACTGCGTGCTAGTGAAGAACTGATCCGCCCAGTGCTCAGGATCGGTGTACCCTGACGAGTACGGTGACGGAGAGAACTGTCCTCCACCCTGAGGGCAACCTGCATATTTAGGTAATAACATTTAATCATAGTTAGGTGATACTTATACCAAACGTGAATAATTGAATATTGCTTGACTTACCTGGTGTGAGGACCGTGTGGTGCCTGCAAGCTGGACCCTCCAGTCATGTCTGGGGCTGGAGGCACAGGGGTGTGGAAGCTAGACTCCACCTCCACTACGTGGCGAGGAGCTAGGGTCAGTGTGTGGTAGGAAGGCACGCGTAGCGGCCTAGACGAGGTGCCATGATCATTATCGTCTACATGCCGACAAGAACCGAGCTCCACGATCTTGTGAGTCATGGTCATCACGCATCTCCATGCCTCCGTCATCTCATCCAGCGTCCTAGTGGCTCTGTTACGTAGCCTAGACAAGACGCTGCTGCCATACTCGTGCAAGTCCCTAGCGTGGTCCACTTGCTACGTACGACCAAATGATATGCACATGGATATAGTGTAACAAATAGATAATGTAATTTACAAAATAAGACTTACCATGGCATGCACGGCCGCTCCTGCTTGGCCTGGGTACAAGTCAGCCACGCTAGGAGCATACCTGTGGGTCGGTGGCTCCTCCACAAGTAGGAGACGGGTACGCGTCTGGGGACGTACCAGGCAAGATACTGCTAGTAGGAGGAGTAGTCGTAAAGTGTGTCCTCGTCAACGACGTCCTCTAGCAGCCCATCCCACTGTGTGAGCCACGGCTCCATCCACTGTACCAAGGTCGCCATGCTCTTCTGAGGTCGCTGGGTGGAGATCCTTAACAGAAATTCAAATTACTAGACATATGACATAAGCATTTAACATATTTACAGTGGGCGAATAACTCACGAGTGTACTCTCTCTGACACACGATCCTCCCAAAAAACAGGGACCAGCTAGCGAAGACCGAACTGTCTTAGGACTCACTGTGGCACGTAGTCCTCCACGAAGACGTTGACGACGATCTTCCTCCTCGTAAGCTAGTAAACCTGGTTACTGTAGCAAAGTGCTGAGACCCCAACTGCCGCGGCTCTCTCCGCTACACGGTGCTCGCTCTAAGGGTCTCAAATCACATGGTCCACGTGCAGGTGGTCAGATGCCTCCATGAAGGAGTGGTACACCGAACGTACCTACAGTCCTGCCCACTGTGGCTGCAATAGAAAAAATACCTGTAAGCACATGAGACTGCAATTAAAATTGGATAAATGCTTACAAAGATGTACCCGTCGTCTAGTCCAAAGCGAGCCCATGGTTGGACGGTCGATCACATCGCCCCCGTACATGTTAGTGGTGTAGTGTCAAGGGTCAACAAAGGGTCGACCCACAGGGAAGTGCTCAAACGACCAGAGCTGAAGAAGAAGAAGAAGAAGAGGCATCCCAGTGCTCGAACGACCAGAGCTGAAGAAGAAGAAGAAGAAGAAGAAGAAGAGGCATCCCAGCCAAATTGGCAGTCTTACTTTTCTTCACACACGCATCGCAAAGGGTGCGGTACGTGGCAGCAAGAACCGTCGAACCCTAGGATACCTGTGGGACGTCGTCCAACTCAGCATCGGCAATAGCCCGTGCATAGCCTATCCACCACACGTCGATGCTGTCACCATGAGTCGACGTGAACATCACCAGACCAAACAACAAAAGCAAGTAGGCCTCCAGGTGCCATGCAACCTGGTAGTCCGTGGGTACCACCACCATCCGCTACACCTGTGATAATTAACATATGGTAATATCAGGTTAAGATTACGGAAAATTAGAATAACATATAGATGTACAACCACTAACCTCAAACTGGGCCAACCACCTCCTCGATGGCCCGTGCCTCTTGCCGATCCTATCTCTGGATCAAGGTCCACCACTCCGGTGAACCTCACCTCTAGGTCTGCCACCCACCCTGTAGGAGTCACTGAGGGTCCGATCGGTGTCCCAGCAATCGGCAACCCTGTAAGCATGGTAACGTCTTGCAGAGTCACCGTCACCTCACTGAATGGAAAGTAAAAAGTGTGCGTCTTCGGCCTCCAACGGTGGACCAAACACGACAGCAGGGATCGGTCGAACGGAAAATGCCCTGACCGCTTTAGACCATCCTCACCCTCTGCCTGATCGTCAGGCACAACTACGTCCTCAGCTGACCCCTCAACCATACGAACGAGAGGAAGCAACCTAGCACGTGCCAACCTATCGATAAAAAAACAGTTGCATTATTCAAATATAAGTTAGATGAACTAAAATTGTGTGAACAATAAAACATGTAAATGTAGTGCAACTCACCTGGTGTGGAAATATGGATGAACGCACCAAGCCTTGTTAAGTACACGGATCCGCAATAGAGGCACTTTCTCAATGCCCTCTATCGTGTGGACGAACGCACGGTGCCGTTGGTCCAAGGCAGAGTCCAGAAGTGAGTCGGGTTGCTCCATCCCTGCAAGTAAATAATGAAATATTTATTGCACATAACATTTGATAAACACGATATATGTAAATTAAAAGGCATAAGGATCTAACATAAATAATATGATGAACGACATACGATAAACATGATATATGTAAAACAAAAGACACAAGGGTCCAAGATAAATAATACGACAAATGTCATACGATAAACATAATAAAGGTCCAACGTAAATAATACTAAATAACATATGATAAAATGATACATATACATTGAAAGATATAAAGGTCCAACGTAAATAATACTACATAACATATGATAAACATGATACATATTACATAATTCGATACATAATTGACGATACATACTCCTTCAACACACATCAGATAGCATAACCATGATGAGTTGGTGGATTCGATGTCGAGGCTTCGCCGCCACCACCTTCTGAACCTACAGGCTACAGGCATTGTGTTGTCTTGTGCCCATACTCATCGCACTTAGAACACCTCCTAACAGGGCCACCCACTTCAGATTCATCCATGTCATTGCGAATGCGCCTAGACTGTGGACGACTAGGCTGCCCTTCCGCATGCCTCCGCAAGGTTGCATCCGATAGACATATGCGCTCGTCTCTGTTAATCATAGTGAAATCACCGTGTGCAAGGAAATCACGGAACTCACCAGACCAGGTATGGACAACATGATCCTTCAAGTAGAAAGGGAACACGTATTGTGACGTGTTCATCCCAATTTGCCCACAAGTAGCGATCACATGTGAGCAGGGAATATGAAGAAGTTTTGGCTTGTTGAAGGTGTATTCACACCATCCAGTGGCCCTTTGGCTTAGATTAACCTCGTGTGTAATAATCGCTGTGTCCAATCCCCCTTTGCACCAGAGAGTCACTTCGAATCGGTACTCAGAGATTCCGTAGCTACGCACCATATGCTGCAGAGTTTTAATGGTTCGTTCCTCCATGTAGGCCATCATCCTCCCACAATACGGCGCTTGCAATGTCATGGTATAAAGTACAGCCTTTGCATACTTTTTCTAGAAGTAGGCAGCGATACTGTGCAACATGCCTTCCAGGATGGCCACAAGTGGTAGCGGATTGAGGCCTCTGATGACCCAATTGTAAACCTCGGCTAATTCATTGTCATGACACCAAATCTGTTCAACATATATCAGTTAGTACAATAACCTCAATTGTTCAACTATCGTAAATATCTTAATTTAGTATACTAACCTGGCGCCTCCAGTGTCATGGAGCAATGCCACTTCTCCAGTGGCTCCACCTCTATCTAGTGCGAGAAACACTTTATGTTCCTTGATGATCGTCTCCTCAGATTAGGAGGATCGAGCGCCCCAAGGGGTGATAGCCTTTTGGGTGGGCAATCGTTCGGCGTAGGTGGTTGCTTCTTTAGCTTTTTAATATGTGCAGTAGTGTGTTTATCCAACTTGGCCAATAGCATATTGAACTTATGTGCCTAATTCTGCATTCATAACCTCTTAAATAGATTCATCAATTTCTTATTCTTGAACTGCTTGAAAAAATTTGCTCCCAAATGTCTCATCCACCCCTCTCTCCCTCCTTTCTCTCTCCCTCTCTTCCTCCTCTCCCTCTCCCGAGCTCTCCTGAGCTCTCCCTCCTCTCTCTCCTGAGCTCTCCCTCTCTCTCTCCCGGCCGACCGGTGCGCTAGCTTCTTGTTTTTTTTCTTGTCGGTTTGTTTGCTGGGCGGAGCACGACTGACAGGTTTTACTGGCTATTTCTGCCACACAGTGTGGCGACAACCTATTGTCGCCACACGGCTTGGCGAAAATAGCCTCGTCGCCATACAGCTTGGCGAAATTCTATTAATCGCCGTGGGGTTTGGAGAAAATAACACGCGTCACAATTTGTGGTGACGGGCAACGCTAACTATCGGATTAAGTGGTAGTTGCCGTACGGTATGACGAAAATACGGTAATCGTCTACCCGTATGGCGACTACGCTTATTTCACCACGCGATTCGGCAATAGGGTATTGTTTTTGCAAATTTTCTATTGCACGTATTAATGTCGTAATTCCTTTTAATAAATATATTATTTTAAAAAAATGGCTTTTTGGACCTGAGCTGCATATACGTATAATTGACACTACTTGGGTAGGGTCCTAGGCCCTAGGCGGTTGCAACTGCTGCCCATGCAAATGGCAAGTGGGCTAGGTGTTAAAAAAAGTTGGACAAACATAGTTGTGGTCATAGGCCAAACGCTAACAGTATGTCGCCAAGTTTATGCTCATACTAATTAAGTACTATGAGGAAGCTCTCATGTTAATTAGAAATTGGTTGTCTATCTAACGAGCTCAAGTTATAATGGCTTAGATTGAAGGAAAGAGTCCATATCAAGCATAATCTAAATTAATTGAAATTCAGAATAAAAAATAAGGGAAAAATATCAATTTAGCTTCCATACGATTTTCAAAAGTAAATCCATAAATAACTAAAATTTAAAATAATAATTAAATAAAATTAGCAAATTAAAACAAAGAGTCCATGTCAATTATAAGCCAAATTAACTAAAATTTAGAATAAAAATATCTGAATTATAACGGATTAGATTAAAAATAAAGAGTCCATGTCAAATACAAGCTAAATGAACTAAAATCTGGAATAAACAATTAAGCAAATTAGCATATTGACCTCCATACGATTTCCAAAGTAAATACATATACAAATAAAATTTAGAATAATAATTAAATAAAACTAGCTAATCAAAAAGTCAAGTACACACCAAATTAACTAAAATTTTGAATAAGCTATACCTGAGTTATAGCAGCTTAGTTTAAAAGAAAGAATCCATATCAAGTACAATCTAAATTAATTGAAATTTGGAATAAAAATTAAGTAAAATTAGCAATTTGACTTCCACATGATTTCCAAAATAAATCCATCAATAACTAGAATTAAGAATAATAATTAAATAAACGTTATCAAATTAAAACAACGAGTATATGTTTCATTCAAATTTCAAAGCAACTATGTTTCATATGAATTTCAAAGTAACCCGTATAAATAAAATTCAAAATAATAATAAATAAAAATAAAAAATTCATACAAATTTCAATCTAAAACTAAAATATCCACCCCAAGTGTGATAAAAAAATAACTAAAATTTGGAACAACAATTAAGGAAAATTAGGAAATTGTCATCCATGCATTTTCCAAAGTTTATGCATAACTAACTAAAATTTAGAATAAAAATCAAATAAAAAATTAGCTAATTAAAAAAAGAGTTTATGTCAAGTACAAGCCAAATTAACTAAATTTTGGAACAAAACAATACCCGAGTTATAACGGCTAATTTAAAAGATAGAGTCCATATCAAATACAATCTAAATTAAAAAAATCAAACAAAAATTAAGAAAAATTAGCAATTTGACTCCCATACAATTTCAAAAGAAATTAATTAAATAAATAAAATTTCTAATAATAATTAAATAAATATTATCAAATTAAAACAATGAGTCTAGTTTCATACAAATTTCAAAAGTAATCTGTATAAATAAAATTTAGAATAATAATAAATAAAAATATAAATTTTCATTAGAATTTCAACCTAAAATTTAAAAGATCCACCCCAAGAATGATAAAAAATTAACTGAAATTCTGAATAAACAGTTAAAGAAAATTGGGAAATTGAGATCCATACGATCTATTTCCTAAAATATTAAAATTTATAATAAGATTTATTACCTATACTAATTATAAACTGCAGAAAAATTTTCATATTAATAATCTAGAGAAGAAAAGGATATAGCACCCATATAACGGAACCATCTTATAGTGGCTATCACGTACAAGCCAAATTAACAGACCTAAGTGATTTTATCTAAGAAGTTAGCCATACAAATGCACTAGGGGTTGATGGCAAGGTGTGATAAAGTGTGGATACAAACTAAACATCCTGAATCTATGAGGAAAAGGCACGGTCCTGTGCCCCTATACCTTGTCTGCACATCAGCAGAGGACGCGAATCCGGTTACAACAAGATAATAAAAGATGGTCAGCCGGTCACTTCCTTTCATTTGAATGGTAGGCTCAATAGAAAGACGATCGGCTGGTTAAAGAGCGGTCTGCTACGCTGCCAGGAGGAATCACTGTAAAGAGTCGTTCTAGAGAAGTCTATCCAGAAGCAGCTTCGCTGGATGAAATCATCGGATGCAGTTGCATGCCATGCTGCAAAAGCCAAGCAACTGTGCTTTCTCAACGTGTGCATAACTCTTTATCTTTTCCCTGATGCTGCTAGTCGACTGTGCATTTGTCAATCTGTGCAACCTCTTCAGTTTTGGAAGAGCAATGATTAAACGCAGAACTTGAGCCCATCGATTGGCCTCACGCATGAAGTCGACTCACCATGAACAGAACCTAAAGACTGCACTTGGGAGCAGCCAACAACCAGACTCGCCTGCCAAGGAATGGCAAGCACTGGATACAATCCTGTGACACTAACCATATGGATCAACCAATTCGATGTGGACGTTCTATCTGCCATGCCACCAAACTCAGCTTTAGCCAAAGACCAGAGGTTTTTGACAATGCATTTTTCTTTACTTGCTGGCAAAATATCTGTTCTCCACACTCAGGCAGGAAAAATATCAGCATGAGAGCTAGAACGGTATTAGCTGTGACCGCCCCTTAAATTTACATAGCCTCTCTACTCTAGTTTTTCTCCAAAGTAAATAAAAATCCTTTTCCTATTAGGATTCATGTAGCACACACTTTTTTAAACTCTAAAAGGCTAGATATGAGTCACCCATATTTAATGTTCTCTACTTTGACTCTTATCCAAGAAAGTCATCGTGCTTCTTAAAAAACTCGCTCTAAGTTAGCTCCACATTCTTTCTTCTTCTTCTTCCCACCTTTAGGAGTGCCCCCACCACAGGGACTTATGAACATGACCGTAATATGCGTATTGGTATTTGGACTTGGTCCCCTGAACCCTCTATCTGAGATTCCTTTCTTTGTGTAGTTTGGTTAACTACAACTTCTATTCCTACAACCGTCCATACTATAAGTTTGTACTGCCTCCGAGCTTTACTTGCTTGTTAGTACTACGTGGTTGGTCCTACCACAGTTTTCTTCTTCCAACAGTTAGTACCTTCGCCTTTACGTCTACTAGATTTTGCAACTGTTTTTGCAATTTTGCACATAACTACAGTTCTGATCTTATTTAATGACACGCTTTCCTTTTGCTGATCAGATTTTTTTTCAAACCTCCCATTAGTTGCCCTACTTTAGGTTTACCCATCAATCGGTATCACCCATTGCTCTAGATACTTTTTATGATTACCCTGTTCTTTGCAAGTAACTTGTATAACTCCACCTTGAAGTGATACCTCACAACCTTTTAGTTCAAGTGACCTCACATATATTAAATTCTTTTTTAAGCCGAGAACATATTGAACTCCCTTGCATGTGTGATGTGCTCTATCATATATCTCCAATGTAACTGTTTTCACCTCAGTTATTGCATGCTTTTTGCAATCAACCAAGTGAACAGTTCTATGCATTGGGCATAGAGATCCTTTGTCAGCAATCTCCCTCACCAAACATATATAGAAGCAACAGCCTGAATCTAATATTCATCCATAAGAAGTACTTGGTTGACTAATGATAAGTACGTCTGAATAACCTTTTGCTACCGTCATTGAGCATGCACCCTTCATTTACTTCAAATTTGAATAGTCCTTTATCATATGATCTTTCTCACCATATAGATAACATACATATGTGCCCTTATTCTTACCCTTCTTCCTATAACTCTTGCTTTTGTCTGCAACACCTATTGTAACCAATGTTTGATCACCCAATGATGAAGATTCAGATAGCTTTTTCAATGATTCTGCCTCCAATTGATATGCAATTGTCTCATTGAAGTTGAGGGTACTTTTCCTGACGAGAATATTCATTACCAATTGCTCCCATGATGGTGGTAGAGATGATGCCAATATGACGACTTTATTGTTCTCCTCAGTTTTCTTATCCACACTAATCAGCTGTGTGATAAGCTTGTTGAAAATATTGAGATAGTCAATGAATCATGTACCTTCCTCCATGTGCAACTTGTAGAGTTATTACTTCAGTACCTACCGATTTGTCAGTAACTTTACCACATACAATTCTTCTATGTCCTTCCATAATTTTTTTGGCGAATTCTCCTTGATCACGAATAATTTACCTCATTGGAGAGACATAAATGGATTGTATTGATAGTGTTCTACTTCATCACCTTCTAGTCTTCAACAAACATCTTTTTCTGTCTGTCTCCTTCAAAAGCAGTGATTAACTCTTGCCGAACAAGGACATCCTTCACACATTGCCACACGCTAAAATGTCCTCTACCATCAAATTTCTCTATTTGATTCCGCATTGTCGGCATCAATCTTGATTTTGTGCCACCTAATGCTTTGCTGAAATTCTCACAAATTTGATTAATCTGGCCTTGGCTTTGACACCACTTGTTATACTCTGATACTCCTTATGCGCAGCAATCTTCGGATCAGATCATCGATTTGTGAGATAATGCATGAGTATACATAGTTTCAAGAAAGAAGAAGATAAATTTCGTAAAGAACCAAAATAACGACATTGAAGTAACTACGACGAGAGAGAAAGATTTGGTGAAACCGACCATAATTTCTTTAAGCACAACCTTAAAAGAATAGAAGGGATTGTTGCTCTCTTACAACCTCTTAACCTTTTAAGACCATTGAATCATTGCTTTATATAAGAATCTAGCGGTAAAGAATAACCTAGTCTCTAATTTTCTTGTGCATCTCTTACTCTGGATGAGTTAGTTTTTGACTTCTTAGTTGCTTGGATTCTTCATGACCACCTCCTAGGTTTATATTTTCTCTCTACCCTAGTTCTCATCTAAAACAAATAGAAATCATTCTCCTATTTGAATTTATCTAACAAATCTTTCCAAATCCTAAAAAGCTATATATGAATTACCATATTTAACACCTTCCTTGAAACTTTTTTGGAAATGTCTGTACCCAAAGATATTTTTCAGCAATTGAACATAGTACTAAAAACTGTTCCTTTGTAATTCAGACATTCGATGGCTAAAAAAAATCTGAAACCTTGATTAGGAAGAATGGCCGGCTTCTTTAGTGGACCGTAAGGAAAAGGTTAAAGAGCAGGAAAAGTAGAAAGCCGAGGTGGTTAGCCATTGGCATCTAAAGTTACAATAAAGTGACAAAGTCGGTCGCCCGCGGTTGGAGCTGTACATTTGCTCAAGAAAACAAAAAGGGAACTGTTTCATGCCAAATTATCAAGGTACATAAGTTATAACTTCTGAAATCATGCATGCAGATGGTACTTAACAAAAAGGAAATGCATATAAGACAATTAGTTAATCACACTTCAAAAAGATAAAAGATTTCGGTTGTCTGACATTAAATCCATCTGTCTGAAGTCTGAACTTCTCTGCTGAGTTAGCTACCGACAAGAAAATTGTCTGCAAATCTTGCCTCAGTTGGGTTCTGTTTATTCTGACAAGACAGCAGAAATGTCAACATTGAAACAGTACACGGTGTACTAATTACCAAACCATAATAGCAGAAATCTCCATGGGCACTTCTTAGATCTAGCGCACAGAGATTCTATTAATGAAGGTGTTGCGCGTGTACCCCGAGAGGCTGTTCTTTTATTTGCCCTGTCTCTGCATAGTCCCCTCTCCTTGACGCCAACAGGGCATGATCTGAATTCATGGGCTATCTCTGTTCATAAATACTAGATAGTATAACACGCTACGCTGCACCGTACAAATTTTACTATAGAGTTTTTTGTTGAAAAAATGGTAAAAGGATCTAAATATCATTTTAATTTTAAATCTTTCGGGTTTAAAAAACCAGCGCCCGAGTTGAATTTGCAGAACTACGAGGTCCTTTGTGGAAGGACCTGTTCGCGATTTTGAAATTCTTGAAGGGCTTTTTCTCAAAAAAGCGTACCTTGTGGCCAACTCTCCAAATCTTCCACCCTTAAGATATATATTACAAAAGCGTACCTTGTGGCCTCAAAACTCTCCAAATCTTCCGGCCTTAAGATATACTAGGTATAATCAGCGATGCCAAGGCCATGAGAGAAAAAATCCGTATGAGTTTTTGTAAATCAATTTATGGAATCTGCAGGTCTTTTTTTTCAAAATAACTGGCGGAACGACCTATTTACGATTTCAAAAAAATTTAAATCTTTTTGCAAAACCACCGATCGAAGGGACCGGATGTATTTTTTTATTTTCGCAAAACCACTCATCGGTCAAAAATAGTCTAGAGGAAAAAGAGCGAAAAATTATTAGAGATGACAACCTTCTTTTGTTGAGCCTAATACTCTACGCGTTCACCGAGTAATAATACATGTTCGCATAACCACTCACTGGCGAAAAATAGGCTAGAGGAAAAAAGACGAAAAATTATTAGAGACGACAACCTTCTTTTGTCGAGTCTAACACTATACGCGTTCACCGAGTAATAATACACGTTTAAAAAAATATCAGAGATCGAGATGGAAAATCGAGTTGGGGAAAAAGTATAGACATAGAGCTGCACACATATCTCTAGTGTTGAAAACATTTTTTTCCGGGAAAAACGGAGAACCCAACCGCGAATACAAAAACTACGGATTTTTTTGGGAAACGAAAAATAAAGGCGAATGACCCGTACGCGAATATACGTAACGATATGGCCTTTTTTGCAAAACCACCGATCGAAGAGACCAGATGCATTTTTTTATTTTCGCAAAACCACCCACCGGTAAAAAATAGTCTAGAGGAAAAAGGGCGAAAAATTATTAGAGACGACAACCTTCTTTTGTCGAGCCTAACACTATACGCGTTAACCGAGTAATAATACACGTTTAAAAAAATATCAGAGATCGAGATGGAAAATCGAGTTGGGGAAAAAGTCTAGACATAGAGCTGCACACATTTCTCTGGTGCTGAAAAAAAAATTCCGAGAAAAATAGATTTTTTTATGTATTTCCTTTTTTAAAAGGCTGCTCGGACCCGCGGGCGAATCCATGAACCGCTATAAACCTTTAACGAATCTGTTTTTTTTTCGTTTTTTGGTTTTTTGTGTTTGTTAAAAAAAATGGGTCGTTAGGACCCGCCGGCGAATTTACGGGTTACTATAAATCTTCGGATTAATCTACATTTTTTTTAAAAAAAACCCGTGGTTACGACCCGTCGGCAAATCCATAAGTTGCTATAAACCTTCGACGAATCTGTGTTTTTTTGGTAACGAAAACATTTTTTCGGGTTTTTGGGTGGCAAAAACATTTTTCCGGGTTTTTTCGGTGACGAAAACATTTTTCCCAGGTTTTTTGGGTGGCGAAAACATTTTTTCCGGGTTTTTTCGGTGACGAAAACATTTTTTCCGGGTTTTTTGGGTGGTGAAAACATTTTTTTCCGGGTTTTTTCGGTGACGAAAACATTTTTTTCGGAAAAAACGGAGAAAGGACTTGGACGTAAGAAGCAGGGACCTGTTTGTTATTTTTTTGCGCCTGTTCGCTATCCTGAAAAAATAGAAAAGGACTTGTTCGCGATTTGAAATTAACGGGAGGCTTTTCCGTAAAATACCGCGCCAGGGACCCAAACGTGAAGGGGAAAAAATATCTTCGTCTCACAGAAAATTCCACAGGGACCTATCCGTAATTTCGAAGAAACGGAGGGGCTTTTTCGCAAATGTGCAAGGTGACAGGTGGATGGCCTGGTTGGCCGTGCTTTCTTCCGCGAGTAATAGAGTTGATATATATTATGCCTGGATCTTGGTTTCATCACTTCTGTTTTAAAAAAGTCTTGGCTTCATCCACCAAATTATTGGTTACTGGACTTACAACCAAATGTAGCACCTAGGCTGGAGAAGAACAGTAACTACCAGTGGCATTGGCATCAAACTGAACCTAGTTTACAACTTACATAGCAGATTACTGGAAAGAGAAGACAAGAAGAGGACTGCAACTTCAGAACAACACAGAAGTATCTCAAGTAGTTGTAATGGATTAAAGCCTTGTCTTGCCTGCACAATTAGTGCCCCCACATGCAGCTTCCTTTGCAATCTTGTTGGAGCTGGTCTAGAGATGTTTGACATCATGGGATATGTCACGCTGCTGGTGCTATACGGCTGCAGCTAGCATTCAATTTTTGCCTCAGACCTGCAACCACAGGGGATCTACTAACTGGCTGTCATACATGTTGGCACATTAATGGATCTCATGTCTCGCTCAAGTCTAGTGTACCATAGCACCCAGTATTTTAAGTTAGGGAAGATATATAGTGGACAAACATCATTCAGTGCACATATACGCAAACTTTTAGTTTCGGTATCAAATTTGCATGAATAATTCTGAAACAAAAATTGTAGATGCACTTATGAAGTTACTCTATTTATATATAAAACTTCAATTTCAAAATCAATCCAAGTTGAGAGCAGGAAAAAAAAAAGAAATGTCTGAAAAATGATAAATCAAAACAAAAGGAAAAAAAAAAAGAGAAATGGCCCTATTCACAACAAACTTATCTCTTTTGTTTCTTCTAACATACTTTGAGTTTAAACTTCAAATTTTGAAGTGTGATTCACCACACCATAAATTACATCCAGAATTTTTTTTTCTGGATTTTTATGCTAATTTAATGCACAAACCAAAATTTGCGCACCAAATGGTGCTTGTGCGTTAATGGTTAGAATTAAGCTACGTGAGGTCGACAAGTTCAGTGACAAATGCAAACATTATGTTTTCTATGAACTGAAACAAATGCAAATCACAAGAGTGGAGGCTAATCTGTTAAGGGGAATCACTGCATACGGCGATGAAAAACTTACACTTGCACGCTGAAACATGCACCATTGTTCCCTTCGTCATACATGAAGTTACCTGCTGCTAGCTTTGTGACTACCAGGTTTTCTGCTAGAACAAAAAGGGAGTAAATCTTCAATTAATTTGCATGCGTTTAGTTACCAAGTAATCGTGCATCACCCTGAAATGAACAGGGCTGGGACCATGCATGTGCTGTTCTGCTGTAGCCTTGGCCCGTCACAGGGAAATGCACAACTTTGTTGTCACATTTACCACTTGTGCTTAATTATAAAAATGGTCTAAAAGACATTTCCAGTTAAGCTCGAGGATACACGTGCGTCAAAATTTATAATAGTTTCATAGTTGTATTATTGTGCATTAATATAATATTGTCACATTGATCCTTTCCCTGCCGCAGTGTTCCTCTCTGGCATGCAAGCCTTGTTCATGAACAGTCTGAAATCTGAATGGCTTTGAGCCAACAAAGTTGGTATAGAGAGAGAGAGAGAGAGGTAAGTGCATGGCAAAAACTTAACAGAAGGCTGCAGTTAATCAGTAGCATTACAAATTACTAGCTTGTCAAACTGTCAATTGAGCAGTTCTTGATATTTACTTTGTCCAAGCTATCTATTTATAGCCCCTTTCCTGCACTCTCGAAGCAGACTAGAGTTCGCTTGCACGTGCTACGTACGGTCAGAAATGGCTTTGCTAGCGATGCTCTTTTTGTTTGCCCTGCTCTCGCTGTCCTCTTCAGCTGACGGCTACGGCCCCGGCGGCTGGATCAACGCCCACGCCACCTTCTACGGCGGCGGCGACGCCTCCGGAACCATGGGTAATGTCTGGTAGTAGAAGTAGTGTCCATGAGCCGGAGAAGCATTAATTATGCATTGCAGATTAATTTAGATGTGTGCATTTGCGTTTGTCGATCGGTGTGAGTGCTGCAATGTATATACCTACGTGTTGGTGATGCAGGAGGCGCGTGCGGGTACGGCAACCTTTACAGCCAAGGGTACGGCACCGACACGGCAGCGCTGAGCACTGCGCTGTTCGGCAACGGGCTGAGCTGCGGCGCGTGCTTCGAACTGCGGTGCGCCGGCGAGCCGCGGTGGTGCCTGCCGGGCTCCATCGTGGTGACGGCCACCAACTTCTGCCCGCCAAACTACGCGCTGCCCAACGACAACGGCGGCTGGTGCAACCCGCCGCTCCACCACTTCGACCTCTCGCAGCCGGCCTTCCTCCGCATCGCAAGGTACCGCGCCGGCATCGTCCCCGTCTCCTACCGCCGGTGAGCAACCAACCATGCACCAACACGCTCAATGCACACACCGACACACGTCCTCTGCTCCAGGCACACTCGCTCCAGACACGCTAAGCTGGTCTTCTGGCAATGCAGGGTGGCGTGCAGGAGGAGGGGCGGCATCCGGTTCACCATCAACGGCCACTCCTACTTCAACCTGGTGCTGGTGGGCAACGTGGGCGGCGCCGGCGACGTGCACGCGGTGAACGTGAAGGGCGCCCGGACTCGGTGGCAGGCCATGTCCCGTAACTGGGGCCAGAACTGGCAGAGCGGTGCGCTCCTCGACGGGCAGGCGCTGTCCTTCATGGTGACGACCAGCGACCGCCGCTCCGTCGTGTCATACAACGTCGCGCCGGCCGGCTGGGCCTTCGGCCAAACCTTCACCGGCGGCCAGTTCCGTTGAGAGAGACCGGACCAGACAAAAACCGCTGCTATACTACATGCTGGGGTAGGTAAATAAACAGGACAACTACGGTGTGCTTTAGTGGGATACAGACGCTGAAATCCACGCGTAACGTTCTGGTTCATAAGCGTTTAGAACGCGGGAATTTTATAAGAGGTATTGTAAATTTTATTAAATTCTATAGAATTCTCATGTTCCAAATGAAAATGTAGAATGTGATTGGCAGTAGTAGGCGTGCAACTAGGGCAAACCGTGCCGCCGCTGGTGTGCGTATGTACGAAAGAGATCCAATCAAATCAGTGTCAAAGCCCGCATAAAAATAGGAGCAAGTTACGTTACACTATAATGTTGAAATCACCTCTAACAGTATAGGCATATTTCACTATATTCTAAGAGCATCTCCAATAGTTAAGCCTTAAAATAGAGTCCTATACCTCAAAATAGGGTTTAAACTAAAAAAATTAGGACCCAAGATAGCTATTGACTTCAGCAATTAGACCCTAAATCTCCAATCCTTCATTCATCCCTGTATGGGGCCGGAGAGGAGCATTGCTAAATATAGCAATATGGCTCCGAGTCCTAAACCTATTTTGATAATTTTTCTCAAAATACAATCTCTGTTGGAGTGCTTGTTTTCCATCAAAGCCCTATAATTACAATTAGCAACCTATTTAGGACTCCTCTTGGAGATGCTCTAAGGCGGTATCCATGTTTCATAAGTTTATTAGGTTTCATGAGTTCCAAACGGGTTTTATAAATACTTCAGCACGTTTCAATAAATCTTAATGAATTTCTAATATAAAACTACAAGTTTCGTCCGGTTTCAAATTTAAAACTTGATGTAAAATGAGATTCAAAAGAATTTTTCTTGAGTTTTAAGAAACTAATTAACTTCAAAGTTTCAAAGCACGTTCTGCAGGTTTTAGTGTGTTTAAACAAATTTTGATGGGTTTCAAATGATTTGAAGCTTGATTAAAAAATGAGTTTTAGAATAATTTCAACTAAGTTTCAAAAAGACAAACTCTAAAGTTTCAGAGCATATTTTACAGGTTTCATATGGTTTCAACACGTTTCCAAAAAAAAAACCAATGGATTTCAATCTAAAAATATAGGTTATTTCAAATTTCAAATCTAAAACTTGATTAAAGATGAGTTTAAGGAGAATTTCAACTGAGTTTCAAAAAACAAACTTCAAAAGTTCCAAAGAAATTCAATGAGTTTAAAAACTGAATAAAATCTATTGAAACTTAGTTGTGAGAGCTATTAAGAGCCTAGGAAACAAAATTATGTTGATGGAACATTATGAAACCTAATAAAACTTATTTGTGAAATATAATGAAACTTATCTATGAAAATGTCATGAAACATATCTATGAACCTCCTAAATCTCAATAAACATAATGAATAGCCATAACCTCCTAAATCTCATGAAACCATGTGAAAATTTTATCGTGAAACCTAGTAAAAACTAAATGAAATCTATTGAAATTTAGTCGTAAGAGCTATTAAGAGATAATGAAACTAATGAAATTTATCTATGAAACATCATTAAACATTATAAAACCTAATGAAACTTGTCTGTGAAACATTATAAAACTTAACTTAGCAAAGAAAACTTATTGAAACCTTTTGAAATATAGATGTGGAAACTCCTAAAACTTAATAAAACATGTTTATAAAACTTTGTTAGAACTTCGTGCAACAACTCAAAAAAACTTTATAATGAAAACTAATGAAACATAGTCATGTAACCTATTGAAACTTATTCATAAAACTAAATGAAACTAAGATATGAAATTAGGATAAAATCTTTTGAGATGTTGATATCATGAACACAAACCCAAACTTGTACCTGTATTGGCATTCCATTCGGCCAACATCTATAGTAGGTGAAGAAGCCACACTGAGTTTGCAAATTAGATCGCAGATGCATGGAACACGATGAACAAGGTGTAGCACCTGTGCGGTCAAATTAGTGGCTATGGAGGCGTTGCTGATTGCTCCTTCGTGCTTCACTTGTAAAACAAAGATAGTCAAATGTGTGTGCGGCTGGTGTCATTTTGTTCCCCCCAAACTATAATCTTGGTCATGCAAGTGAATATGCTTCAATTATTTAATTCTTGGCGTGCAAGTATACATAGAGATTTGCTTTCATGAGGTGGTTGTACCATTGTACTCTTCTCTAGTTAGTAGTAGTTGCACAATCCACACACACCTACATAGACTAACGATCAACAATTGCTGGGAGCGAACTAAAACGAGTGTGAGAAAAGAGACGAATTGACAAAGGTAAAAGAGAGGCACCTACTTGGAGATGGAGGGTGGTGATGCCGATGGGTGGGTGTGTGGCAAAGCCTCTACCCTCTAGCCATTTGCTCATGTACACCTTTGGTTCATCCCCATCGCGTCCCAATCTATCGCAGGCGCATGAGTAGCAAGGATTAGTATATAAAGTGAGAGGGTCTGAAAGGAGAAGAAAGAAAGAGTAGGAAAAAGGACTAGAAAAGTTATCTCATCGAGCCAGATGCGGAGGGTGGCAAGGAGGGCATCGGTGAGGGAGGCGAAAGGTGATGTGGTGGCAAAGATGCTTCAGTTGTGGTAGCTCCTAGAGTCGTATCTTTTGGAGGTGTCATATTCTTGAAAAGATAATAAGATATGTCATGGCGTGATTATATAGAGGGAGCGAGTAATTATCAAGCCTTATATACAAGGAATCATAAACTTAACTTGTTAGTAGGACATAGACATAGAGTACGTACAGATTCTAAATTACAAGGGTTTAATTTTTTTAGGAAAGATTAGAAGCATACCCTACCTTAGTTGCTGCTAATACTGCATATAATGTCTAGCTAGAGAAGTTGCCACATGCTTGGCCACATGATCGGAGCTCCTAGAGTTGTATATCATTAGAAAGCTAGGGAACAATATATCGTTACTTAGTATTTATGTAAAAATAGAGGGAGGCTCAAAGGATTAGGCTAAATTGAGATATATATTAAACAACGTATATTGTGTTATCATCGGTTCGAGGGTTACTACTAGTACCTTATTATTTAAGAAATACTTATGCAACGTTCGCTTATCAAACTTTTATAAATCTATGAACAAGATAATACTAGTCAATCAAACAAATCAGCTATTATCTTTATTCAACCCAATGATACAGTTATAATTGAAAAAAATAATAAATCATAATAGAGGCTTGCATTGCCTATTTGCTGTTGTGGTCTGCCTTCTCAATGGGTCAGGCACTCACGACTCACGTTGTGCTGCCTTTCTTGTTTGCTCACTATCGCCGCAATGGGTTGCCCATCATGGCCATGCCCTCGCTAGCTTCCCAACATCCACTCGATGCCCTCGCCGTGCCTCACAATCGCTAACTCCCCACGATGCATGTCAAATGCCCTTGACTCAATGGCTGCCATGCCCTCACGAAGGAGAGGCATCGAGCCACGCTCTATCTCTATGTTCTCTGCATGTATCTAGGAGTTGAGTCTAGTTATGTAGGCAGCAAGCGAAGTCACCAATTGCCAAATTAATACTCCAATAAGCAATGGTCAACTAAGCCACATGGCCTAGGAAGCATCTCACCTATTCAACAAAGCTTCTTCTTCCTCCAGCCGCGCCTGAGCATGTATGCATTCACTGCCGTATGCCAAAAACTAAGCATTGATGCTAAAGAAAGTACTTATAGTCTGACGACTAGAGGGTGGGCTCGAGCCCAATGAAACCCCCTTGTTGGCTACGTCCCTTAATATAGTTCCTCTATAATTGTAACTTTGGCGGCTGCACATGGACCTTGGATCAAAAACAACAGATAATGTAGCTTAGCACTGTTGGACAATCCAAACACTGTTCTTATCCAACGGCCCGAGTGGACGTGTATCAGTGGTGGTCTTTTCTTATGTTTGGTGTTAAGGATTCAGAGGCCAATGTGCGGATCAGGAGCTCAGCTCGTCGAGTACACAGTGGTCTTGGTTACTTTTCTTTGTATCGAGTGTCTGCTAAGCAATACTATATTTGTCCATAGCTTATCATACACGCGGTTCGAAGAAATATTAAAGGCCTGTTTGTTTTTACTTTAGAATCTCTAAAAGTTTATTCTAAATTATGGTGGTAGAAAAACTAATTCTTTAAAAGTTAGAATCCAAAAGCACATATAAAGTGGATTATAGATTTTAGTGTATATGGGTAGACTAGATTGTGAGAATCTATTCTTAGAATCGGACTACTTGTTTTTTATTCTACTTTTAAAGCCAGACTCCAAAATCAAAAATAAAAACAAATAGACCCTAAATCTACAAATATTTAATAAAAGATGATCATAAGTATCCGTATTAAATGGCAGTCCACGACCACTTAATCTCTTCTAAAACAATAATTGCACTCTAAATTATCTTAATGGACAAATATGTTGAAAGAGGTAATCCAAAAGCCATGGATACATATAGCGAAACGGTGAGAGTAATAACGAGTGCAGTAATCTATTCTGTGTTAAATGGAGAAATATTACGTGCAATCATCCATATATGTGCAAGCGTGCAATCAAACGATCTAAGTACCTAATCTATATTCAACGCTGGTTGCTATTTTTACGTTTAAACCTTCCCACCTCACCCTCCATCTCTTCTCTCCCTGCCTCTGAAATTTGCTAAACACCCCTTGCCAACAGCCTAGCGTTGGATATAGATTGGGTGCTCCAAATCGCTTGAGTGCACGCTTGCATACATATGGGTGATTGTACAGAATATGACCCGTGTTAAATGAGAAAAACTGCGTCAATCTACAAACACGTGCAATCCTACTAAAAAAGTTTCACATATGGATGTACATCTCAACTTACCCCATCTACATATAAAATTTCATGTGTCCTATGCTAGAAGTTACAAAAAGACAAATTTGGGGTGCATTTGAACTATTCAAGTTTGTCAGAAATTTGTCTTTTTATTACTCTTAACATAGACGAATTTGATCGTAAGGAGTAATGTAACAATTTTAGTAGGATTTATTACTAAAATCACTAGTTCCTCCGTGTTAAATAGCTACAAGGAGTAATGTAACTTTTATTACCACTATTTTTGTACGAGTTTGATCGACGGTAGCTACCACAACTTTGTTTTTTGAGTGAAGCGAACTACTAAAATTTGATCGCTATGTACAAAGTTTACAGGGGAACTAGTACTAAATTGAACTGCCAAATCACAGGAGAACAGACATTTCACGACTCACTCTGATTTACTATTCCACCGATCTGCGGCGTCAACCATTGTTCTGCTGGGGATTATGAATTAAGGCCAGGTTTTCCCTGGTTTTCTGTGTGCCCTTCTCCTCAATTCAGATGAAAATTAATACTGAGTTAGTGGTGTTAAGCACTTAAGCCATAGCCTATCTACTACTTGTTTTGCACATTGCACTGCATGATCATTAGTCGAGGAACCGAAGTATAAATTCGATTTGCAAATTAGTCCTATAAACTAAACTAATGAACTGGTTTGGCAAATTCCTCCAGTAGTATCAGCAGTGCCTAATGACAGAGGAAAACATCAGAAGACAGTCAAGACACAAGTCATTCTATCGTCTGGCAGTACAGTTAAGCTTTCCCCAAATTGTGATTTGTACAACGCAATTTCTCGACTAACTAATCTCTAACAACTCGCAGTTAATGAATAAACGATCGACTGTTCAAAAGACGCTCTCGAGCGCCAAAGCGGACGAACTGGGAGAGGCTCATCCTCCCACCATCCCCAGTACTGCTGCTCTTCCCGCAGCTCGCGACGTCGATCATCCGCCGGCACGCGCCGACGTCCGCCTGGAGGAACCCCAGCTTCGACAGCGCGCTCCGCAGGTCCGCCGGGCCGATGAACCCGTCGCCGTCCTGGTCGAACACCGCGAAGGCCAGCCTCACCTCCTCCAGGCTCGGCTCGTCGGCGTCGAAGACCCGGGACACCTCCTCCTCCTCGTCAAACCTCTCTTCCTCGCCTACTAGGCCTATCCTTCGTAGGATCTCCTCCACTTCCTCTCCGGTTAGTATTGTTTGCTGCTCGCCTTCGGTGGCGGCGGAGAGTTCTTGCAGGCCATGCTCGTCGTCGCCGCCGTTAGGCCGACGATCATCTTTGGGTGATGTGTATGCACTGGGTGTGGCAGCAGTGAGCAATCTTGCGAGCGAGTGCAACAAGGAGTACGAGCTGCGGAGGAAGCTCTTGACGGAGGCGGCGGTGAGGAAGACGAGGAGGTAGGGTACTAGGAGGAGCGGTGATGATCCCGACATCGTCTCGACGGCCATTGATGGGAATCGAGCTAGTATATATATTGCAGCTTGAGTTTGCTTGGTTAATTTGGTGAGGTGGGCGATGGATGAGCTAGCTAGGTTATATATATATCCATGGGCATAGCAGTCTGATCTTGGTTTGGAAGGTTCACCGGACATGCATGCATGGTAGGCCGTAGGCAGAAGAAAGCTCCACTTGCTCGACATGTTTGTAGGAAGCTGCTTGTGTGCTTCTTCTCTGTAGCCTCTAGGAAGAGGCATGACAGAGATGGAGGATTAAATTATGGAGACACAAAGGGGAATACGGTAACGAATGAAATGGACAGGGCAAGAAAATAATTAGGGGGTGATCACATTAGAGGTATTTCATTGCGATGTTTTAGGATCTCAAAACCTTATAAAGAATTACCACTCCTCCATGTAGGAAATAATTAAGTGGAAATTAATCCATAGCACGACTAAGCCTCGGCCACTACTATAAAACAGCATATAGGTGACACTTTATTTGTGGTAGTTTTTCTGAAACCGTCACAAATATCATTATCAGTGACGTTTTTTTAAATGGTAGGAAGACTATTTGTGACGGTTTTTATTTGGAACCGTCACAAATAATGCATTATCAGTGGTGGTTTTTCTTTAGAACCACTACAAATACATCTATGACAGTTTTAGCCAAAAACCGCTATTGATAATGTGAGCATCTGTGACGGTTTTTAGTTAAAACCGCCACTGATAATATTATCTATGCGGTTTTAATTGAAAACCGCCACAAATAATAAACAATAGAAAATTTTAAATATTGCTAACTATCTCTCCTGCATTCTAATTTGAAAGAATTGAAATTAAATAATATCATATTTGAAATAATTAGAATTAATATTCTATTTGCAATAATTGAAAAAAAAATGACCAAAACATATTCAAAACTTCGGATGCCGTTTTAAGGCCCTAAACGACTTTTTTTAATTCCGTCGCCGCACACGCACTCACACAAACCATCAAGATCCGACTATCTGATTTTCACAAAGTTATGAAATTTGGGTGCTACTTTTCGTTATCTTTCAAATGAGTCAAAGAACGTCCCGATCAGAGCTACGAGTCAAAAGTTATGGCCATTTTAATAAAAGTACTAAGATTTTATATTTGCAAACTAGAATTGGTGCCCAAAAGAATATATTCGGAGAGCTTATCGTGTGATGATTTTGGAAAGCACAAGAACCACCAAAATCAAAGGTACGAGTCAAAAGTTATGATGTTTTTACAAGTTTTATGAATAGTAATGGCACATATATTGCAAGCATAATTAATAGTCAAAAGTATAGAAAATAAATTTGAAAGTTTCAAATTTTGCTAATTACCTCTATTGTTTGCTAATTTGAAATAATTGAAAATTAGTATTCGGGTACTTCACGGGGTTAAAAGGAGGAGGGACACATTATATATCAGATGTTATCACACCACCGCTAAAGTACTGGATCTTATCAGAGCTCTGAAGTTAAGAGTGCTTGGAGTAGAGTAGTAATAGGATGGGTGACCTCCTAGAAAGTGAAGTCCTTGTGTGACATTAAAAATATCCGAATCCAATCAAAATTCTAAAATTGAGCGTTGGGTGACCTCCTGAAAAGTGAAGTCCTTGTGTGACATTAAAAATATCCTAATCCAATCAAAATTCTAAAATTAAGCGTTCTTAGGCGAGAGAAGTATTAGGATGGATGACCTCCTAGAAAGTCATTTCTAATTTAATGTTTTTAAACTGCCAGCTAGAAAAAAACGCTAATGATAATATTATCAGTGGCGGTTCTTGGCTAGAACCGCCATTTATAGCAGTTACGAACCGTCACTGATGTGCATTTTTCTAGTAGTGGGCTCAGATGGTTGGCGCGAGCATGCTCGGTCAACCCGCCCGCGTTCGAGCTTTGCTTGGCGTGGGCGCAGCGTGAGTCAAGTGCAATGATGCGCCGGTGAGTGCGTGTGTGTACGTGGGTAAGTGTGTGTACACACTTATAGCTTGATTGTTGTTGCTTTTCTTTAGTGAATGGTAGAACTCTAGGCCAATTTTAAAAAAAAGAAATTAATTAATCCGTAGCATCTGGGTAGTTCTATGGTTGGGACTCGATCTAGCAGGCAGTTGCCCACTGGAAAGGAAGCGAGCGTGTTCCGTGCTGTGTCGATGCACACAGTCACTACTTGGAATGGAGGATTTTCGCAAGAATTCTTCTTCGAGGGGGCGTCGCAGGAGAACTATGTTAGCAAAATATTTTGAAACAAATATTTTCCTTTCAAAGATTTAAAACTTTCCTGCAAGCTATTATCCACCGTGTACCATGATCCTAATTAACCAAGTTAACAAATACGTTTGCACACTTTGCTTTTATACCTAGTCAATGTCTAACCCTAATTATTAGGGTCAGTGAACTAGTAATATTGGAAGACCTATACTTTGGCTTTTTACTCGGTCATCCTACCGAACTTATGGACGAAGTAAATACACTCCTATGTATTTCTCGTATTGTGCCGGTAGTATATGGTAAGTACAATTGAAATCAGATCTAGCTATTAATTGATTTATTGAGGATATTTCTACTACTCTACTAACGAAGGAAGTATAAATAAATAGTAGCTAATATGATTTATTAGATCGAAAAGAAAGAACCGTTCATATTAAATTTAGTACGTGTTCATTTGCATGCCTTTATAGGAATTTATCTACCCTTTCTTATTTGCTCAAGTACGTGTTCAAGTGAATTCATGATCTTAATTATTTTGCTTTATTTAGCACAAATGGTGTTTTTGATGCAGCTTGACTAACAAACTACGCCACCGAGTGTATTAAGATTAATAGCGTGAAAATACAGTTACATATCAAATCTCGACTAACTAAGCACGTCGGCGAACACCCAAAAGAGAAGAAAACCTAGGGATCTGTACACTCGCTACGAGTGGATGTTTCACATCTCCCAAAATTTCCAACACAATTCCTGCCTTTATTTGCCGCGGTGCTGCTTTCGCTAATCCCAGAAGGACTTAGAACACTTGCATCTGTACGGATGCATACGTGCCTTCGTCTTGCCTTCCTGATCGGTTTGTCCCATCCGGTTGTTCGATCCAGTGCCTCCTCTTTCCACAGTTAGCCCTCCTTTTTCCACCATTAGTCTTCCAGCAAGCAAGCTAGTTAATCAACTAACGACCGGCGGGACTTTGGATGAAGGAAATCATTATTAATATTCATTGGTAAAGCCAGTCCAGATCGAGACAGCGCAGCACTATTCTGACCTCTGTTGTGAGGTTGGTCCATCAAGAGGACGAAGAGGGACGGTTTAGTTGGCATGTGGGCAATCTGATTTTGACGAGTCACCAGCCCTGTTATCCGCCACGATGGGCAAAACCGTCTCCAGAATCATTTCACGGGGTTATTTTCGTCGGTTGTGTACGTTCAGGGAGGCATTTGGACGGATTTATCGTCTCAAGGGTAATGTACCCAGTAGTTTAATGTCAGATATACCATTTTGACGAGGATTAAAACCTTATTTTTCATTTAGGCTCTTTTATAACAATTCGTGACAATGCGCTTGTAAATGGGTCTACTAAACTTAAGCCCATAATACATTGAGGCAAAAGCTCATCCCTATTCGAACGGTTAGATCTTCTACCAGTTCAATCAAAAATGGTCAAAACTTAGCTTCACATTGGTCGTCTCCGACCAAGGATTTGGACAAACGGTTTGTCTCGCATATGTCTCCATGCAAACAGTTATTTGACACACCAGAAAAGACACCTGTGACGAGAAGATACCATTTGACGGGAAGGCGTCTCCCGGTTACACGGCACCCTTCTAGAATTCAACTGCCACATCTCCATCAAGGATAAATACGGGCAATCCATATTATTAAAGGCATTGGCATTCACATCTGAAATCTGATCTCCATCTTGTAACCTATGGTTAGTATTCTGCAATCACTTAGATCAACTTGTAATTAGAATATTTTGTCATAGCCGCTTGGCTAATAAAAAAGTATTCCCATTGCCTCCATTATGATATCTAGGGGTCCGCATTTTATAAATTTTTCGTAAGTTCGATTAAGAGACCTAAGGTTTTGGACATCGATAGTTGGCGCTAGAAAGAGGGCCTTCGAATATTGAAATCAAGAAATTCTTTACAATGGTTGAGGAAAATTGGTTCAACCTCGCCGATTACGCTCATCTCACTCTCGATGACGAGCCAACAAAAAGCAATATAAGTGCAACTTCTACTCGAATACGTTATTGCGGAAGAATTAGCAAAGATCGAGGCAAAAGTTAAGGCCGAAGAACAATTATCCCACACACCAAAAAGTAAAAATCTCATTACTCCTCTAGTAAATTCAGAGGAAGATATGCATGAAGTATGTTCCATGGAAATTGACAATGAAAATATGCCAAAAGGTAGTAATAACCTTTTGAATAATTCAACCTCAGAAGATCGTCTCCAAACTTTAGATTACACCTTTGTCGAATGAAAACGGCAGATTAACACCCTCTGTTTCTCAGGTTTTAGCGCTTGCGCGGCCACTAGTGAAATGGATGGGTAGCAGGTAGAACGTGAGGCCCAGGAAACTGCCGAAAAGACCACTCAGAGTGAATACGAGCGGCGTATGGCAGAGAAGCAAAAATATATTGATGAGGCTTGACGCTGGTATTTTCAAAATCAACCAAGAAACTCACGGAGACTTCAAGTCTCTAGAGGATAGCCTCATCAAGGTAAATTCATTACGCCACCACCTCCACAGGCAATGGCAAGAGACCACGATTTTGCTCAAAGCAGTTCACAGCAAATAATCCTCATTGAAAAAATTCGCATTTACTCAAATGCAATTCTTAATCATCCAATGGAGGGGGAAGATGCACCGAATACAACCGTTATACGGTCTATACTGCCGATCTTCAAGAAGCCACGAACGAAGTATAAATAAGGTCTATCTCTATAAGATCTCAGACCAAATCACACGTGGAGGGATCCTCGTCTGGTAGGTGCCAGCAGGGTGCTAGCCACCAGCAAAGAGGAGGCCTACGACGGAGAAGTGTCTTCAAATGGTTAACCCTAGATGAAACTTCTAACCATGGTCGGCAATAACCTCGTTCTCCTGAAAATATAGAGCAAGCTCCTAATGTACGATTATGTTCTAGTCTATACATAGGATGTAAAGCTTTCTCTCTTAGGCTCAAAAACGTAACCTGGCCTAAAAAATTCAACCCGAGATCACTGAAAAGTTTTGATGGAATTTAGAATCCATCAAAATTCTTACAAGTCTAAACTACTGCCATTCAGGCCGCTGGAGGTGATAAAAAGGTAATGGCCAACTACCTTTCTACTGTTTTAAAGGGATAGCACGAATTTGATTGTTTAATCAACTAAAGGGTTCTATTTACAGTTGAGAAAATTTATGCCATGCAATTTTAAACAATTTCAAAAGTTGCTACACTAAGCCTAGTAAAGAAGATGATTTGTATCATCTTCACCAAACTTCTGGCAAGAATTTGTGATAGTTTATTAAAAGGTTTGTAGAAGTGTGCAACACCATTCCTAATATATCTGACAGCTCTATGATTTATGTATTTAAGTTGGTTGTCTGTTATAAATGGTTTACTGAAGATCTCAACATTCATCTGCTGTCTACCATATTAGATCTATTCGATATGGCAGACCGATACTCAAATACTCACGAAGCTATTGAGTGAAATCGAATGGTTGATAAAGGTCATGCTCCACCATAACCTAACCTCCTGATATTGGAGGACCAAAAATGAAAAAGGTTTCAAAATATGAAGATCGCAAGAGGACGAATAAGAAAAAGAAGAATAAATAGAATACCCAACATGAATTTGCAAGAATTGCAGAATGACCAACATACTCTAAGGGAAAGGCACCTTGGAAGAACATAGCTGATCGCCAGGACAACTAGTTCGGTTCCAAAAACCCTGGTGTGACTAGTGGCAATAGCCGTTAGTGTCCATTACATAGGGTATCAGGATACGACCTACGGAACTACCGTACATTGAAAAAGCACATGGAAGATTTCTACTCCATTAAGGGTCCTATGCCTACCTTATTGGAAGATTCAAGTAACAAGGATGTAGGTGGTGATGAGGAAATGGGCTATCAAAAGCCTAACAACCACGTCAATGTTATATCCGACGATTCATCTGCATACATCTCAAAAAGGCAATTTAAAACTGCATAGAGGGAGGTCAACTTCATCGACAATCGAAACGGAAAGCCAAAGGAGGTCGACCTCACCTTCAATAGAGAAGATTGTCCGAAAGGTACGTCGGTCCTAGAAAGCTCTCCTTAGTAGTTTCTCCTACTATTAGCAATTACAAAGTTGGAAGGGTTTTAATTGATGGATGGAGTTCTTTGGACTTGCTGTTTATTCATACTTTGGATGAGATGCAAATCTCTCATTCTAAAATAAGACCTATTACAAACCCATTCTTTAGGGTTGTATTTGATCCATCAATAACTCTAGTGGGATAGATAGTATTACCTATCACCTTTGAAAATGCTGACAACTTTAGAACGGAGTTAATTTCATTTGAAATTGTTGATTTTGAGTCAGCATATAATGCTATTATGGGTAGGCATTCACTAACCAAGTTTATGGTAGCAATTCATTATGCCTACCAGAGTTTAAAAATTTCTGGTCCAAAAAAGGTGTGATTAACATGCAAGATAACCAATTTATTGCACTTAATTGTGATCACAAGTCACTCGAAATTGTTGATCAATTACCATTAGGTAATGCTAATGATGCAGAAAAGACTAATAAGTCTAACAAGATAGAGAGGATGAAGGCAACTCCTCAGCCTAATGAGTAGATAAAGCAAGTTTCCATTGATCTCACTAACAGTCAAAAACTATTCGGATAGGATCATTAATGGATGCCAAATAGAAAGACACGCTCGTCACTTTCCTCTAGCTAATGCAGATGTGTTTACGTTGAAACCATCCGATATGCCTGGGGTCCTAAGAGAAGTGATAGAGCAATAGCTAGCCATTCGATCTGACAAGAGCACTAGCTAGCCATTTGATCTGACATATGACCATTGAAGTAGAAACTACGGTGATTCGCTCTTGATCGGCAAGAAGACATCCGACAAGAGTTGGACAAACTCTTGGAGGCTGGTTTCATTCGTGAGGTTAATCAGCCTGATTGGCTCGTGAATCTGTCATGGTTAAGAAAGCAAACAATAAGTGGCACATGTGCGTTGATTTTATGGTTTAAATAAAGCTTATCCAAAAGATGATTTTCTTTTGCTTCGGATTGATTGAATTGATGAGTTTTCTAGATGCATACTCAGGTTATCATCAAATAATCATGGCAAGTGAAGATGAAGAGAAGACTTCATTCATAACCCCAATTCGATGTCTACTACTACAAAAAGATGCCATTCGAGCTAAAAAATACTAGAGCCACGTATCAGCGACTCATGCAGAAGACTTTTTATAGTCAAATAGGGCATAATGTCAAAGCTTATGTTGATGATCTCATTGTAAAGAGCAAAATTAGCTCAAATCATTTGTCAGACTTGGCTAAAACCTTTAGTAACTTGAATAAACATGAAATTAAGCTCAATCCAGAAAAATGTGTCTTTAGTGTTTCTTTTGGAAAGTTGCTTGGTTTCCTTGTCTATTCGCAGGGTATTGAAGTAAACCCTAAGAAAATTAAGGCTATCAAATCCTTAAGATCACCTTCTACATTAAAGGAGGTTCAAGGTTTAACTGGTTGGATGGCTGATCTTAATTGTTTTATCTCAAGATCAGGAGAACGTTGTTTGCCTTTCTTTAAGGTAATTTGAAAACACAACAAATTTTGCTGGTCGGATGAAGCGGATAAAGCCTTTAATGGCATAAAGACTTATTTGCAAAGCTTACCCACTATAGTCTCACCTAACCCTGAAGAAACACTATTGCTATACCTAGCAGCTTTGAACAATGTGGTCAGCCTGTGTTAATCGTTAAACGAGATCAAATTCAAAAACTCGTTTATTATGTAAGCGAAGTTTTATACGGACCTAAGGAGCGATACCCTTAGGTTCAGAAATTACTTTATGCTTTATTAATGGCTTCTAAAAAATTGAGATATTATTTCCAATCATATCAGATTACAATAACATCCTCTTTTATATTGTGACGTATTTTACATAACCAAGATGCAACAAGTCGGATTGCTAAGTGGACAGTCAAACTTGGGTCATTTGATATCCATTTCGTAGCCCGAACAATAATAAAATCCCAAGTTTTAGTAGATTTCATCGCTGAATAAACGAATAATGAATCCTCTATACAAGAGGACAACATTGATACCGACTAGTGGAAACTATATTTCGATGGTTCTCGAGAAATAAAAGGCTCGGGGGCTAGTATTGTATTGATTACACCTCAAGGCGACCAGCTAAAATATGTAATCCAAATTTGTTTCCCCGCTACCAATAATGTAGCAGAGTATGAAAGTTTTCTAGCTAGGCTTCGAGCAGCAAAATCTCTTAGATTTCATTGGCTAGTTGTGGTGGGCGATTCGCAATTGGTCGTAAATCAGGTTAGCAAGGAATACAGGATGTTCGATGAGATAATGATTCACTACATGGATGAAGTGAGGAAATTGAAAAAATATTTTAGTCATTTTGAAGTCCAATATATACCATGAAAAGACAATATCTTAGTAGACCAGTTATCAAAACTGGGTTCCTCACGATCATCTGTTCTAATTGGTGTATTTCTTGAATATCTGTCTAAACCTTCTACCTTCTATAGACACATCCATAGAGTAATCCCTAACTAGAGATGAGGTTGGAATCCTTGAGCAGAATTTAGATTGGGCTAAACCATTTAAAGTCTATCTAGAAAATAGGACACTGCCTGAGGATATTCACAAAAAAGACAGATTAATTCGAAAGGTGCGAATGTATAAAATTCTCGACAATACCCTATTAGAAAGGGCACACATGGTCTTCTCATGTGATTTATAACCCAAGAACAAGGAAAAATATTGTTAAATGAGATACATGGGGGTTTGTGTGGAGCCCATGCTTCATATAAGACACTGGTCGGTAAAACTTTCTGACAAGATTTTTATTGGCCAACTATTTTGCACGATTCCATGCATCTTGTGAAAACTTACGAGCAATGTCGATTTCATACTTGACAAGTACATTTATCTACTAATCAACTGCAAGTCATACCTTTGTCATGGACATTTTCGACGTGGAGAATTGATATAGTAGGACCTTTACCAAGAGCAACTAACAGATTCAAATTCTTATTTGTTGCACTTGACACATTCATAAAATGGATGCCGAGCCTATAGTATCTATTACAGTGCAAGCTGCGAAGAAATTCTTTGTGAAAAATATAATCACTAGATTTGATGTACCTAGTAGACTAATTATTGATAATGGATCACAGTTCATTAGTAGTCTGTTTCAAGATTATTATGATGAAATAATTTGTTATGCTTTAGTCACTCATGTAAGATTAAGGATAACCGACTAGAGGGGGGTGAATAGGAGGTTTCTAAATTTTTACTCTAATTGCAATTAATAAAACCACTACGCTAGAATTGCAATTATGGCAATTTACAACCAAATTTTCTAGTGATCACTAAGCATTCTAACAATTCAAGTATGAGCAAAAGATAGTTTTAAGCACAAATGATATACTCAAATTGCTAGAAATATAAATTGAGCACAATAATGATAAATGCAAATCACAAGAGAATGAGACATAAAATTTTATCCCGTGGTCTCAGAGACTTGTCGATCTCTCCTAATCCATGTTGAGGTGACTTAAACAACTTCAAGCTACCTCCAACCTCTTGAGTTTTTCTCGATCACTATGGTAGTTCTTCTTTACTCTGAATAGGTGAACTCTGGCATTCACAACTTGTCGGGAATTCTCACAACCTCCTTTGAGAAGCTCACCGCGCACAAACGTCTCCAAGTCGTTTAGTTGGCGGCAACCTCCAAGAGTAATAAACTTTGACGGTCGCTTGAGGTGAATCAAGTGTCTAAATGGCTCAATTTAAAACTCTCACTTGATTTTCACTCAACTACTCCTCAAATATGAAATTAATGTACTTGAGTAGAAGAGATGCACACTAGAGTTTAGGAATATGCAATAGAAATCCAAGAGTTGATCTATGCGTTGTATGTGGGGGTGTATTTATAGCCTTCATCAATTCTCCTAAACGTTACTACCAAACCCCTGAAAAATTCAGGCCGACACTACCGCCCATCTAGGGCCAGTACTGTCGGTCTTAGGTCCAACGATCGACTGTAGGCATTAAATGCACTAATAGACTAGCCGTTACCCTGAGGTTGGCAACTACCGCCCATGTGGGGCCGGTAGTGCTGGCCAAGCGGTAGTACCCCCCCATGGGGTCAGTAGTGCCAACTGAGCTGATCTCAAAAACACCCTCTTTTGGAATAAAACTACTAGCCCTAGGGTCAGCACCACCGGCCAAGCGGCAGTACCGCCCTACCATGGGCGCTAGTGCCGGCCAATATGGGTGAAAATGTTTTTCAATTTTTTTATCCAAAGTGAAAATAATCATTATATGAATATTTATTGAGCCATTTTCATTAAAAGCACATCAAGCTACTAATCAAGAGTCCATCTTAATAGTACAACACCTATTCTAGAAATCCGACCTTTCTTCAAAACACTAAGATCGGTAAAAGCTATGAATGGTCCTTAAACTTATACCTTTGTTCTTTTGCTTGACTCATCTATCTTCTTTTGCTTCAATTTCATGCCCCATCATGCTCCAAATCCGAAATCAACCTGTTTTTTAAACATTCTCAATGAAATATTAGTCCCTTAATCATGATTGTCATTGATTACCAAAACTAATACAAATTTTAGGGGCCTAGATGCTTTCAATCTCCCTTTTGGTAATCGATGCCAATCTTTTGCATGAAAAAATGATTTGAAATTGTTTTTGAGTATGCAACAAGCATGATGTGTTGTATACTCAAGAATTTTATTTTAATAATATTTATTTAGTTACTCCCCTAAAGATGTGTATATGAGTGAAGCAATTATATTTTACACATAAAAAATGAGAATTTTGGCAAAGTTACCTTTATATATTGAGACCGCGAATAGTCAAGATGTGAGCAATATGTATATAAAATAATATATGAGCAATAAAACATAAATAAGACATACAAAGATAAAAATTTGAGAATACGACAAAAGATTCAATTACACAAACACCCACAAGCATCCACAAGAACATCCAACATCAAAAACACATAGTATAGGGTTCATTAGCTTACATAGAGATATATTTATAAAATTAAAGCATAAGATAATCATTAGTCTTCGATCTTCATCTTCTGTATCTTCTTTGTAAAATTAAAGCATAAGGTAATCCTTAGTCTTCGATCTTCATCTACAGCATCTCTCTCCTTTTTCATCTTTTCTCCCCCTTTGGCATCAAATACCAAAAGAGGGGTCTTCATTATCGCCTAGGAGGGAGAAGGAGTACCACTGCCATGGCCACGAACGCCTTGAGCACGAACAAGAACAAGCTCATCTCTAAGATAATCTACCTGCTCACTGTCACAGTCCAAATGTGTGAGACCCCGGATCGGCTACCCGGAATCTCCTGTGTATTTTTGTATTAGTCCCAGATCAAGAGCTAGTACACACGGTCACAAAGGATGAATCATTACCTAACGAGCGTAAGTAATAACATAAATATAAAGTACCAGCCACATGGCTATTTATTACATCTCTCGGTCACATGACCAGAGTTCACAGCAGCGGAAACAAATAACAAAAAGATAAAACCCAAAAGACACCACAAGCGACGACTAGGAGCGTGCGCATAGTTATCTTGGCGATCTTCAATGAACTCCTCGTCACAGAACTCACTGTCTTCGATCAGTATCTTGGTAATTCTCGATAACAAAATTTGTGTAGCATGTGTGTACAAACGTACTCGCATAAGTCTGAGAAATTATGCAACATGTAGGGCTTTCCAAGGAAGGCTTATTGGGTTCTTTTGCATAAAGCTAAGTTTCATCAAACCATACTTAATAATAATTTTCACAAAACACATTTTAAACAATTATTTTAACAATTGAATTATTTAATATTCTAGTGAAGATTCTATCCACCATCACTAGTATAAAGGCTCTATCCGCCACATTTAAAAGATTAAGATAAACCAACTCATGACTCTATCCGTCATGATCAAAACAGTTCCATCTACCGATTGGCTCAATCGCCAACAAAACATCCGAGAGTTCTAACCACTCCCGAATCCAAACAAAACATCGATTATTTTAAAACCAAAACCAAGTCTGCCAGTATGAAAGCATTCTTTGCTTTGCCCTTGACCGTAGGCATGGCTATTCGAATAGTTTTAACTCTGCAGAGGTGTATAGCTTTACCCACAAGACATGATATTCTCTTGATGCCAAGCTATTAACACACTTCCTTAGGTGTGCCGGCAGAGATATCATGACAAGGCCTTTACAATGTATACGCCTAACCCGACCCACCCGCTGAGGTTGTAGGGTCGAGGATGCGCCTAGAGGGGGGGTGAATAGGCGTTTATAAAAATCGATCGCTCACTAAACAATCGCTCTAATTCAACCCCTATGTCAAAACCTAATCAAGAGTAATGCGGAAGCGATAACGCGGTTTTGACAATTAAAGCCTAAATCAACTAGGCTCACTAGTGCACTAACTAAATTAAGTCTCTACACTAGAATTGCTAAATTGATCAACTGAATAATACTAGCAATTCTAATTCAAGCAATTGATAAATATTTAATAATGTAAAGTGCTTGAATATAAATGAGACAAGAGACAACCGATATTTTTCCGTGGTGTTAGGAGACTTGCGGCCTCCCCTAGTCCACGTTGAGGCTAGCCCGACCACTCGGACCGGCCCCGCCGAGCACCGCCTCTTTCCACTAGTCGTGGTTTTTCACGCTATGCGCGAGGCTCAACCCGAACCTTCACAAACTTGCCGGGCTTTCACACCTTGAGAGCTCACAAGACGACGCCCACGCCGTCTAGAGTCGGTAACCTCCAAGAGTAACAAGCCGCTCCTTCGCTTGAACTTCAGGGCACAACAAATGCGCTCCTCGGTGATCACCAAGTGCAACACATGCACAAGGACCTCACTCAAGTGCAACACATGCACAAGAGCCTCTCAAACCCACTCCTAATTGCAACACATGCAATTAGTTCACTCTTAGCTCAAGAACCAATTTAGAGTGTGCAACACATGCAACACCTCTCCCAAATACTCACACAAGAGCCAAAACCCTTCACAATAACACAAAGATTCTGCCCCCCAAGGTCCCCTTTTATAGCCCACAAGGAAAACTAGCCGTTGGGGTCGAAATGGGCGAACAGAACTTTCAGGTCCGGACCGCCTCGGCGATCCGACCTCCTCATAGGGCAGCGGTCGACTTCTTCGATTACAGACTGACGGACGCGACCAAGACGGCGGCGGATCAAGACGCCTGCCGCAGACAAGAAGCCGAGCGGTCGCACCGCCAGTTCAAAGCCAGCAAAAACCGAAATCAGCTCCTCTAGGAAAAACGCGCCGCCGGAAAGATCGGCCGACCGCCGGCTCGGTCGACCACCCGCTTCGGCGGTAAAACCCACAAAGCACACTCTCGAAATTAGCACGCCGAGGCCGGTCCGCCGCCGTCCGGTCACACCGGACCCGCCCGGCCACACCTCCTCAGCCACAACTCGGATGCACCTCAAGACCGGTCACACCGCAAGCCTCTCGGTCAGACCACTCGTCCGGTCCAACCGATGGACCTCCGGTCCAACCGCCCAACAAAATCAGCAAACACCCCTATGGTTGGTCGCACCACACGACGATTGGTCGCACCACAATTAGGGTTGGTCACACCGCTCAACCATTGGTCACACCGCTCAACCATTGGTCACACCACATGACGATTGGTCACACCACATGACGATTGGTCACACCACACAATTCTGGATTTTCGCGCAAAATCATTTCCGACAAACTAGAAACCATTCCTTGAGCCAATAAATGATCAACACATGATCATACACACGTGCAAAACACATTTGCACCAATTTAGCTCATGCTCAAAGAATTCAACCGAATTGCGAAAAACACATTTCGCAAATCAACACCGAACTTATGCGATCAATCCTCTAGCCATGTAAGGATCAACACATGACCCCGACACTTTGCAAAACACATTTGCAAATGCCAACACATGCTCTAGGATCGAAACACATAATTCCAACGTTCATCTGCAAAACACATTTGCGCCAATTAACCAACTCCAAATAGCGAAAACACATTTCACCAAAAGCCAACTCAAGAACTAAACCAAATCAACCGTATGAGCTCTCTACTTGCAACACATGCAAGCCTCTAGCCTCATACAACCACACAAACACTAAATCATGCTTGAACTCTCTCCTTTGCAACACATGCAAAACTTAGCTCCAAACAGCGCCACGGTTTTAGAAAGATGTTTTACGAAACCAAAACGTGAAGCTTCAACTAATGCAACACATGCAAAAGTGAACTCCACGCAAAAGCCAACGCATTAGCTTATCCTATTTGCAACACATGCAAATCAAAGCATAATGCGAAAACCAAATGCATATACTCTTTCATCTTTGCAACACATGCAAATCAGAGCATAATGCAAAACAACCAAGCATAGGCTTAACACATTTGCAACACATGCCAAATGGTTAACCTATATGCAAAAACCAAATCAAATAAGATTTGAGCTTGAGTGAACGCGGGATTGAGATCACCAACACATGATGAAGCTCAAGCGAAAGAGGCAACCCCTCTTAATAGTACGGCGATAAAAGAACTAGACTCAAAGACTACAAAAGTCCTTAGCCTATCTAGTTATACCTTCGCACACAACAATCCTTTGGGGTCTTTATGATCTTCACTTAAGCTCCCGGGATTATCACTCTTCTTTTCTTGGGATCCATCCTTGACGCCCATCAACTTATGATGTCGTCCTTGTCCCGCTTTTCCTTCATCTCATCCATCTTTGGACCTAACTCAATCACAACTCATAAAACTTGTTAGTCCAAGATGCATGGTTGTCTCAATTATCTCTCGCACTCCATTAACACATAATGGATGCCTTTAGATCAATTGAGCACAACCTAAATCAATTGAAATGATTGTATGTGTGTCTTAAGTATAATAATGCAACACATGCTTAATTATACTTTAGAGCTATCCATTTGTCCTTAATTAATCACAAAACACCATCAACACATGATGAAGTGTTCTTTAATGATTAACAAGACAAATGAACTCAATTTAAATTATCATTTAAATTGACTCTTCGTTAGAGTGTGAACTCCCTAAATATGTGCATCCATGTAATATATGGATTGGGAAACATGATGCACATTTTGTGGTTAAGTTAACGGGGATATCCATACTTTAACTTGACTCCAAAGTACGCAAATAATACTACGATGAATACGCATACATACCTTGGGTTTTCCATTTTTCAATGCGATGAGACTAACCAAAGATATTCTAAATAAACAAGTTAGTCTCGATACAAGATTTGTCATTAATAATAATATCGCATTAGGGGATAATCTTAATACTAGATTTGTCATTAACAATAGATTAGATTTGTCATTAACACTAAAACCACAACTAATGATGGTTGAACTTACAGAGGTTTCACCGCTGTTAGGGTTCCATCCACCCAGTACAGAAGCCCCCTCTTGCGCCGTGTGGGAAATACGACTTGCCTCCATTCGGCACCCACATTCCACCAATTAGCGAGTCTAAGTTAGGTTTCTACAAATTATTCAGCCAGGTCGTACCCATTATAGACATGTGGTTACACGATAATGCTTAGAATGGACAGTCATAAGCGTCGGTCCTTAAATTGATTAGGGCGACTTTCACAAACCAGAACCAGTGCTCCACCCGCACCCACCCAACAAACCATTCCGCCCTAATCTAAACCATTTTTATTTTATTTTTATTTTGCAATCACAGCAGCAAGAACCTTGCTACAATTTTGTTAAAACACACTTTAACAATATTTTTAAAACAACCCATCCATAGATATTTTAATCAATTCCGCAACTAAGCTCATCTAACGCACTAAATAAAGTATATCACAACCTAATATGATCATGATATATCACAACAACCTAGGGTTACAAATAAGCAGAGATTTCAATATCAAGGTGGTAATAACAATTCGGATTAACTACCAACCTATATTTAACATCATCTTTATGTAAATAGCAATGCATGTTGTAAAACTTTTGTAAAGCATTTGCAAATCATGGGATCAACGTGCGTCAAGGAGACTTGCCTTCGTCGATGAAATGCGTCGAGTTGTTCTGAAGGTCTTCTCCTTCGTCGGTGACGACGACTGCTTCTTCAACTATGCGCAAAACGGTGCACGAAATGAATAAAATAAAATAAATAGAAACTAAAAATTATAATAAAAATACTGGTAGATAGAGGATGAATTTAGAAATTTGAATCACTCGATTCGGAGTTACGACGGAGGAGAAACAATTGTTTGAATTCTGTCGGATTGGAAAAATGAAAAATCGGGAATATTCTTTTGGCATCTTTTCTTTTTCTCCATTTTCTGATTTCTCTCCCTCACTTACAAGCGGGTCCAACCTATCATTGTGTCTTGGCCTTCTTCTCAAAGTGTTTGTGTCTGAGAGAGCAAGCCATAGGAGCCATGGAGGAGCCCAAAGGGAGAAAGGGGCTTGCCTAGCCAAGGGGGATGGCGCCCGCCAGGAGAGGCAGCTACTTAAATAATGGGTAGTGTGGCAGTGATGTGACGAGCGGGCGGGCGGCCTTGTGGCAGCGATGGCGGCAATGGCGAGACAGCGGCAAAGCGGCGTGGGACGCCGGAGGGCATGCGATGGTGGTGTGGCGGGAGGATGGCGAAGCAGCGGTTCCTGAACAGGATCTACGGCGACATAGCAATGATGACCCCAAACAAATACAAAAATTTTGGAGCGCGCATTCACAAAGAGGGAGTGAGAACCGCGTAGAGCTCAACGAGACGAATTTGACGGTGTGATCGGATTTGAGAGGTGCTCACCGAATCAAAAGTAATTGGCGAAGAACGGAGCTCCAAACAGAAATCTAAACTGCGAAATTCGTCGCCGTCCTGCAACGAAATGTGAAATTGGTTGAGGGCTTTTGATCATGACGACGACGCGCATGCCTTGATGTAGACGGATTTGGATTTGGCTTACTGGTTCACGAGATGACACGATGTTGTCCACCGCGGACGTTCGGCGACGGTTTTTGCACTATTCTGGAGAGATGGTGTAGGGAGGCTGTGAGGGGAAGTGAGCACGGGGTAGAGGGCACCGGAATGAAGATGTGAGAGGTGGTAGAGCGCAGTTTCGAGTTGAAACGGCCAAGTTATTGAGGTTTGAGTGCAAAACGGTTTCTAGTCAATTAATCAAATTCCGTGGGTTAAAGGATGAATGGTCATGGGGAATGGGTTCTCCTCGTCTCCCTCTTGAGAAAAATTTCTAAAAATACCAGAGAATATTTGGAACCCAATAAAATTGGTTTCACTGAATTTGGATGAATTTTGGAATTTAAACAATTCTAGGACGAATATACTGAATTTGATGAAAGGCCGCGAGAGATAAAATAGCAAAGAGATTCCAAAAATCTTGAGAAAATTCCTAAAAATGTTTTGGAATATTTGGAACCTAATGCAATAGGTTTTGAGATTTTTGGAGCATTTTGGAATGTAGGTGAAATTTCGGGTAAGAACCGAAATTCCGAATTCCGACTTTTGCGGACGGTGATGGAATGAATTCCGAATTTGGAAGGATATGGATGCCAGGTTAAATATAACACCGAGGAAGATCCAAATTTTGAATTTAATTATTTTAAATTAGCTTTTAGCAGAAACCCGAAATTGGGGATGTTACAAAATGAGCTCTCACCTCTTGTACCAAGGCTCGAGTCTTAACTTGGTACCGATGCTCCTCATCAAATCTACTCGTGATGCTCGAGGAGAGAGCCGTGAACTATGCCATCATGTCGTGGCGCAGAGAGTCAATGCTGGAGGAGAATGCATCCTGAGATGCAACGTGAGAGGCCTGAGGTACGTCCTGGGGGAAGTGGGTATGTCCTGAGCCTCCTGCTACTATTGCTGTTGTACCTGATGACCAACTACCTGAGGAGGAGCCCCTTAGGGCTTGTACTGCTTGTGTGTGAATCCACACCCTCTGTTATAACCAGCCTGCATGATGATGAGCTTCATAATATAGGGGCCAAAGTAGATACTCTTACCCTGCTCCCTCGCTGATTGGGCTATCTCTCTCATGATGAAGTCTACCACATCAAATTTCTCTCGATGCAATATTTTGCTAATCACATTCCAGGCATATCCTCTAATATCATCAAAGTTACCACTTTTGGGATAAATGGTAACTCTATCAATTCAATTCACCAAACTCGCCTGTGGGAGAATTCTTGCCAACTTCCCTAGCCTCCTTACATTTGCCGCTAGATCATAAAACTCCAATTGTTGAGTGACATTGAAAGGCCTCTCATGATGGATATTAGGATATCCACTGTGATATATGCCAAGAGCTTGCTCAAACTCATCCTTGGTAGCCACATAATCTCTGGAGCCTGTCATCCATGAGATCAAGTCATATGAGTTAGGGATGTACAAGATGGCGTAGAACTGATGTCGACGATCGGGATCGCCAACCGCAGAAATGAAAAGGGGGTTAGTGATACTAGGGACCCGAGCTGAGCTTTGCTCAACGGAGGAACGGATTCGACGTGCTGGTGTCGGAGCAAGGCGACAACGAGCGTGACATGGGGATTTATACTGGTTCGAGCCCCTATGAAGGTAATAGCTCTACTCCAGTTGCCTTGCGGCGGTGATCTTTTCTACTCTCGAGTACAGGGGTGTGTTACAGCTCAAGTTCAGCAATGACGATGTCTAAGGCTCGAACTCTGGTGCGGTGTCCCTCAGGTTGCGCCATCCATAGCCTTATATCCTCCCTACCTGTAACGGACGGGAGAGATTCCCGGGGTAGTGGTCTTCATGCGTGTTGATGGCCGCGAAGAATAATCCGGACACCAGCAAGACGCCTACCTCGATTCCACAATCCCACGCCTTGGTAACCGCCGAGTAAACGCATGTTTCGGCTTTCCAGGGGACGTTGTCCGAACAAGAGCCAGCCCGAGCCCAAGGTCGTGCGCGGCTCAAAACGGTCCAGGTCGTGGTCGAAGTAGCCGAGCTAGGGAGCTCCGTTGACCGTGCGCTGACCGGCCAAGGGTCTCCCAGCCCTCGTCAGCCAGCCCCCGAGGCTCAAGGTCGAAGAAGACACCTGGAACGACCTCGAGCCTCACTTCGCGGATGCACGGAAAAAGCTTCCGTAGGTCTTGAACCCTTGGCCGAGGTTGGGCGGAGAGCACGAAGGAACCTTGCCGACACTGGCGACCTTCGAACTTCAGTCTTTGATACGGATGCAAACGGCCAGCAGACACCTGCGACGCCTCGAGCCCGTGGCCTAGGCCTTAATTGCGCCTGTCGAATCATGGCTAGCGCGCCTTTTGAGACGCCGTGGAATGGATTAGCGACGACGCAGCTTATAAATCCGAGTCCACAGTGACTGTTGAAAAAACTCCCAATCTTGCACTCTTCATCTTCTAGCCTTCTTCCTGAGCAAGTCTCTCTCTCCCTTTCCCTCGACTAAGCCCGCAACGATCGCTATGGCCAAGTTTGGGAGGAGCACAATGTCGCCAGCGAGGATGAGGGATCTCGAGACCCTGGGGTTGTTGGACCCGGTAACATGGCGGTTGCTGGGCGGCGAGACCGAGCCGCATCCCAGGGACGACGAGATCATCTGCACCGAGCATTATGCGCTCTTCGGCCTGCGGACCCCAGAGAGCGAGTTCATGGCGGACATCCTCTCTAGTTGCGAGATCAAGCTCATCAACCTGGTGCCGAATTCCATTCTCCTTCTCGCCATCTTCTCCCACCTGTGTGAGGGGTTCCTAGGAATCCTTCCCACCCCCTCGCTCTTCTTCTGGTACTTCAGCATCTTCCGCTCCGGGAAGGATCCCGTGGTTGGGTGCCTCTATTTCCGGCTGCGGACGGGGATCTCGTGGGCCTTCCCTAAGATCCACGCTCGGGACTCCCTTGGCCCGTGGACCGAGCGGTGGTTCTACCTGAAAATGGGGAACACGGCGCGCTGACGTATGAGGGAGCCCCCGTCACCGGGAAGAAGGAGACCCCGGAGGCGGATGACCTCGAGACCGACGAGGAGGCCATCACCGTCATACACATCTGCGCTACGAGCGGCCTCACCGGGCAGGCAATCGCCAACGACTTCCTGCGGAACCGGGTGTCCCCTCTATGGAGGAGGTTGCACCCGTTCTTCGAGATAAGGGGGCGTGACGACTTGACCCGAGAGGGCACATCTGGTAAGCCTTTTTCATCTTGAAGCCTTCCTCGAGCTCGACCTTGGGTCTTCTTTGATGGTCATTTTCCTTGCAGCGCCGAAGGAGTCCTGGGTCGCCGCTAGAATGAACGAGATGTTCGGGAAAGGGCGCACAACTACGTCATCGACGCCTCGTCTCCGAAAAATGTACTCGCCGTCGGAGCCGAGGTAAGCCATCCGACCAAGCCTCTTGATTTGAGTGTCTATGGTGCCCTCCTTAAGCCTTGCGCTGCCAAGACCACCGGGGAGTTGTTCGAGACAGCGGGAGGATGCTCCATTTTTGGCGGGGCAAAAGAGCAAAAGGGAAGAAGAGGCCTCCCACAGTCGCGAGAGGAAGCCAGAGGTGAAGAAACCCCACATCGAGTGGGGTGACCATGTGACAGTAAGGATTCCCAGTCGAGCCCCGCCTCATGCTGCGTCTTCTTGTCGCTGACACGCTCTCCTCGCGAAGCAGAGGCGCGCCGCCACTAAGACCTCAGGGCCTCAGTCGGCCCAGGGGTCCCAAGGTCAGGGACCCAGGACCACCGCCGCGGGTGACGTGGAGCCAGCACGGGTTCTAAGGTCCCAGTCGAAGGCCAGCTGAAGCGCCCCTCCGACCGACTGGGCAAGACCCTCGCCAGCCCTCAGCGAGGCGAAGGCTGACGACCCAGGTAAGCCCTCGGTTTCTCGTTTTGCTCTGCCCCCTTCACATCCTTTTGGCTTAGAGTCTGTTCTTGATCGCAGACCTTGGCGCTGAGCTCAAAACCCGCCGTGTGTGATGGTTGTTGTCGGGGTGAGCTCGAGTCGAGGAGGAGGAGAACGTCTTCGTCTTGGCCTTGCCCGCCCCTCGGGCGAGGCGTAATCCTCTGGACCCCAGCTGGGCCCGCCGGCGATTTCGACCAAGGGTCGGCGATCCAGACGAGCGGTGAACCACCATGACAGTGAGGACCGACACCGTGGCGGGCCTTGCCGCTGCCACGACCCCCAGGTCGTCACGGAAGAAGGTGCGGGCGCCTTGGCGCACCCACTGAGTGTCGAGCCCGCCCGACCACGGCCCGGCTTAGGCCGAGGTCGGCGCGAGGAGCTGCCTGGCGCCCAACCGCAGCCACGTAGAACCAAAGGCTTGCCCGCCCACGGTTGCATCGGCGTTGAAGTCGTGGCACCCTGTGCCCTTGATGTTGACAGCGCCACTGAAGATCGCGCGGTGGATCGCGGATGCTCCCTTAGTGCCGGGTGGATTTGAGCCACGACCACGGAGGTCGGTGTTCTTCGCGAGCCCACCCGGTGACCCCGAGCCCCTGGGCGGCGGAGAACGCCAAGTCGCCAGCGGCATGGCGCCGAAGTTCTAACGATGCCAGAAGTTGAGGTCGACACTGTCCCGCAAACATCGGGCGACGAGCGTGAAGAGTTCACCGCAGGCGTGCGTTGAAGCTGTCTTCGTGAGGTAAGGACCCCTCGCGCATCTGCGCAAAGACGTTAGCCCGAGCTCTCTTTCGCTTCTCTTATTTGGACCACCTTTTACGCCACGAAGGCGATCATTGCGTCTCCCAAGGACTACAAGGCCTTCATGAGCACGCCGACGTGCTGAGGGGCATCCTGAACGTGGTGGAGGCGCGGGAGGTCGAGCGCTCCAAGTTCATTGAGACCCTGGAAGTAGAGCAAGAAGAGGCCGAGCAGAGGGCCAAAGAGCTCGATGACCTGCGCCAGGCGATGAAGGCGCAGGAGGTTGCCCACGCGGCCTAGCTCGAGCAGGCCAAAGCCACTGAGCGTGACCACGCCTACATGGCCATCGAGCAAAAGCGCGTGCGGTCAGCCAAGGCGCTCGAAACCGAACGGGCCAAGGTCGAAGAGCTGGTGAAGGCCGTCACGGAGCAAGCGTCTTCCTCAGCGAAGGCGTCCCCCGAGCTTGAGGCCAAGGTCCTGGAGCTTGAGGAGAAGCTTGGGCGAGCCAGCCAAAGCGGCCAAGAGCGACAGCCCAACTCCGGACGACGGTATTTGTCTTGCAGATGCCTCCAAGGAAGCCCTCCAGTATCAAAGCGAGCTGTCGACCCTAAGGGCTAAGGTCGCCGAGCTCGAGCAGGAGAAGCTTGCCCGCGAGGTGGCCGATCTGTAGATAGACCTCGGCCGCATAACCTGTAAAAAACACTAAGACAAAATATTTTTAATAGGGCTATACTTCTTTTGGGGACATCAAACGCATCATGTTTCATGTTTCTTTGGTCGAGGATATTTGGTGCACGCCTCTTTTGCCCTTAGATATGCACTTTAGGTCGCTCGCCGGTGGTATGCCCTCATCCAGCCCCCATTGGGTCCAAGGTCGAGCAACGCCGGCCTTGGGCACAAGATGTAGACGCTAGCAAACGACTACGACCTGCAAAGTCGAGAAAAGGTCCGTAGGGGGAGTAAACGTGATAAAAACGAGCTTGTTAGTGAAGGTCATGCCCAGACTAACATGCGATTCCTGACCACGACCTTTCGCACTGCTCAACGGTTCAAACTGCGAGGCTTTTTGCTCGAGCCCGAGCACAGGAGGAGCTGGATTGCGAAGAGATTCGGCTTACGTTCAGCTCGACCACTGGGGGTGAACATTAAGCTCGCGACATTCAGACTGAGAGCGAGTGCACGTTGTACGTAGGTCGTATTCAAAGAAGTCTCAAACAAAAAGCGACAGAATGCACACCAAAAAAGGAAAAAGTGTAAAGGGCGAGAATTGAAGAACAGTTATATTGAAACTTAAGGTGTAGGGATTACACATAAAATTTCTGAAGCTGATCTATGTTCCACGAGCTAGAGAGCTCTCTGCCATCGGGCATCGCTAGCCAGTAAGCCCCCGTGCGATCTGTTGAAACGACTACTGAGGGGCCCTCCACCGCGAGGATAACTTGTTGTGTTGGGCCGAGCCCTGAATTAAGTCTTAGGGCTAGGTCCCCAACAAGGAGCTCCTAGGTCGCACTGCCGATCGAGACGCATGTCTCTGAAGAGCTTGTAGGTAGTGCGTTGATCGTGGCGGTGCACGCATCTTACTTCTTCTGCGAGGTAAGGTCGAGAGACGCTCGTGCTCGAAGTCGACTTGGTCGACCAAGTCGACTCTGGCGAGCCAACAGAACCTCGGGAGGCGGGATGGCGATGCGAACACAAGCTAGAAGGGTGTGGACCCTGTTGCTCAGCTGACTGTGGTACGAATAGACCATAAGACAGTGGGAAGTTCGTCCACCCAGGTCTTTCCATAACGTTCGAGCTCATCTGAAACTCATTTCTTGACGCCCTGGACGATTTGTCCGTTAGCGCGTTCTGCTGCTCCATTGCTCTGAGGGTGAGCCACTGAAGCGAAGCACACTTTGATGCCGAGGTCCTCGCAAAACTCCTGGAACAACTCACTGGTAAATTGCGTACCATTGTCAGTGATAATTTTGCATGGAACCCCGTACCTGGTGACCACGAACAAGCGAAAAAACCGGACAGCCGCCCGAGCAGTTATGGTCGAGACCGGTTCAGCTTCTATCCACTTAGTAAAAGTGTCAACAGTAATGAACAGGAACTTCTTACCCCCGACCGCTTGAGGAAAAGGGCCGAGGATGTCCAGCCCCCACGTCGAGAAAGGCCAAGCGAGCGGGATGGTCTGCAGCCAGCGGGCGGTGATGCGACTTCAGGCGTGGAGCATGCTCGGCGGTAGCGAGACGATGTCGCGGCATCTTGAAGCGCCGTTAGCCAATAATACCCCATGCGGAAGGCCTTGCCGACCATAAATCTGTATGAAGAGTCGCTCCACGAGGCTCGAGTGGATGTCATTTAACGTACTTACCTCCTCCGTGGTGACGCACCTTGTTAGTACTCGGACACATTCCGCTGTAGAGCTTCCCTCGCAGCGTATACAAACTCGCCCACGCTGATCCTACTCCTTCGGCGGGTCGGGCGGTAGGTCGCCTTTGCAAGGAAATTGTGAATAGGCTCGGCCGAGAGGAATACCTTCGACCACGGCGAGCAAGACCTCTTGATCGGAATCGAGGGCTGCTAAGCGTCTCGAGATGACATCGGAGGGATCTCGTCGGAGGAGGAACCGAGCTTGGAGAGGAAGTCGGCCTTTGGAGTTGTCCCTTTGGAGTCGTGCTTGAGCTCCAGGTTCCGAAACCACCTCTCCATTTTGCGCACCTCGGCAAGGTACTTTGCCATCGAATCTCCCGAGCACTGGTACTCCTTGTTGTACTGATTGATGACGAGCTGGGAGTCGCCCTTTACGACCAACCGTCTCACGCCCAAAGCTTTGCAAGCTCGCAGGCCCGCCAAGAGAGCTTCGTACTCTGCCACATTATTGGTCGCCGGAAACCCAAAACGAACCACGTACCTCAATTGATCGCCGCGCGGGGTAAGAATAAGGATTCCAGCCCCCGAGCGCTTGAAGGACCTCGAGCCGTCAAAGAACATGATCCAGGGCTTCTCTTCCTCGACCTCGAGCTCGGGAGAGGGTTGCGACGTCTGCTCGACCACGAAGTCGGCGAGCACTTGCGATTTGATGGCCGTGCGAGCTACAACCTGGACGTCAAATGCTGCCAGCTCCATAGCCCACTTGGTGATTCGCCCGCCGCCTTCCGGGTTCCTTAAGATGTCCCCGAGCGAAAAGTTGCTCGGGACGACCACAGAGTGCACCTAGAAGTAATAACGAAGCTTGCGTGAAGCCATTAGGAGAGCATACAGCAGCTTTTGTACTCATGGGTAGCGCTCCTTCGGCCAGGCAGACTTGGCGACATTATAGATCGGGTCTTCTTGTGATCCCCTTCGACCACCAAGGCAAGATCGACGGCTTGGGTGGTGGCCGCAAGGTAGAGCAGCAACCTCTCTCTAGGCTACGGAGTCGTGAGTAAGGGTGGGGTTGACAGGTATACCTTCAACTCGTCAAAAGACCGCTGCTCCTCTGGAGTCCACTCGAAGCTCCCTTGTTTGCGCAGAGCTATGAAGAATGGGAGCCCACGCTCGCCGAGCTCGAGATGAATCTGCTGAGGGCGGCCATGTGGCCGGTGAGGCTCTACACCTGCTTGACTGAGGTCGGGGGCGCCATCTTCTCGATCGCCTCGATCTTTTCCGGGTTCGGGCCAACCCCCGAGCCCCCAATCATGTAACCGAGCACCTTCCCCGACGCAGCGCCGAACACGCATTTCTCGGGGTTGAGCTTGATCTTGTGTCTGTTCAGATTGGTGAATGTTTCCTCGAGGTCCCGAACGTGGTCGCCTTCGGTGGGGCTCTTGACGATGATGTCATCCATGTAGACCTCAAGGTTTCGGCCGATTTGGGGGTCGAACGTCTTGGTCATCAGACGCTGAAACGTGGCTCCAGCATTGCGCAGACCAAACGACATGGTCGTGTAGCAATAGGTGCCGAACGGTGTGATGAACGACGTCTTGCTCTCGTCGTCGACGGCCAGCTTGATCTGATGGTACCCCAAATAGGCATCCAAGAATCTTAACATCTTGGCGTTCGCAGTGGAGTCGACGATCTGGTCGATGCGCGAGAGCGGGAAGTTGTTCTTCGGGCAGGCCGAGTTCAACCCCGTGTGGTCTACGCACATCCTCCACTTTCCGCCCTTCTTACGGGCGATGACGGGTTGGCCAACCATTGAGTAGTCGATCTCGCGAATGAAGCCGGCCTTCAACAGCTTGTCAAGGTTCTCCCTGATGATCGCGACTTTCTCGGGAAAGCGATGTAACCGCGCGACGGGGGCGGAATCGGGCGACTGCGGCTTGTGCTCGATCACCTCCCTCAGGACGCTGGGCATGTCCGCTGGCTCCCAGGCGAATATGCCCTTATTGGCGAGGAGGAATGTGACGAGCTCGAGTTCCTATTTGGAACTCAGCTCGGCCGAGACATGGATACACCTGGTCGGGTCACCTTCCTCGAGCGGCACAGCCTTCGTCGCCCCGCTGGGCTGGATCGCCGCCCTCTGACGAGCGTTCTTCACCGTCGCCTCCGGGCCTCGCTGGGGTAGTATGCCGGCAAGGGCCAAGGCCTTGGTCTCGCATCCATGTGCCGCCTGCAGATCGCCCCGCACGGTTATGACGCCGTTGGGACCGGGCAGCTTCATACACCGATGGCCATAGTAGTTGGCCACCATGAACTTGATCAAGGCAGCCCGCCCGAGAATGGCGTTGTACGGGAGGTCTCCTTCGACCACCACAAAGGTGATCAGCTCGGTGTGGAAGTTGTCCGCGTCGCCGAAGGTGACGGGCAAGACCACCTGCCCCAGAGGGATGGTCGAGCTTCCAGGGATAATTCCGAAGAAGAGGACAGCTATGTTCTTGACCTTCGACCGAGGAATCTGCATTCGGTCGAGCGCTCCTGCCTGAAGCAAGTTAAGGGAGCTGCCGCCATCGACCATGACGCGCCCGACCATGGTATTGCTGATGGTCAGGGTCACGACCAAGGCGGTCTTCAAGTCGCGGGCCATACCTTGGAGAGCATCCTCCGGAGAGAATGTGATGGTGGCTCCGGCCCACTTGCAGCGCTGCTCGATGGGCTTCCCGGCGGCGACCTGGTAGATGGTTCACGAGGTGGCCTTGAGCTCACGTCGGGACTGGTAAGCTGACGAGCCGCCAAAGATGATGTCGATCCGGCGCTCGCCCTGCTGGAACTCTAGGTCGAGGTCGCCTTGAGTACGTCGATGTTCACCTGTCCGATTGGTCGCCCTCTTGGGAGCTCGGGCATTTCTCGCGCCCATCGTAAAGGCATCGGCTTGCTCGCCAAGCCTGCAGTTCGCAGATCGTGGCCGGGCGCCCTATGAAACAAGCAGAATTTCGCTTCATTAAACCTTGGGCGCCCTTCGGCCCCCTGAGGCCGAGCGTTGGCCCGCCGAGGCCCAGGTCGCCGGCCCCCCTGCTGGGGCTGGTTCGGCGCCTGACGAGGTTGAGGTCGACCCTGGCGAGGTCGGGACTCCTCCCGAGCTTGATCTCGGACCTCCAAGACTTCGCGCTGTCCGTCTGCCGAAACGATCACTCGCGGCAGGCCACCGCTGTTCCTGCGGTCGCGCTTCCGCTTCTTGGTGGTGGTGCCGTGGTCGGCGCCCTTGGAGTTGGACGGGCCAACCTCCACGGGGTTTAGACCAAGCTTACCCTGGTCATAATCGCGCTTCCAGCGGACAGCGTCATCCGCATCCGCATATCGCTCAGCCATGCGGAACAATTTGTTGATGCTGAGCCTCGACGTGATCTCTAGGTCTTCGGTAAGGCGCCGGTCACGGACGCCGAACTTGAAGGCTTTGATGACGGCCTCGTCGGAGATGCTCGGGATTAAATTCCTCGTGCGGATAAACCGCCGCGAAATCATCGCTGCTCGCTCTTACCGATGACGCGATCCAGGTCTTTCTCCCTCCCTGGCCGCTTGTAGCAACTCTGGAAGTTAGAGCGGAGGGCGCTCTAGATTTGACGCCACGATCTGAAGGAACCAGGCTTTTGGTTGAAGAGCTAGGTTCGTGTGGCGCCGTCCAGCACGGTCGGGAGGTAATTGGCCATCACGAGCTCATCGCCCCCGGCCGCCAGGATGGCGGTTGAGTAAATAGACAGGAACTCATCGGGATTCTTGGTCCCGTCGAAGCGCTCTATCAACGCCGGCTTGAACCGAGCCGGCCAGCGCACCCGACGAAGGTCGTCGGAATATGCCGAGCAGCCGTAGGCGGGATGGAGTCTTGGGAGAGGTCGTCGCCGACAAGGCCTTCGCCTTCTTGGACTCGGAATCGAGGCTGCGGCGGCCCGACTTCTTCGCGAGAACGACCATGATGCCGAGCACGGAGTCACCGGGAGATACTTGCAGCGGTCTGGGCCTGCGGGCGTCTGGCGGAACATCCGGAGAGACCCCGGACTTCTGCGGTCGACGCGAGCTCGTGTAGCGGTTGCGCTGACCGACCGCCGGTTGGTGCCGTGGGACGGCGGCGTGGCGAGTCAAAGTCACATCCCGAGATTTGGCGAAGCGCCTCTGCACGGGAGGCGGCCAACGAAGCGCGCTGGCGATGACGCGACGAGTTGTCATCACTCCTCAGGGAGTGGGTCCCAGAGTGGTGACATCGGGGCTGCGGAGGTATGACCTCGGTCGCAGCCCGGTCGAGCTCTTCGGCCAGGGCTCGACCAAAGAGTTTCGATCTCGCCCTATCGGGATCAACCATGATCCGAGCGATAGCGCGGAGGCGCTCTCCCGAAGGAGGAAGTCTGGGATGCCCAGACGAGGCGCCAGCATTCTCTTGGTCCTCCCGCCAAAGGGCAGTTATGGCTTGGTTGATGGCGACGTGCACCATCCGACGAGCGTCCTCAGGGGTCTGCGGATCACGACCATTCGCCGCCGCGCCCGCGTCATGGCTGTCCGCCATCAAGAAGTCTTTGCAGGGCGTCGGCGGCGGCGAAAGCAGCGAGGACGGAGTCGGGTCCGTGCGAACCCACTTCGAGAATGTCCGTCGATGAGGTCGCCATGCTCCCACGATCTTGGTGTCTTTCCTACGAGAGAGCGAAGCTATCGGGACCCACGGTGGGCGTTAGCTGTCGATGATCGGGATCGCCAACCGCAGAAATGAAAAGGGGGTTAGTGATACTAGGGACCCGGTGAGCTTTGCTCAGCGGAGGAACAGTTCGACGTGCTAGTGGTGAACAAGGCGACAACGAGTGTGACATGGGGATTTATACTGGTTCGAGCCCCTATGAAGGTAATAGCTCTACTCCAGTTGCCTTGCGGTGGTGATCTTTTCTACTCTCGATGCACAGGGTGTGTTCTGACTCAAGTTCAGCAATGACGATGTCTAAGGCTCGAACTCTGGTGCGGTGTCCCTCAGGTTGCGCCATCCTTAGCCTTATATCCTCCCTGCCTGTAACGGATAGGAGAGATTCCCGGGGTAGTGGTCTTCATGCGTGTTGATGGCCGGCAGTAACCATCCCGGACACTTCGCGCACGCCTGCCTCGGTTCCACGATCCCACGCCTTAGTAACCGCCGAGTAAATGCATCGTTCGGCTTTCGAGGACGTCGTCCGGACAAAACGGCCGAGCCCAAGGTCGTGCGGGGCCCGACCTCGAGGCGCCACGAGTTCGGTAGCGGCTCAAAACGGTCCAGTCGTGGTCGAAATGCCGAAGCTAGGGAGCTCAGATTGGCCGTCTGTTGACCGACCAAGGGTCTCCCAGCCCTCGTCAACTGATGAATAGCATCCTCAGCAAAATCACACCTTATTGACACGAGATGCAACAACCCTGCCCCATCAAACAACTCAGGCACACCGACGAACAAGGGCAACTTCCTTATGTGATTCCAATCTACCCATTTCTGATCGGCGAAGTCCTTGTCTGAAAAAATTTCATTAAAAACTTTTTCTTGAAATAAGGTGGGGAAGAGTTTTTGTTATGCGGTCTTTGGCAGTCTGTACTGATTTGCCCCTCTTAATGAGAAATACTTATCCGTCTTGATTTGGCGAAGATCAACCATGGGGTCAAATCCTGGAAGTCCCTCCTCGTTTGATTCTTCCTCCTCATCTCCTCCATTATCATCATCACCATCTCCCTCTTCCTCCATAAAGTCTTCATCTTCCTCATCACCATCTTCACTAGATTCCGAAACAGCCCTTTTTCCCTTACTCTTGCTGCTTCCCTGTTCTAGCTTGCGCTGCACTAATCTCTTTATCTCCTTATCCCTTGTAGTGTGAGTGACATCATCTTCATTGTCTGAGTGCTGAACAGGAATTCCTGCACCTCGAGTTGATTTTCTTACAACTCCTCCACGAGGTGCCTTCAATTGAGAGGGGTTCTTTACTCAAGGCATGATTTCAGAGACATGAGATTAATGAAAAGATAAGCAAGAATGCTAAGATCTCAAGGCAACCTCAAATCTGGATAAAATTTGCAAATATTTAGTTTGAACATGCCAGGTGCGGCAGTACCACCCATGCTAGGTCGGTACTGCCGGTCATGAGCAGCACTACCGCTCTAGGTAGAGTGGTACTGACGACCACATGAGGCGTCGGTACTACCGACCTCAAATTCTTTGTTTGATTTAGATTTGGCAACATTTTGATCAACATGCTTTCCTTTGCCATTAATCTAAACATCAACCAAAGATTTTTGCTTTATTTTGCTTAAACATTTGCAACATTTCATCTAAACCCTAGATTGCACCAATTGAGACCTAGAGCACATGAGGGATGAAAATGAATCAAAAATCCAAGGAGATAAGTACCTTGAGAAGAGAGGAAGCAAGATTCACCAAAGGAAAGCCTTGAGATGAGGGATTGAGACCTTGGGTGAAGATTGAAGAGAGAGAGGTAAGTTTTTGCTTTGAGAGAGATGGGGAATGAATGAAGAGAGGGAGAAAAGGCATTGGTCAGGGCAAGGGAAAAGAGTAGTAACGGTTGAGAAATTAAAAACCCCACAAGAATCGCTTCATTAACACTTTCGTGATCCGCCCAAAGGAGGCAGTAGTGCCGACCTAAGCGGCAATGCACCAAGCATTAGCCGAGAGTGCCGGCCTTGGCGAAGGCACACTCTGAAATTATAAAAATAGGTTATAAACAACTCTAATATATTTATCAAGAGATAAAATATATTTGTGAGTGTTTCAACCTTATCCAAAAGTTTTATAAGTTAATCTTCAATTAGTTTGTAGTAATATAGACTCCATTTGAGTAAATAGGAGATAATTTTGAAATCAATCATTTGACAAGTGTATTTCAACTTGTTGACATGTATGAGTTATGAAATACCTTTCAGAAGACAAGACACAAGATAAATCAGTTCTAAAGGCTTTTAACTCATTTTGCGTATCGAGTATGTCGATATTTTGGAGATTTGTTGAATACAAAACGTTATCCAAAACATTTGAGATATGTTAAAACATAAAAGATATTTATTAGAATACTAATATTCAAAAGATGAGATTTACATATACATATTTTGAAATCAAAGGTTTTTGAGGAAATTTACATTTTAAAACTCCCAAATAGAATAGTTTCAAATATTTTGACCTAATATGGTGTAGAGTCTTATTTATGAAGAATAATAGCACTAACTTGGTATTTTCACATTTTACGGATGTAGTATACATATGAGAGGTATAATACTCTCCCTTAATGTGTTTCTCATTTTGAAAATCAAGAAGGTCAAATAAGAACCAATTAATATCCAATAAAAACAACCATGATGCAAATGTTCAAACAACATTTGAGATATCTATGACATTTAATTCATTCCTCAATTTGCAAAACCGTACTTCATCTAAGGGCTTGGTGAGGATATCCGCTAATTAGTCTTCGGTTCTAATGCGACTAATCACAAGATCACCTTTGCTAACATGATCTCTTAAGAAATGGTGGCGGATATCTATATGTTTGGTTCTTGAATGTTGGACGGGTTTGTTGGCTATTTTAACGGCATTTTTATTGTCACATAATAGAGGCATATTTTTGAAATTTATTCCATAATCTATTAAGGTTTGCCTCATCTATAATAGTTGAGCACAACAACTACCAGCAGATGTGTATTGAATGTGTACATCTACTTTGTACTCTCAGCAAAAATTTAAAAAAAGCTCAAATGGACCTATGCATCCAAGAGCAGTCCATTGGGTGACCCTGAATTTTGGTTTATGGTCTAAGGTATCCACTTCCAACTAGAGATACAATCATACAAAAAAAAGTTTAGCACAAAAATACAATCACCATATTTATGAATTTCCCTTTATTTAAAGGACAAGAACACCTTCCTTTTAAAAAAAGAAGAAGAAGAGAGAGAATCCACACAACTTCCCACTTGAGTACATCACAACTTTCAATTCATCACACATTCACACTATTCAACTATCTTCTTCTATTCATCCTAAGCCTACATATAAGAAAGAACATGAAAAGAAATATCCTAACCAAAGAACATATCCTAATCCAAATCATCTATTAGCACACTTGGAGGTTCTGGCCCGTTCCCGTTTTCGCGGAGGGGGCCAAGCAATAACACGCTGAGCACCACATGTCTCCCTCTCATCACCACCCTCTCCCCTCCCACCACTAGCACCACCTCCTCCTCCAAATCTGACTTTGGCATTTGGTAACGACACAATGGGCAGCTCCCATGAATTCGCAGCCATTTCTCCAAACAACATCGGTGGAATTGGTGCCCACATGGCATCTCCTTCCCACCGGCCTCCATTGCCTCGAGGCATATCACACACTCCTCACCTCTCTCGACCTCTTTCAATGCCGTGATTGACGCATTAGTCGCCGGTGGCACACCTCCTTCGTTGGTGCCATCCCTCTCATAGAAAACATTGTGTACTAGGTACGCTTGCCCCTGCAGCTCCGGTGTAGATGACACAGACACCCCGACAAGCAAAGGCGGCACTCCCACCACCCTATGCCCGCCATTTCTCGCCGGTGACACAACGGTGACCAGTGAAGGCTCCACCATCTCTACGGACCCGATTTGGAGTCGAGGAACTGTTGTGCGTAACATTTCCACCCCTTTTGAGATGTTCTCTAGTTTGCTAATTTGGGATTTTGCAACCAATTGTATGTAAATAGAGATGGAGTGGGAGGAATATTTGGTCACAGATTTGAAGTATGATTCCATGGGTTGCCACTTAGCAATATTTAGCAATTACGTGGGGTCATCTCCAAGTTTGAGTCAGATGGGGTTTGATGCTGTGGGTGCTAACGCACATGGTGCCAATGGTTGCAGTCGGTGCATGGGTGTGTTAGGACGTTCTTTTCTTTTGATCTTTTCTCCCATGACGTTCGATGAGCCATTTGGGCTCGGACTTTGTAGGTCCGACGAACGGTGGCTTACGCCGGGCTCATGTAGTTGGTTGTTCGTAGCACATAATGTTACTGGATTTGGACAGTCGATATGAACGATGATGTGTGGTGGTGCCATCGGCTGCCACGTGAAGCAATTCCGTGTCTGCTAGAGTTTAGATTGTAGTTATTGATATCGTATCAGTGCCGGTCGGTATAGCTGATATGTACAATTTTGACATCTAAACCAATACAATATTACCCTATAGATCGTACCGGCCTTGATATTGGTCATGCCGGCCCGATACCAATCAATACCAGCAGCCGTATTGGTGAAATTGATAATATGGCACATTGAATTCTATGTTATATACTAATGTGTATTTGCAGTAATATTATAAATGAACTTTGGTGTACATATAATTAAACATGCATATACTTATAAATATATATTATTATATTAAATCTAAAATGGTACTCTGGTATGAATCAATATGAAATATACCATTCCAAGAGCCTAAACGGTGTAGCCCTTGTATGGTATTGATAAGTACGCACCGTAGGCCCCAAGGTTTGTGACTTGTGAGCATGCAAATGGTGACCAAGGTGCCGCATGCACGTGAGCTACCGGAGTTTGGCTTGGATTTAGATCTGGATTTGCCTATTTGGACTCGGCTTATTTGGAGACAAAAACAGTAATAATTATTGTTATGGTTTGAAATAATTAATCGCACAAAATATACACCCCCGCAACATTAGGTGCCTCTGGCATTCGTACACGTCCATCTGTTTGGGCTAGATAACACAATAATTAAGCACTAAACAAGTCTTTCTGGACGGGAGTTTCAACCAACAAGGTTACAGGCAAGTGGAAGCATTCGACAGAACCAGCATATTTGACAACGGTTTTACCTAGGCATCTTCAAGTTGAGGACATAACACAAGGCAATTCCAGCTCACTCCCAACAGTCCGTCATAAACAACAACGGGCACAAACAATCTCCTCTAAAACATCTAGAGGGATGACGATAGCAGTCAGCAGCAACGAAAACAAGGTGCAACCTTGGCACAAGCAACAATATCAACAACACTTAACAAGAGATAATAAGAGGTAACTAATCTACAAAACAAAAAAGCAACAATTTATTCACCTAGAGTTTAAGCTCATAACTAACAAACCACATATTCAAATGAGCAAAATTTTGCTGATTGCATCCAAGAGCCCCTAACAAGCTACCAAAGTTTCAGCCAAATCAAGCGTACCTAAACTGCTCTTCTGCCAGAACTACATTGTTCTGAATCTAATGCTACTTAAACTCACGAATTTAACGCCTCAGACCTAATACTACTTTGACCCAATCTTCATTCCAACCATATAAATTGAAGGGTGACAAATATGCCCACAAGTGAGCAGAATCATGAACTTGATGAATATCACACAAGAATCCAGTGGCGAATCTAAGATGAAAATAGAAAGTCGGCTCAAAGGACTACACTACACTGAGATAGATCTGGCAAACATGGTCCCGTGCAATTCAAATCTACGATCAAATACAAGTATACAATTATATTACTAACTATACAATATATAGAAGTGTGGGGCTATATATGCTAATTGCTAAAGAGCAAAGAATGAAAGAAATCAACCAATCAAGATAATTTTTCAGAATTGATCTCCAAATGCAGAGGGCAATCAAATTAGATTGGGAATGGTCAAGTCTGCAATACAGCTCATAGAAGTTGCACATCAAACGGAAAAGAGACCTCACAGGCAGCGGCGCATCCGTGCAGCTCACTGGACACTCCACGGCTCCTCTTGTTGTCTCCTTCCCGGCTTACCCCCACCCAGTTCGTCGCGCCGCTGCCACGGGCCATGGCCGCACCTCCTTGTCTCCTTGAATCGCCACCTTGGGAGAATGGGAGGTCGGGCCCCCGCCTTGGTGCCTTGTCAGCTTGGCAGCGCCCCTTCCCTGGCTGGCCAGCTCGATGGTGCCTCCCCTCCTCCGTGTCGCGCTATGCTGCCCGCCTAGCGGCCTAGCCACCTAGGGTTTCTTCCTCAGCCCTCAGGTCAGATGCGCTCTCCCCTCTGTCTTGTCCCGTTTTGGATTTGATCCATTGGCCGACCGCCACCCGCTAGGTGGCGATTGAGGAACGTGGGGTGGATATGACGCCACAGTTAGGCCTTGTGTACTTCTGCACCCAGAAATTCGTTCCCCAACCAGGGCCGGTCCTAACATTTTAGGGGTCCGAAGTGAAAACTTATATGAAGGCTCTATCCACCTCCTATATATATATATATATATATATATATATATATATATGTGTGTGTGTGTGTGTGTATAGTCTTATAAACACACATCATTGAAGAAACTAATATTTAATGTATAAAAATTACTTCTATAGAACACTTTAAAGTTTATGAAATGATAAATGTAAATTGTAATCATAAATACTTACTCATACGTTTTTCCTCTTCTTTTTTTCGCTACGGATGGATACCTTCTTGATGACATGGTAACAAAAAGCTAGCGCTGAAAATAAAAATAAATACATCAAAAGTTGAATATACTAATAAATTACTAATAAGGATTAGGAATAGAGATTAGAGTGCAGAGCGATCGAGACACTACGATGAAGACATTAGACATAGCAGATAGATACAGACACTACACGATGAGAAAAATAAATGCAGCGGTAGTAGCAGATAGATATAGCAAACTACTAAACTAGCAAATGTAAGAATATCTGAATTTGGTTGCTTTCTGGCTTTCTGCAGATAGCTAGGTAGCATGAAGTTGCTGTGATTCAGACTGCAGATAGATATAGCAAACTAGAAACTACTAAACTAGCAAACCGTACTTGCTGTGATTCAGTGATTGTATGAAGTTGAATATACTAATAAATTACTAATAAGGATTAGGGATAGAGAATAGAGATTAGAAAAATAGAAATTTAGAAATGGCGTCTTACTCTTTTTTCTGGGACTGGGAGACGCCGAGACGGAACCCAGAAGGCGATTCGGGGACTGGGAGATGGCGTTTCGGCGATTCGGCGAAGGGGCGACGGGCGAACTTGCGAGTTGCAAGTGCGATCGGAGGCGGCGACTGACGGGCGTGAGGGCGTCGCCGCGTCGGGACTCAGGAACTCGTCTGTCCCCAACCACTGGTCTTCTTCCTCATTCTTCTCTTCAACAGAGTGCCCGATCGCCCATGGAGCCAAAGCCATGGCCGCCGGAGGGGGGAGGGGTACCTCGTCAGAGTGGAGAGTAGTCTTGAGCCTAATGAAACGCTCCGGTGGATTCGCCCCTGTGAAGAACCCTTAAACCACTGGACAAATGCTTAACCTCCTCTTCTTTCTTTTTTGTGTGTGTGCGCTGCCCTATCACTCCTTGCTCTCACATGATCAAGAGCCCGGGTTTTTGCTAACCTTCTCCTCCCTAGGAGGAGGCATCAAAGCCACTGATCGCAAGAGGAATCAAAGCCTCACACACACAAACCATTCTTGAGCTCTTGGCTATTCGTCTTCTCCATAGGGGCGGAGGCATAGAATGAAGCGACCTGGGCAACTTTCCCACCTTCCTGGGGGCCAACTTCGGATCTGAGATGTAGGTTTTTCTGTTATGTTAGGCTGGTAACTGTTGTTTGACCATGGAGATTTGCATGTTGCAACTCAGTATTGTTTAAAGTCCGCGCTTCCTCTTATAGAATCATGGCTCCTCCACTGTCTCCGTTTCGAGAAAATTGAACCAAAGTACCAAACACATTAAACAGACCAGGGTTCGCAATATCGTCGATAATCATTCGAATATCGCGATTATCGGCCATATCAAGCCGGTTCAGTATCTAATACCATTAGTAAACCGGTTAAATTTATTAAAAAAATCATAAAATTCAAAAATTCGGAAAATTTTATGCGATATAAATATTACGATAATCGATGAATATCGAGCGAAAATCGCTCAAAAAATTGACAGCCGAAGAAGTTCACTTGGTCGGTCGATTATCGAGGTATATCGAGCGATTATCGGTAAAAATTGATTTTTTAAGTTTTCTCTTAAAAAAGTTTGATTTTGAAACCTTTTGATTTTTGACAATTTTTGGCCGATTATCAACCAAAATCGTACCAGCCAAAGGGCGATTTTTAAGATCAAATAGATAATACAAACCCTGCAACAAACCCTTTAGCAGTTTAGCTTAGCTCCCTTCCATGCTCAAAGGAACCAGCAACTCCTGAAATTAGTTTTTCTTTTTTAACTAGCCGTCTACCCCAGATTCTCCGCAAGGGCTTAATTCTCTATAAGCAGACATGTGACTATTATATATTGATATTTTTGTGACTATACAAAATACAAATCAACCCTCTCTCCAAAAAAAAAAGGCACCATCTGTGAGCTAATTATAACCTGAAGAACTTTACGGAGAAATTTATGTTAGAATAATTGGGCTAGGGTCCATTTATAATTAAAATCAATAAATCCCAAGACTCATATGCAATACTAGGAGTTACGAGGACTTTAATCCCACATAGGTAATTGAGAGGTGGTTGACCAAACTTAAATAGACAGGTCATGTGTCCATATGTTGTGAGGTTGGAAAAGGGGTTTAGATGTGCCACATGCTTGTGGCTGCCGAAGCCGGCGCCGTGCCGTGTCGTGCCGTGCAGCAGTGCGGCCACAGTGCAGCAGACGAGGCAGGCGTGATGTGTTGGGCAAGTTTTTTGTTAAAGAATAATTAAATCAGGCGTTTATGACCGGTAACTCTTGGCCGTTCTTCGTAGCGGACGTGGTTGATGGTGGCTCAGAATCGGCGTCGATTACTTATGGCGATGTGGTTAATAGCCCTTTGATGGCAAATGGCGGCTTGGTTAATGGTCTCTTGATGGCACCCATTACACCACCGAAACATCCAGGTGCATCCTCCCCTGGCGCCTATATAAGGAGGCGCTCCACCTTGTGTCATCACACCACCACAGATACATTTCATCTCCTCCTAGCTCTCTTTGTTCTTTCGCCGCTTCGGTGTTCCCGTCTCTGTTCACTTTGCTTGCAGCTGCAGCGAGAGAAAGCGAGCCTCGAAACCTTGCCCGCTGCGAGTTCCTGCTCGGGAAATAGCCGGCAATCAGGTTTTTGGGGAGCGCACTGCGCGACTGCTCCGATTCGATCGACTACATCTTCTACTTCCAGAAGTCCGTTCGGGGGACTGCACTGCGAACCTCTACGCTGCATCAACTAAGATCGACTACATCGATTAGCTGCGATCAGAATGTCGACTGGTCCGCAGAACAGCGCCACCATTGCCTCCGGTAATGGTCCCGCTACTGGGTACTTTCTTAAACTCTTCTTTTGTATGTTCTATTTTCTACAAATCTGCGAGCTAGGCATGATAGTCTGTTCAAACTTTGATATGTCTAGCAAAACAATTAACACTATATTATTGTTCATCTTGATCACATATGTCATGGTTTATTATACAACTTTATGGATTAAAAAATGCCGGAAAAACCTACTAATTCCAACAATCCAAAAACCTGAACGTAGGTCTTTTTCGGCTACTGGCTTTGCTGCTGCGCTAAAACCCAATGTGTTTGAGGGCGCAAATTATAAAAGATGGCGTGCAAAAATGATCTTGTGGTTGACAGCCATGAACGTGTATCATGTTGCAAGCGGAAAGCCTAAGCCTGGAGAAACGCAACTCACTCCCGAAAAGGAGCAAGCGTTTGAGGCTGCGGATAACTTGTTTCGTGGTGCAATCATTAGCGTTCTTGGTGAGAACATTGTGGATGCATATATGCACTTATCCACCGGCAAGGAAATGTGGGATGCGCTTGAGGCCAAGTTTGGGGTCTCTGATGCAGGCAGTGAACTGTACGTCATGGAGCAGTTCCATGACTACAGAATGGTTGATAACCGTTCTGTAGTAGAACAGGCTCATGAGATTCAGTCGCTTGCAAAAGAACTCGAAAACTTCCCATGTGTGTTACCTGACAAGTTTGTGGCAGGTTGCATAATTGCTAAGCTGCCGCATTCTTGGAAGGATTTTGCTACTTCTCTAAAGCACAAGAGACAAGAATTGGCGTTCTTGATCGATTAGTTCTCTTGATGTTGAGGAGAAGGCGAGAGCAAAAGACACGCGTGTGAAGGGACATGAGGAAATTCTAGTGCCAATGTGGTGCGAGAGAAAGAATTTCCAATCCCAAAAGAAAGGCAAAACAAGCACGAGAACAAAAACAATGCCATTAGGACTACGGTTTAAGAAAAGAAGAACAACAAGAAAGGAGGCTGCTTTGTGTGCGGAAGTTCTGACCATTGGGCCAAGGACTATCCAGAACGCAAGGATAAGCAGAAAAAATCAGCAAATGTTGTTGTTGCCAATACTGATGTTGGAACGTCCGGGTATGGTAATTTACCCTCAGTTCTTTCAGTATGTCATTTACCTGATTGGTGGATTGACACCGGGGCAAATATTCATGTGTGTGCTGATATTTCCTTGTTTTCTTCTTATCAGGTCGCAAGGACTTCCTCCATCGTGATGGGGAACGGATCACATGCTTATGTTAAGTGGTGTTTGCGGTCGATCTGAAGTTTACTTGGAAAGATCGTCTGGTGAGAACGTCAGCATGTCCCATCTATCAAGAAGAACTTGGTCGTGGCTCTCTTACGTGTAAAGAGGGCTATAAAGCGGTGTTTGAATCCAAAAATGTGTTGTCTCTAAGTTTGGAACATTTGTTGGAAAAGGCTATGAGAGCGGAGGCTTGTTACGCTTATCTTTGTCGGTTGTGTAATAACGTTGTTAACCATGTGTGTGATGATGAGGCCAATGTTTGGCATTCCGGCTTTGTCATATTAATCTTGGTTGCATGAAGCGCTTAGCGATATGAGTTTAATTCCAAAGTTAACGTCATCAAAAGTTCTAAGTGCCAAGCGTGTGTGCAATCTAAGCAAACTACTTAAGCCTCACAAGGTAGCGAGGCGAAACTTGGCACCGTTAGAACTAATTCACTTTCGGATTTGTGCGAAATGAATGGTGTGTTGACAAAAGCGAAAGAAATATTTCATAGCGTTGATAGATGATTCTACTAGATTTTGCTACGTGTATTTATTGAAGTCAAAAGATGAGGCGTTTCACTATTTTAAAATCTATAAAGCTGAAGCAGAAAATCAACTTGAGAGAAAGATTAAGCGGGTTAGGTCTGATTGTGGTGGAGAATATTTTTCAAATGAGTTCAATTTATTCTGCGAGGAACATGGCATAATCCATGAGAGGACGCCTCCTATTCACCGCAATCAAGCGGGGTTGCGGAGAGGAAGAACCGCACTCTAGCGAGATGGTTAACGCCATGTTAGATACATCGGGACTTTCTAAGGAATGGTGGGGTGAGGCTATATTGATGGCATGTCATGTCCTAAACAGAGTTCCTACAAAGAATAAAGAGATAACCCCATTTGAGGAATGGGAAAAGAAAAGATTGAATCTCTCCTACTTACGAACTTGGGGTTGTCTGGCTAAGGTCAGTGTGCCAATCTCAAAAAGCGTAAGCTTGGACCACAAACCGTGGATTGTGTTTTTCTTGGTTATGCTTTTCACAGCGTTGGGTATAGATTTTTAATAGTAAAATCTGGTATTCATGATATGCATGAAGGCACCATAATGGAATCGAGAGGCGTCACATTTTTTTAGAATGTATTTCCAATGAAAGAAACACCTAGCATTTCAAGCGAAGAACCTATCATTTCTCTGAGCCTACTATTCTGTAATGCACAATGAACCCTCACTTGTGGAAAATCCTATAGATGAAGGCAATGAAGTAACTCATAAGAGTAAGAGACAAAGGAGCGCAAAGTCTTTTGGTGATGACTTTATTGTATATCTAGTGGATGACACTCCAAAACCATTCTTGAGGCTTATTCATCTCGGAATGACTATTGGAAGGAAGCGGTTGAGTGAGATGGATTCTATCATGACTAATGGAACTTGGGAGATCGTGGATCGTCCTTACGGTGTATACAGTAGGATGTAAATGGGTGTTTAAAAAAAGCTTAAGCGATGGTGCGATTGATAAGTACAAAGCGAGGCTTGTTGCAAAGGTTATACCGAAAGAAGGCGAACTTCTTGATACTTATTCACCGGTTGCGGTGACTACTATTCGAGTACTACTATCCTGGCTACCTCTCACGATGCGATTGTCCATCAAATGGACATTAAGGCGGCTTTCATAATGGAGAGTTGGAGGAGAAATTTACATGGAACGGCCGGATGGATTTGTAGTAAAGGGTCATGAAGGAAGGTGTGTAAATTGTTGAAGTCCTTATCTGACCTTAAGTAGGAACCTAAGCGATGGCATGAGAAGTTCGACAGAACTTTGACATCTGCCGGCTTTATTGTGAATGAAGGTGAGCGGATCGTGTATTACCGCTATGGTGGGGAGAGGGAGTGATCTTGTGTTTGTATGTCGATGACATACTGATATTTGGGACGAACCTTAATTTAATTAAGGAGGTCAAGGACTTTTTGTCTGAAAGCTTTGAAATGAAGGATTTGGGAGAAGCGGACGTCATCTTAAACATTAAGTTGTTAAGAGAAGATGATGGTGGGGTCACACTTGTGCAATCCCATTATGTGGAAAAGGTCTTGAGTCGCTTTGGTTTTAGTAACTGCAAGCCTGCTCCAACGCCGTATGATCCTAGTGTGCTATTACGGAAAAAATCGAGTATAGCAATGGATCAATTGAGATATTCCCAGATCATTGGCTCGCTGATGTATCTAGCTAGTGCTACGAGGCCAGATATCTCGTTTGCTGTGAGCAAACTCAGCCGGTTTGTTTCAAATCCGGGAGGTGATCACTGGCGTGCTCTAGAAAGAGTATTGCGCTACCTAAAAGGGAATGACAAGCTATGGAATTCACTACGGGTATCCAAAGTCTTGGAGGTTTACGGTGATTCTAAGCTGGATATCGATCTTGATGAGATAAAAGCCACAAGTGGATATGTGTTCACTTTGGGAGGTGGTATTTGTTTCATGGAAGTCTTGCAAGCGAGACCATCTTAACGAGGTCAACAATGGAAGCGAGAACTCACGACATTAGACACCGCCCTTTGTTGAAGCCGACTGGCTGCGTGAACTTGTGATGGACTTGCCGGTGGTTGAAAAACCGGTACCTGCTATTCTTTTGAATTGTGACAATCAGACTGTGATTGTCAAGGTCAACAATTCTAAGGATAAAATGAAGTCATCAAGACATGTCAAGAGGCGGTTGAAGTCTGTCAGGAAAATGAAAAACTCCGGAGTGATAGCATTGGACTATGTCCAGACGGCTAAAACTGGCGAGATCCTTTACCAAGGGACTATCACGGAATGTGATAGATGAAGCATCGAGGGAGATGGGCTTGAGACCCACATGAGTCACACCTTAGTAGTAACTCATCCTATGTGATCGGAGATCCCGTGAAGTAGGGTGATGAAACAAGCTATTGGCTGGCTGGGAGGAGAGTATTCTTGTACATATCCCACTCCGTTGGAGATGCATTACTCTCCTATTCTGTATGGCAGGTTGGTTATACCTTAATGTGTTCCGAGTGGCTTACAAAGCAAAGATGTTGTCCTACAGAACATCTTACGAGGAATACACCTATATGAGCCCGACTACTAGTCACAGTCTATGAGACTGGGTGATCTCTAGAAGCTCATGAAAGGCCAAGGAGTATGACTTATACGCTCCAAACCGAGGGGATGCTTATGGCAGCCTAGTACCCGATAAGGACTTTGGTGAAACTTATTACGCACAAAGCTGTCAATTCAAGGCATAGTCCATTGTTCGGTTGTGGATGAGTGTAGCCTTTGTCCTAGGTGGATGTTCAACTTAAAGTCTCCATCGAAACAACTGGTATATCAAACAACAGTGGAACTAAAAATATTTCACATATGCCTTGGAATTTGGTGGGGATTGTTAGAATAATTGGGCTAGGGTCCATTTATAATTAAAATCAATAAATCCCAAGGCCCATGTGCAATACTAGGAGTTCGAGGACTTTAATCCCACATGGGTAATTGAGAGGTGGTTGACCAAACTTAAATAGGCAGTCATGTGTCCATATGTTGTGAGGTTGGAAAAGGGGTTTGAATGTGCCACATGCTGTGCCGGCCGAAGCCATGGCCGTGCAGAAATCGTGCCGTGCATGATGCGGCTTAAAAGTGTGCCGAACCAGAGGAGGGCGTGATGTGTTGGGCAAGTTTTTGCTGTTAAAGAGTAATTAAATCGGGCGTTTTATGACCAGTAACTACTGACCGTTACTAGTAACGGACGTGGTTGATGGCTGGCTCGTAACCGACGTCAGTTACTTGTAACTGATGTGGTTAATGGCCCTTTTGATGGCAAGTAACTGACTTGGTTAATGGTCTCTTGATGGCACCCATTACACCACCGAAACATCCAGGTGCATCCTCCCCTGGCGCCTATATAAGGAGGCGCTCCACCTTGTGTCATCACACCACCACAGATACATTTCATCTCCTCCTAGCTCTACTGTTGCTGCTGCTTCCAGTGTTCCCGTCTCTGTTCACTGCAGCACAAAGCGAGAAGCGAGCCTCGAAACCTTGCCGCTGCGAGTTCTGCTTTCGAAATAGCCGCAATCGGGTTTTGGGGAGCGCCTTCTTGGATCGCTCCGATTCGATCGACTACATCTTCTACTTCCAGAAGTCCGTTCGGGGGACTGCACTGCGAACCTCTACGCTGCATCAACTAAGATCGACTACATCGATTAGCTGCGATCAGAATGTCGACTGGTCCGCAGAACAGCGCCACCATTGCCTCCGGTAATGGTCCCGCTACTGGGTACTTTCTTAAACTCTTCTTTTGTATGTTCTATTTTCTACAAATCTGCGAGCTAGGCATGATAGTCTGTTCAAACTTTGATATGTCTAGCAAAACAATTAACACTATATTATTGTTCATCTTGATCACATATGTCATGGTTTATTATACAACTTTATGGATTAAAAAATACCGGAAAAACCTACTAATTCCAACAATTTAAACACATAAAAGAATCACCTATCTATTGAATCCGAACCAGTTTAGCGTATAGGGTTCGTGTTCGCGGTGGAAATTGGAAGAAAAAGTAGCGGACTGAGAAGTCGAATCCCATACCATGACTCAGACAAACCACATTTTTGGTAAATATAGTCAATGGCAACTTGGAGTTACATTGTATTTTTACAAAAGATAAAAATAAAAAACTGTTTAGACTTATATGCTTCAAATAATATGCCTTGAATTGTGACAAATATGCACATGAAGAGAGGAAGCATTGCCTTTGGGCATGGACCAATTATTTGGATGGAGTATATTGTGGATCGATGGATTACTTTGTTCAAATTCAACTGCTCCAACCTGGCAAATAGAGATTTGAGGGCTAGAAGGGACGGTCGCTCCCTCGGACTCTAAATATGAATTATTTTTGACTTTTTATAACCTATAAAAAGTATATACTTGAGAAAACATATATTTTTTAGATAAATCTAATAATATTATTTTTGTACGATCAACCTATATACTTTGGCAGCTGTGCTTTGGGCAATTTGGTGGATACACGACGACTCTTATTTGAGTGGGTTGCAAAGGCTGTGATTAGTTTGTTTGAGTGATGAAGAGTTCCGATTCTTTATGTTGGACAAGTATTTCGTCTACATGGATGAAAAGTTGGTTGTCTAGTCTTCAATTTGCTTCTGCATGATAATACTTCGTTATTATTAAACATGTCCTGAGTGAAGATGTTTATATTCGAGCAAGGCAGATTGTAAGAATTGTACTATGTTATTTCCTTCTTATACAGTAAGGCAGATGGATCATCCCATCGCAGGAGGTAAATGAATATGTATGACTCATTTATTGCTTTCCTTTCTCCCATTGATCTGGCATTCGAATCGACGGTGATTGCTCCTGATGCTTTTCAAATTGGATTAATTGATTCCCTTCTGAAGGAAGCAGAGTTCCGATTCATGGAGTTAGGTTTCTTCTCGCCTCTTTCCCTTTTGTTGCCTTTCTTATTCGACGATTTCTTAATTTGGATTCCATAGATATCTTCTTGGTTGTTGGATCTATATAACTTCACCGCTTCTTGCCTTTCCTATAGATGTGTTGAGCATATCCGTTGAGCAGAGATAATGGGCGACCTTCCTGATCTTGTCGATTCGGCGCAAGAGCAGGTTGTCGGTGGTGGGCGGCAAGATAGGCTAACGGCGCTGCTTGAGCTCGCGTGCGGTGGATGATGTCAATAAGTTGAGGGAGGCGCACGTGGGGGGAGCTAAGGAGACGGTGGAGGTAGTTGATAGGATGGGGCTATGGTATGGCTGGACAAGGCGTACGATCCACGCACGTCGCTGATGGTGGCAGCCACATACGGATGACACATATCTCTTTAATGCCTTTGCACCCATGAGGCAGTAGGTGATGTCTTTTTCGGTCGATCGATCGATATCAAATTATGGCATTACACATTTACAATCCCAAGTGTTGTGATGTTATCATTTAAGTTTGTGAAATTAAAGATAATTTTAAACTCGAGTTTGTAAACAGGTGTTTGGAATTTGTATGCTTCAATGAATTGATTTAAACATTTAAGCATTGCACATTCAGAGTGAACATTATTATTCAGATAAGATTAGTGCTCTTTACAAATAATTTTTATCGCAAATTGAGTTTTCGTTGTATCGCACGGGCATATGGCTAGTAAATCATGTTTTTACATTGTACAGGTGTACAACATATCATCAAAAAAAATGAAAATAGATTATTTGTATAATCTTGGAACAAGAGCAGAGGCCACCGTTTCAAAAGAAAGTTTGTCTCTCTCTTGCCTACTTCTCTTATCTGGGTATTATATACGCCGGCTGCTTTGCTGCCCATGCAGGTTATCCATGTATAGAATGGGAAATGTATTTAAGATTTACCTGAGGCAAATAGGCCACAGGATCAAATACAGTTAAACAAATAAAACATAGTTGATGAGAATGGAACACTCGGCTTTCCCTAGAAAACGGGGATGCAACAGTAGTTGCCCATATATAGTACCACTGCTCTTTTATCGAAAAAAAAATAGTACCACTGCTCTTACTTTAGGGGGTATTTGGGAGGGAGATTGGTGCCACTGACACTCTTTAAAATTCGTGATTTACTTTATGACACCCTGACCCACTGTCATACACTCAGATGGACCCGCATGTCATAGACACATCACTAAAAACCACCGAATTGAGTGTCATTGGACTAATTTTTCCGTATTTGGGACAGCTCCAACTCCACTAAAATCTGTGGAGTTCGTGGAGTAGGGTATTTCTAGCTTCAGAAATTTGTGAAGTTAGAGCTGTGGGTATATTTAAAATGTTTAGGTAGATCATCTTATTTATATTTTAGACTAAAAATATAAACTTAATTCACTTTATTTTAACCTATAAATTTCAGATCTGAGTTGAAGCTGAGATCTGAAACTCTCCCAAACAGAACCTTAATGTCATGCTTGCGTGCATACGACAGGAGAAGAGCTTCAGATGCCTTTGGATCGAAACCAAATCTAACTAATGGACCAACCCATGTAATTCAGTACATATGGACCGGCCTGTTTTTGGTAAGTTTCTTTTTTAAAAAAAATTAATTCTTCTATGCTAGGCACATACTTAAGTACAGCTGTGCATGTCAGAGGATAATGGTCACGTTACCGACGATTAATCATGCACAAACAAAAAAAATCCAAATAAGACCTTAATATGTAGCATTTTTTTTAAAAGACAACAGAAGCTGTGATTATATTAGCAAGAAAAAAAGTTTTATAAGGTTTAGGAGGTTACGCCAGATTTAGGTACAAGGCAAGCAAAAAGTAGAACATCTGTCTTATGGGTGTGTGTCTAGTTGTGCTACAGTCTCTCCCGTGAAACTCCAGTCTGTCATCTTGTGTTTGATCGATACAAAAATTGCTCCATCGATCACCATCTGTTCTCAAAGAATCTGCTATTGCTCTCTTTTCATCATTGCCAGGATGCTAATTAAGATGATAGCGTTTTGGCACTTTTTTGAAACACTAGAAGGGAGTTTAGCTGGTCATGACTCCACTATTCTAGATGTGTTGTCGGTTCCCACCGGTCCAGTCATAGTGCAGGTAGGTGGACCCAGTGAGCAATGGACGACCACAGTCATTGAACTTGAGGGCAGTCGACGAAGAGGTGATGTGTAGTCGTAAGATTTCAATAGCATATTTGATAGAAATATTGATTTGGCCTCCCTCTAAGTTGCAAATGTTAAACTATCTAGAGTCTGTTTTGCAACTTAAGGCAGAAGAAGAATTTAGATTGTGACGATGCTTATTCTAATCAGATCGTGATCCGGAAGGTCTTGAGGTGCATCCTGCGAATTGTGAACGATACGTGATCTAGTTGAATATAATGTGAATCATATTTTACTAGTATCCAGTTGGGGAATCATTGGTCTATCTATCCTGTTAAATACGTAGCGTATTTTACTAGTATCCAGTTGTGGAATCATTGATGGCTGCATCTTCTTGCAGGCAATCCGAGATTCTGGAATCCCATAATAGTCCAGAAATCCTGTTCATAATATATACTAGGCAAAGTCGCGCTGGGCAAAGAAATTTGGTCTGAGTTTTTTTTTCTAAAAAAAAAAGGTAATTTCGGGGCTAGAACGGCTATTTAGGAGCCATCGGCGAATTTACGTAACCACATGATCCTTTTTACAAAAGGTAGAAGGACCTATCCGTAATTTTGATTTACCGTGGAGGACCCCTCCACGAAATCACATAACCACAGGACTTTTTTGCAAAGTCACGGCAAAAGGACCAACCCACAATTTCAGAATTCATGGGGCTTTCTAGCCAAAAAAACGATAGATGGACCTGTCATTGATTTTGGATTTTTCAAAGGACTTGTTTGTAAAAGCGGTGACGTAGCGGCCCTCCTGCGTGAGGATTCTTTTGGGCTTAATATATACTAGGCACGTTTCTATGCTGGACTATGCCTTGTATGTGTGGACTGCAACAGCGCATAGATGATTTTTTGGTAGAAGAAAGGAATAGTAGTAAGAATATAAGTTTTTTTAGGGCAATTTTGTAAAATAAAACTCAATTAGATGTAATTTTTAAGGTATTTTACAGGATTTTAAGATAAAGAAAAGAACTGCAAGAAAAATATAAGAGGTTTGAAAGGCATATTCGGAAAAAACCTATCTAGATGTCTTTTTTGTGTATTTCATAGGCAAAACATAGGGGGGAAAAAGTGCAAAAGACAGCAACAAATTTTGGAAAACAATTTGCGCATGGCTGAAACAAAATCTAAAAGCTTTGAGGGTTTTGTTGTTCTAAAAATGGATATAGATGTATTTTTTGAGAGAATTTTAGGGGTTTTCTCGCTATAAAAAATACAGAAGACACTACATAAAATCTTGAAAATTTTAAGGGTTTTCTCGCCTAAAAAGCATACGGTCATAGCTAATATAGCTAATATCAAAAGGCGTAAAGTGGAAAGATATATGGTGAGACAACATATACGTATGTAGCTAACATAGCACAAATGTACTTTGCCTCCAGCGGTTATGGTTAACTATGGGCCTAACCATATTTGATTACGCAGGGTTGTTGCGTGCGTCGAATTTTCTTCTCGACGAGCGTGACAGATGCAGTTTCTTGGGGAGTTTTTGGCTCCTTTTTCCCTTTTTCGCGGCATTTTGTGTATTCGTTATACAAGGTGAAGTAAATCACAAGCTTGTCCGTGCATGGGTTGCTTGCATGTAGAATGCCATCATTCTTAAACATCTAATCCTGTCTAGAATGTTTTGTTCCATTCAAGATCCTAGATCAATGTGTAAGGTTGTTTTGCCTCGTGATCATAGAACGACCACTTAGGAACAAGATCAAAAAATTATAAATAAGATGATAGTCCCACCTGGATCGCTCAAAAGCTGGAACTTATCGATTTGATCATCGATCAATGCATAGTTTCAGACCATACTGGTCTGGTTCCATCAGAGCTCAAATTTGTCAGGACCATACAAAACGGTAATACCCAGAGGAAGTATGCCAAGCTAATACGGGCCAACCTGCTGAAATTAATCACCAGTATACATTATCTCCAATATGGTATAATACAGCGAGGCACCAAGTCTGAAAATTGAGAAATACCAGTGACTCAATCCAGAACAGCTAAATACAGAACAGGAGCATCTATCTTATTTATTCTGCTGGTGAGGCACACAAACTCTTTAAACAATATAGCGGACAACCTTTTGCCACCAGGAAGCATGCTAATAAAGAGATGCGCAGCCAAGTAACAACAGTACTTCTTATGCCTGCTGACACTGGCCATCAGATGAATCTGCAATGTTCACTTTACGACCCAAAACCTCCTTACTGCAAACAGGGCACACCTGGCAAAGGCAGCACAACGGACGGCACTAAGCAGATCAGTGATCAAGCATGTCAGGATGACAAAAGGTGAAAAATGACATTGACAAGTTTGCCAATCAGTAATGCAGAGACAGAAAGAACCATTCTTTTCTGAAAAGCTTTTTAAGCTGAAATGAATTACAGCACATCCCTCATCGTTACCAGTTTGAGTACCAGTCTTCGTTCTCCCTCTATCTATAAAATTTCTAGCCAGATCTTTCTCTTCCTATCTTGGTGAAAATAAACAGCACTTGGCAAACATATATGACAGGCAATACAAAAGGATTCTGAGCTATCATATGATAGTCTAACAATGGCTAAACCATGAAAGGTCCAATAAATGCTTTAAGCCAAGCAAAGTAGCAATCAGTTCACACTCACACAAACTACAATAATTCCTAGAAGAAATGTAATCTGCAAGAACGCCTACAGTTCCTTTGGAAGAAATACTCATCTACACAGATTGGAAAGCTGGAAAGGCAAGGTAGCTTACCTTCTTAATCTTCAACCATTTGGTGACACAAGTTTGATGGTACTGACGCTCACAAGGCAATTTAGTCAGGCTATCTCAGTTCTTGTAAGCCATACAACAAATCACACATCTATTTGTGTAAGCATTAACAGAAGTGGGTGCTAAAATAGTTTACTACTATAGATTACCTGTTGGCACAATGTAATAGGATGCAACTTAATATCACAATAAATACTAATCAGAAACCTTGACAAGATTAATCAATAAAGCAAGATGTTGCATAGGGTAAAATGTCTTTGGGTAACCCTGCATAACTGCCCATCACACCTGCACACAAATATATAAACTTGTTCAGGAAGAAAAAGGAAGAATTGAGTGATCTAATCAGCTAGAAAACATACTCATCACGCTTTTCCTTTCTTGAGAATATTCCAATTTCGTATGTTGAAGATGGCAAGAGTGCTATCACATCTTCTGGCAACCCTTTGCTTTCAGTACCAATAGCTTCCCTAATTGTTGCAGTTCCTGAGTGAAAAAACAGAAGGATTCAACATACGAAATCTGAGTAGCATCTATCATCCGACTGAACACTGTATATATTCCTGAATGACAATCAACCATCCCAAAGGCCATCACACAATCTCACCATCAAATTTACCAACCATCCCAAAAGCCATCACACAATCCCTCATCCCCGAAGAAAACAGTCACAACCACCAAATACACCTAGCACTCAATTTCCATCCCGTAATAATCAAAATCAACTGATGCAGCAGGCAGGACAACCAATAAATGCTTAAATTACTGACAACTGATGCCAGTAAAATAGGCCAAAGCCAAAATCTAGCCAATAATATAACATACAGCGCTAGCAATCTAAATTTTCTAAAGGATATCTCAACCTGAGCTGAAAATTTACCTGAATAACACGAATAGAACCTTGCGTCTTTTAGCTGTGCCACCTGCTATATCAAATGCCTTCATTAGGCTCAATCATACAAAAAGAAATCAAATATAGTCCTCTGTTGATAACTATTTATGCAACTACTACTTTATAAAATTGCAGATGCTTAAAACAGCACGAACAAATTACTATAAAGAAATGAATTTTATTAACTACATGCCAACAATCTCTTCAACAAGCTTGTTAGAGTAATGACTAACTATGACTAAACCAATGTTTTTTCGAGCGGAGCCATTGGCCGTCGTCCCCGCCGCGGCGGCGGCGCCAGGGCGACATGAACTCCTCTGTGGATGGGTCCAGCTTCTCGAACCAAGAACTCAAATACAAACCCTGAAAAAAAACCTGTAAAATTTACCCAAGAAAAGGCCAAACCTGTCGTCGAGATGATCTGCGCTTCCCTCGAATCTTTCAGCCGAAAGCAACTGGCCAACCTCTTCGGCCTATCTTCTGCAAAGAAAAAAGGAAGAACTCAAAAAATGCTAACCAAATCCAGCAGGGAAAAGGACCGTTCCAAGCTTCGCCGGTTCCTGAGAGCACGAATTCATCCCTGGTCGATCCCAATTCCATCAGTGGGATCGTGAGTTTGGGGGGCGAAGGCAAAAGCAGCGGACCTTCTGCTTCGGCGAGGGCAAAAGAGGCGAGGCGGAGAGCGGACCTCACGAGGAAGCGGGCCGAGCCACGCGTCGCGTGGGCAAAAATGCCTCGGGTGGCGGTTGTTGCGGATGCGGCCTGTGCCCAGCGAGAACAGCACGACCGCGGCCAAAAAATATGCACCGAGCCGACGAGCTTGCGGAAGACGGCGTTGTCGAGCGCGTCGCGGAGGGGAAGGCACGGGGGGAGAGACGCAGCAACCGCGGCCAAAAAAAAAGCGCTCGGCAGGACTCGATCGCTCGACCTTTCGATGCGAAGCAATAGCTCATAACAGCCGAGCTACGACATCTTAGGGCAAGCCGGCCTGGACAAATTACTTGAGGTATGCAAGCGACTGAGCAACGTGGGCGACGTGGCTCAACGCCGAGCCAGCCGTACGCACGACCAAGCGTTTTTCTGTTCAGACGCGCGGCGTGGCGTCTGGACACGCTGCCACATTGCCCAAACGCGGACGTGGCACACGGAGGAAGCCGGAAACCTTCGGACTTTATATACGGTAGTACTAGCCAGTGCCACGCGCTACGCCGCGTCGTACGAAATTTTATAGCATGCATTACGTGTCGTGCGAAATTTGAGAAATTCGGTCGCGATGCTGCTTCGCGCGAAATTTTGTTCAACGGATATTTCTGTAAAAAAATTGGGTAATCTCGGTTTTCTTGTTTTTTTTAAAAAAACGGTCTATGAAAAGTCATTGGCGAATCTTTGGATTGTTAGGAGCCGTTGGTGAATCTGTTTTTTTAAAGGAAAGCGGAGAATTTAAGCGTATTCTTGGTTTTTCTTTTGCATAATTCCCATAATTTTGATTTTCTATTTTTTAAAAAATAGGTTGTTAGAAACTATCGCGAATCTTTGAATTGTTAGAGCTGTCGGTGAATCAGTGTTATTTTAGAGAAAAACGTGAGGACCTAAATATATTTTCAATTTTTTTGCGTAATTCCAGTTTATTGTGTTTCTTTTTTAAAAAATAAGTCACTATGACCCATCGGCGAATCTGCGGATTGTTATAAATGGTCTACAAATCTGCAATTCCTGTTTTTGGGAGAAAACAAACGTATTTTCGTTTTTTTTGCGTAATTCCGATATTCCTGCTTTCTTAAAAAAAGGGTCGCTAGGACCCGTCGGCGAATCTATGAACCGCTTTAAATCGTCGGTGAATCAGTGTTTTTTGTTTTTGGGTGAAAACCGCAGAGGGATATAAATGTAATTTTGTTTGTATTTTTATTTTTGCGTTAAGACCTGTTGGCAAACATATGAGCTACTATAGAACTTCGACGAATCTGCGTTTTTTTAGAAAACCGTGTTTAGCTAGAATAATGCGCTACGCTGCGACGCGCATGATGATATAACGTGAAAAATTTGAGAAATTTGGTTGTATTTTCGGTTTTCACATTTTTTTAAAAAATGAGTCGATACGACCCGTCAGCGAATCCATGGGTTGTTATAAACCTTCGATGAATCTATGTTTTTTTTAGAAAACCGTGGCTAGGACCCATCGACGAATCTATGAATTAATATAAACCTTCGACAAATTTGTGTTTTTTTCTAAAAAATTGTGGCTGTTTTTTTACGTATTTCGGCAAATTTGGTCGTATTTTCAGTTTTCATATTTGTTTTAAAAAAATAGGTCGCTAGGACCCGTCGGCGAATCTATGGGTTGCTATAAACCTTCGATGAATTTACGTTTTTAGAAAACATGATTCTGATTAAATCGGCGAATCCATGAACTACTATAAACCTTCGGCAAATCTGTATTTTTTCTAGAAAACTGTGGTTGTTTTTTTTACGTATTTGTTAAATTTGGTCGTATTTTCGGTTTTCATATTTGTATAAAAAAAATAGGTCGTTAGGACCCGTCGGTGAATCTATGTGCTGCTATAAACCTTCAACGAATCTACGTTTTTTTTAGAGAACTGCGGTTACGACCCGTCGGCGAATCCATGGGTTGTTATAAATTTGCGACGAATCTGTGTTTTTTTACTGTAGATGGGAAAAAAGTAATCTATTTTTTTTCAGGATCCGTTTCACTAAAAAACAACCGGAGGCGAATCCATGGGTTGTTATAAATTTGCGACGAATCTGTGTTTTTTTTACTGTAGATGGGAAAAAAGTAATCTATTTTTTTTCAGGATCCGTTTCGCTAAAAAACAACCGGAGGCAAATCCATGAGTTGTTATAAACCTTCAACGAATCTGATTTTTTTTAACTGTAGATGGATATAAAGTACACTTTTTTCGGGGTCCGATTCGCTAAAAAGCACCAGGAAGATCTAAATGTAAACCGCGAGGGACCAAAACGTAATTTTGATATTTGTTCGGATCTATTTTATTAAAGAACCATTGAAAGGACCTAAACGCGATTTTCATTTTTTTCGAAAAGGACCTAAGCGATTTTTATTTTTTTTTTGAAAGGACCTAAATCGATTTCTAGATTTCGGATGAGCTCGCGGAGGGCCGACCGTGGCCCCGAGAGGCTGGCAATCTTTGCCGCTATAATATATGGTATATATATATATATATATATATATATATATATATATATATATATATATATTTCCACATTTTATAAATCAAACAAATCTCGATTTGCCGCTGGATCAGGCTGATTCCTCAATAGCCTCGCCCTGTCGCTGACAATTCCTCAGGTTTTGTTTGGAAGGCCCATTTTAACCGGAATCTTTGTAGATAAGCTGAGATTTTAACCTAAAATCTCAGCCCATCTACAGAAATCCAGTCAAAAATCAGTCTCCAAACAAAAACCTCAATGGTCTTTTTCGCCATGCCACTGCCTCGACTTATTGAGCCCTCACATCTGCAGTGCCATCTAGGTACTTGGGTCGATCGTGCCAAGTCTACGATGGCACACGTGGTCCAGACGTGTTGATGAGGGCGCAAGCGAACGGCGTTGGCGACGGAGGCTCATTTTGGACAGTATCACGATGACAATTAGGGGTGAAAACAGATTAGATATAGAAGGATAATAGTTTTATCATATTTTTTTCTGGTATGTGAATACGGATACGGATAGTCCGGATATAGACACGAATACGGATAATGTCGAATACAGATACGGATCGAATACGAATCGAATCGGATACTGTCTCGAATATATATCGAAACATGATAACCCTTAGATTGTATATAAAAAATCAACAAAAACACATAACTAGTTAATTTGATCAAAATATTATTGAAAATTAAACAAATATAAGCATTTTCATTTACTTAGATAATAGTTTGATACCATATCGCAAACAAAATTATATAAGATTTAGTTTATCACACACATACGATTAGTTCATCATACACGTAGATCAAAACACAAAATAAATATAATCCTCGATGTGAAGAAATCTTTGCAAATCTCACGACGATCACAGAAACGCGGCGCATAAATCCCATCCTATTGTGCAGTGGATCTTTCAAAAATTACTGGCAAATTAAAACTGCCCCGGCCAGCAATTACGTACGCTCCAAATTAACCATACACAAAATCTACGCAAATCGCTAGCTGGAACTGGCTCTTAATTAGCTAGAACAGAGAGATCATAATACTAATTGTTGCATGTCACCCGGAGATAGAATATTAGTCTGGATCGAGCCGGGATTTCCTTCCAAGCATAGCGATCGGCAATAATTGGCAAATCTTGGAAGCATCCATCTCACTTGCCGCATTTGGGATCCGGTTAAGGAGAAGAAATTAATGCGGGAAAATATATATGGAAGCAACCCAGCAATGCAAACTCATCCGTGCGGATCGTATCTCCCCGGCGTCAATGCTGAGATACAGCTCGGTTTCCCGATCGAGAATGCATGCCCTCTCCTTTCAAAAATATATAGGAGCGCGCGTACGTGCGTAGATCGAGCGAACTCGACGCGTACGTCGTCGTTAAGGTTAACGTGGCGAGTGACCGATCGACCATGGGGAGCGGCGGCGGCGGCGTCAGCAGCAATGGATTGGCCGGGAAGAAGAGGAAGGCGGCCGGCGGCCCCGGCTCCGGGGACTTGCCGGCGAGACGGGAGCCGAAACGAGGGCTTGGCGTGGCGGAGCTGGAGATGATCAGGGCGCAGCTCGAGACGGCGGACAGTCTCTACCTGGTCCCGTCGCTGTCGACGCCGGTGGTACCGCCACCGCCGCCGCCTCTGGATGGGCACTTGCCCGGCGTGCGATACGATCGATGCGTACGTATGTCCTGTGCAATGCAATCGTAGCTTAAATCAGTTTGTCCATATGCATACATATGCGTTCGTCAGGTGCATCTATCAGGAGAAATTTTCACCGCAAGAATTTCTTACTTTACCCATGCATGAAGAAAGAATTTCTGTTAATCGTTAACCTGGTGTACGTCCGTGTAATACATACAGGCTGGGAATGGAGCTGTGCAGAGAGATTATTATATTCCGTATTACGGCGCCCAGCATTGTTCTAATGGTGTTTTGCCCAGGTACATGCATACGATCCCTTCTGCAATGTATCCTGTTGCTTGAGTTATGGTGGCGTTCTGATCGACCAACTTTGCATGATCATGCGAAAGATTGAGAAAAGGCTAGCTTGTTTCGCACTCATCATCCTCCAATATTTCTCCTTGTTGCTGTGTATTAACTAGCAGGTTCTTGGCATCAGATGGCCATGCTTTCCCGCGTCAGATCAATCAGGCTGATCAGAACGTCGTTACCGCGATCCATCCACTGAAACAGCCTGCATCATCTGAGGTACATTATGAATGCATGCTACGTACTGTCATGCAGGCTGTTGATTTGCCGTACATTCATGAACACTTAATAATCAACGCTTGATTATCATTACGTACATGCAGGGGTCGTACAAGCTGCAGCTTCTTCAGGATCACCGTCGTCGACCGCAGCCGCAGCAGCACGGCCAGATGAGGAGGCCCCTGCAGGTTGCCTTTGTGGACCTCGTCGACTCCGACGACGAGGACGCCGCCGCCGCCGCCGCCGTGGAGGAACTGGACCTGGAGCTCAAACTCTAGATCGATGTATTTGTTAGTATACTGTGGCTAGATCGATCCACCATGCGTTATCTGTCAGATCGATGGAACCGATGAATGGATTCTTATTTGTTCTTTGCATAGAATTAGCTGTAGCAGTGCAGGCATGTAGATGTACCTGTCTCGATCGTTGTGATAGAAACAAGAATAAATTTGCGTTTCCAGCGTTATTAGTTAATTACAAAAAGTGATACCCTATAATACAGTGGCGTAGCCAACGCTCCGTTGGGCTCGAGCCCACCAGCCAGCCGTCGGATCCTATATATCCACTCTAGCAATGACACTTGTTTTTTGGCAAAGCAGAGGCATATATACACGCACTCAAGACACATCCAGAGGAAGAAGAAATTTTTCTGAGTAGTGAGCTACTTTTTACACCATGTGGCTTCGTGGACCGTTATTTGTTGAACATTTAATTTTGCAATTAGTAACTTTGGTTGCTACATGTGAAACTGGATTTGAACCAACGATGCACTCAAAGACCATAGGAGAGAGGGAGGTGACTCGACACCTCTTCTTTGCGATAATATGGCAGCCCATCGAGTAAGGGAGCACTTGATGTATGTCATCGGAGTCAACGATTATGAGGACACGACGAGGATATCAAGTGAATGTCGAGGAGATGGCAAGGGTACATGCATGTGGCAATGAACAACACACTATGATGATGGTGAGCAGATTGTGAAGATAGTGTAGCATAAGTTGGCGAATGCCTAACCGGCTAAGTGGACTAACCATGACAACAAATAGACAATCCGAGCCTCTTTTCTAATATATGATTTTTGAGATGTGCTTCAATACTTTCCTTTTTGACAGTTGCACAATTATTAAAGTATGATTGAATGATAGATGATGATTACTTACCCTTTTGCTTGCTTCAAAATTTGTGCAACTTGTATTGGGAAGGAAAGCATTGAAGCACTCCTCATCATTTTTTTATCAATTGTAAATATATATGTCAGTGGATTAAAAGAGACAATAGCTGGTTTATTTGATTAATTAGTGTTAATTTTTTTATAGATTTTTAAAAGTTTGACAAACAAATGTTGTACAAGTATTTCTTAAATAATAAACTACTGGTAGTTAACACTCGAACCGATGAGAATACAACATAAACTATTGAATATGTTTGTCTCAATTTAACCTATTTTTTTGAGCCCACTATCTATTTTTATCCTGGATTCGCCACTGCTATAATATGTATAGTCAAACACTGTTAATTTTGATTAAAGATATTGTTTAAAATAAATAGTTTGAATATATGAAAATGATACTATTAAAGTTGCCATGAAAAATACTTTCAAAATATTACATTTATGGCTTTTTAAATATATGATACATAATCTAGTGATCAAATAAGAAAAACAAACGTCACTTTTTTTTTTTAATGGTAAGGAGCACTTGGAATGTTCGTTGAAATCATTACATTACCTATATGCTTGAGATTTGGAGAGCAACAGGGCATCCACTGTCACCTTGCGATTTTGCAAAAAACCGAGATTTGGAGAGCAACAGGGCATCCACTGTCACCTTGCGATTTTGCAAAAACCCTCCATTTCTCCGAAATTACGAATAGGTCCCTATGCGATTTTTTGTGAGACAAAAATTTTTTTCTTCGCGTTTAGGTTCTGGCCGGTATTTTTACGGAAAAGCCTCCCGTTAGTTTGAATCGCGAACAAGCCCTTTTCTAATTTTTCAGATAGCGAAACAGTCCAAAAAATAACATCCGGTCCTCGCTTCTTACGTTGAGTCCTTTCTCCGTTTTCCGAAAAAATGTTTTTGCCACGAAAAACCCGGAAATTTTTTGCCACCAAAAACCGAAAAAATGTTTCGTCACCAAAAACGCAGATTCATCAAGTTTTATAGCAACTTATGTATTTGCCAAGCGGATCGTGACATGGGTTTTTTTAAAAATGTAGATTCGTCATGATTTATAGCGACTGATTGATTCGCCGGTGGGTCTGACGACCCATTTTTTTAACGAACGCAACCAAAAAACCGGAAAAAATATTTTCGACACCCAAAAAAGCAACGATGTTTTCGTCCATGCGAATCTGGGTCCTAACGACCCATTTTTTAACAAACACAACAAAAAACCGAAAAAAATTTTTTCAAAGATAAAAAACGAAAACAATGTTTTCGTCGCCAAAAAAACACGGATTCATCGAAGGTTTATATCAACTTATGAATTTGCCAACGGGTCATAACCGCGCATGCTATCGAAATTCAACCGGCGCAGCGTAGCGCGCTTTCCCACCTAGTATATCCAAGCTTGTAATATTCGATGGAAATACGATTTTACAGTGGGTTGACGTAAACCGGCATGGCGTCTTCACCTCCGCCGTCCAAGCTTTGGGCGCCTCCCTTACTATAAAGACGCCCCTCCCTCGCAAAAATACCATATAAAAAACAAAAACAAATAAAACTCGACGTCGTCGCCACCTCTCTCGCCGTCGACGAGTCGCGGCGGCGGCGTCGGCAGCGGCCGGGCACCCTGGCCGCGTCACACCATGCCCGATCCAACCAAACCCTCCTCGCCCCGCCCCCGCCGCCGTTGCCGCCTATGCGGCCTCTGCCTCAGCACCGCTCTCCTCGCCCTCCTCCTCTCCGCCCTCGTCCACCTCCTCTTCCCACCGCCGCAGCCCGCCCCCTCCCCGCGCTTCTCCGTCATCATAGACGGCGGCAGCACCGGCACCCGGGCCCACGTCTTCGCAGCGGGGCCCGACAGGCGCCCGGATCTGGCGCGCTCTGCCGTGATGCGCGTCTCCCCGGGGCTCTCCTCCTTCGCCGCCGACCCGGCGCGCGCGGGGGAGTCGCTGCGGCCGCTTATGGAGTTCGCCAGGGACAGGGTTGGGGGCTCGGGGGGCGTCGCGGCGACGGAGGTGCGGCTCATGGCCACCGCCGGGCTGCGGCTGCTGGAGGAGCGCGTCCAGGAGGCGATCTTAGCGTCCTGCAGGGACGTGCTCCGGGCCTCCGGGTTCCGATTCGAGGACGCGTGGGCCAAGGTGATCCCAGGTACTGTCGGTTCCTTGCCAGTTTCATGGTCAGTAGCCGGGGTATTGAATTGAAATGGGGGCATGAATATGATGATACCGTGATGAATTGGAAATGCGCCCTGGAATTGTGATTTCAGGCGGTGTTGTGGGGAGAGCGCCAACTGCTTTTTATTTGTTATTGTTGTGGATGTGCTCCGGTGAATTCGAAACTGACTTGCTGAAACATGTAGTGGAGAAGGAATTTGCTTTGGTACAATTGCTGCCTTTATAGCTTGAATTGTGAATACCTTCACTATTAAAGTGTTCTATTCAGTTCTGAGAGAGGCTCCTAGATGATCTTTATTTTGATCTGATACGAGAACATCAACAAACCAACTAACCATCCAAAAAGGAAAGCAGCTATCTAAAATGATGTGGGAAGTGTGAATCAGTAAATGTAAAAGCTCTTGGGATTTGTGCAGTGGCGGAGTGTGGCCCAAAAATTAGGGGTGGCCAATGTAGAGGTGCAATCGGCTCGGATTCAGTCGGATATCGCTCTTTATGTATCCTAAACCATATTTTTCGTCGGAGTCGGATACAGATAGTGCTAGATGTGAATATGGCGCGGATAATATCGGTCACAAATTCAAAGTTAATATGGAGTGGAATCGTTACGGAATATAATATTTTTTGTCGGATATTGTGCAAAAACAGGTATTGCATAAGCACACATATAGCAATGATTAATCAATCATATAAGTTCAATATGCAACATGATTATCATAATTTAACAAGTTATTTTATCAAGTAGTCTAACAAAGTTGCAAAAGTATCAAATATTCATTTATGTTTTGCAAAAGAATACCAAGTATTCACATAGGCAAGTAGAAGTATATTCTTGCATTTCAAACTTTGTTGGTGACGGCACCGGACGCCGGGATGACAGATGGGACGACAGCAGGAGGATGGAGCCGTGGAGGGAGGGTCTAGCTTGGCTATTTGGTTGGGCCCAATTGAAGTTGCTATAATATGGGCTGTAAATATCCTAATAGAGTTATCCGGAATTATCTGATAATATAATCATCATATTCGATCCGACGGTTAGTGATCTCCTGAATTTGATGCCGAATCCAAAACCACCTATCCAAAACTGATGTTGAATCCAACAACTATCTGACACGACTAATCCAAACAAATCCGGTCGGTTGGTATCTATCCGATCCGATTGCACCCCTAGGCCAATGGCAATTGTTAATGGAGACCATATTCCATAGGCTAAAGTTTTGAGAGGAAAAGAAATGATGGTTGTGTAGAATAGAGAGGGCCAATTAACTAATTGGCCAAAGAGCAATAGACTTACAAGCATACATATATCTATGGCCAACTAATGAACCCCCCCGAGCGCGTGCGCCGCAAGGGGGGGGGGTGTGGTTGGGCGGCAAGGCCCCATAAGGCCTCCACTACGCTCCACCGTTGGATGTGTGAATATAGATGGCTTTTGTGTCATTGGCTGAAATATTTTCTATATGGATTCTAACTCTGGCTGGTACCTTTCTTGTAGGTTCTGATGAAGGCATCTATGCTTGGGTTGCAGCGAACTATGCTCTTGGCACACTTGGAGGGGATCCTCACAAAACTATTGGAATAATTGAACTTGGGGGCGCTTCTGCTCAGGTTCTCTGGTGAACACAGACAGTCTTAGTTTTCCTTTGCTTTTGGGTCTTGGATCTTTTTTAACCATAATGCATGCTAGTAAGATACTAATAATGTAGTTATACATCAGAAAAGACTGCCTTTATGCTGATTGCCAGTAGCTCTGTAAATTGCTTTGGTGATGAGGAATGGCCAAATTTCACTTATGCTTTATCAATGTCAATACACACAATAGCTTAATGTCCTGGTTATATCCCACGGAATCTTAATTTTCTGCTAATGTAATTGCTGCTGTTTTGTTTCAGCTGACGTTTGTTTCTGATGAAGTACTTCCTCCAGAATTGTCAAGTAATTTTACTTTTGGTGAAACAACATATACCCTCTACAGCAACAGCTTTCTAAACTTTGGACAAGTGAGTTATTTGTATCCATTCAATCCTCTACTTTATGGATAATCTTATAAAATTCTACAGTATATTAACTATATGATTTCATCATTTACGTTCACAGAATGCAGCGCAAGTCTGGTTCCATGAAATACTGAGGTCAAGAGGTATCTTTTTACTTTTTAATTCTATCAATGCTAAAATATAGCCATTCTAGATTTTTGCCAACCCTCGCGATGATAACTAAGGAATTCAGTATCTGATGGATGAAGGGAACAGGGAACACTGAGACCCTGAAAATATACCCTGTAAATGGGAATAGTATAAACAGAACCGCACTAAGCTGTCCTTATGTTACTTAGTCAATGTAATGTCAATAAGTAATACTTACTATAGCTATTCTGGTGTCCCAGGGCTGCAGCTCAAAGCAACATGTGTCATATTTCCTGTTTGATGAATGCTGGGTTAAATTTTGTTGAAGTGTTATATCTATATTCTGTCGTTATATCGGTTTTACGATACGCTTGGTAACAGAACAGAGTGCAAAACATGGATGAAACCATGGGGATAAAGAAATTATTTTAATAATTCCATTGATTAGCTTATAGAACTACTTGCCTGCAAGTACCAACCAGTACCAGTGTCTCATCATGACTCATGCCATTGCAGACTCTTCCAACAATGGTACACTTGTTGATCCTTGTGCTCCTAAAGGATACTCTCGCAATGAAGAAGTAATGGTGAGGACAAGCAGTGTTTCAAGATCAAAATTAGAGAACCAATATGTTGATAACGGGAATGGAAACTTTACAGAATGCAGATCTTCTTCGCTGATGCTGCTGCAGAAAGGGAAAGGTATGAAATACATGTGAACACTGTGTTCCTTGTTATTTTATTCCTGAAGGCTTGCCTTTTTTCTGGTTATAGATGTGAACACGTTTCTTCTTTTTCTTCACTATTTCTGTGCTTAAGAGTACCAAAGAAATCAGCTGAAGTAAAGAAAGTTGGCACTACCATCCTGAACTGAATGTTATAACAGATAATAAGAGGACAGCCTGTAATTGTTCAATGCCAAGCAAGATGGAGGTTCTTGACTACATTGACTTAAACATATTTTGCAAATCTTGTGCACTCTCAATATTTTGTTGAACATTTCATTATTCTGACCTTAGAAACTCAATTGAGCATGATGTGTTAAGAGGTTAGTACCACTTTTATGTCCTAAATGCAGAAAAGTGCCAGTATCAACAATGCAAGCTGGGACCTACTTTCGTACCTGAGCTACGTGGACACTTCATGGCAACTGAAAATTTCTATTTTACATCAAAGGTGCACTTCATCCCCCCGGCGCCCCGTGTGGCACGAGCCATCCTTTTGTTTCAACACTTCTAACTCCGATACATTCTCTGCCAGTTCCTTGGACTGAAGCAGTCTTCATCACTATCTGATTTTGTGCTTGCTGGAGAGCAATTTTGCAACAAGGACTTTTTCACTCTTAGGCAAAAGTATCCTAATCAGTCAGATGAAGATTTCTCACGGTATTGCTTCTCGTCAGCATACATTGTAGCTCTACTGCACGACAGTCTCGGTGTACCGCTGTTTGACAAGAGGCAAGCATATCAGGACATTATACTCCTTCAGTGAAATTTACTCTTGAGTAATCTTGTATGCTTAGCAAACTTGATTTTTTTTTTCCTGAGCAGGATTGAGTATTCAAATCAGGTCGGAGACATTCAGGTTGAATGGGCCCTAGGAGCTTTTATCACAAACATACGAAGTACAGTTTTAGAGCCATCAAGCACTGGCGCAACAGCAATCCATAACCATAGACTGTTGATTGCTGTGCTGGGAGCGTTTCTTGTTTGCGGAGTATTTTTGGTGTTGAGATGGAGGAAGCCCAAGACAAAAATTATATATGACTTAGAGAAAGGCCGATACATTATAACACGCATCAGCTGACGCTGACCTATATGCAGAGAACGATATATATACGACAGGAATAGATGTTGTTCTGTACAACCTCGATTCTTTGTATTCTTGCTCTTAGGTAAGAGAGCTGGGTGGGTGGAGCATGAAGAATAGCACATTCGTATGTACAGAAGCACTTGTAGAACATTTTGTGATGTACTAATTGTATTTATTTGATGATTAAGTATATTAGTTTTGTCTCACGCTGCGTTTCTGTCATGCATGAGTGTATACCGTATAGTTTTCCTTGCTATTCCTACTTGTGAAGCATGCAAGGAAACTAGGCCTTTTGTTGTGCATAATTGTAAAATCGAGGATGGTTTTCCTTCAAGGATATGTTGTGTATACTGTATAGTTTTCCTTGCTATTCCTACTTGTGATGATTAAGTATATTAGTTTTGTTGTTCGTTTTGTTGCTTGTTTCTTTTCTAGCTTATCTAAAATCGAGGATGGTTTTCCTTCAAGGATGGATAAAGTGCTAGCTTTCATCACGTCTTTATATATTGGAAAGAAATGTTGAGCTATATAGATAAATATCAGGTGAATCCTCTTAATGTCTTTCTTGTCTTTAAAATGTATAAAGAGGTAGAGCTACTATTTTATTTAATTAAATGCAAAACTTATATGAGGATGTTTTGTGTTGATGATGAGCTAAAAGGTGAGCTTAAGTCTATGACGACTCAAATTCAAGGAGAGGATGATGAGGACATCACTACTATGGATACAACCATATCTGGTTGGAGCAACTCCAACATATCATCCTTAGACTAAGAAAGGAGAGATATCAAATCCATTACGTTTTGGAATCCAATTTGGTTTTTAGATACTAGCCTGAATTAAAATGAGCATTACTTTTGCATACGGTGTCCATTGAAGAGTTCTTGCACTTGATTAAAAGCTTACTTCGAGATCTTTCCAACAGATTTGACTCCACCTAAAAATTCATTTGGAGCACTCACAATCAACAAAACAAGTCGGGTCAACTCTCCAATCCAAGTCAAACTTGGGCCTTGTAAGAGTCCTATTCGGCCTCTCCTTTGTGCTGGTAGAATCTCCTTTCTCTTTTACCTATATATAGCTAGAGAGTCTCTCAAAATTACTTAGGTTTTATTTAGTCGTAGTTTTCCTTGATAAAACTAATTAGTATTCTCTTGTTCGACGAGATCAACAGCTATATCATGCTTCAAAATCCCACATCAATACTTTAATTATATTTACAATTTCATATTGATTTTGCCTTGTTCTTGCTTGTTCTTCGATTGCTTGCAAGAATTGATCTTCGTGATTAGGTCAACCGCATTTTAGCATGATTGATAATAATTCGGAGTTTGGTTCAACGATTGCTTGGTGTCGATCGTGTTTCGGTCGTAGCCTAGATTGTGAGGGTTGTCTCCACTAATCGATAGTTATCCATCTCACCGAAAGATCGGACCTCGATTAGCCTCATCACCATCTATTGATAAAAATACTTATCCCCATCTAGTAGAAAAAAATTATTATTTAACATCTTTTGCAATTTATTTATATAACTAATCCACGCTAACTTTTGCTGAATGGCACTTCTTGCCACGCCATGATAAGTAACTCTCAAAATCTAAATATCAATTGAAATGCTGCTGAAATTTTTAACATTACAGATTGATAATCATCTAAAAATTTTATGGCAAGATTAATGATGCATCAGGACCATCCAAACAAAATTTCAAAATTTTCTAACGTGGTTTCAAGCATTTTTCATTCGGATATCATCACTTTCCGAATTTTTAACAATTCCTCGAGCTTCACCATCATCTGAAGATTTTATGGGAACATTAGTGATATGTTAGAATTATGCACAAAAAAATTTCAAAATTTTCTAACATGGTTTGTTCTATTTTTCATTCGGTTCAAATTTGTTGGTCAACGTTTTATTGGGACAGTAGCAATATTTGAATTTTTAAAAATTTCTTAGTCTTTAATTATCTGAAATTTTATGGAACATCACTAGGACCCTCCACAAAAATTTTTGACATCGTTTGAGCTATTTTTCGCTCAATGCAAATTCAATAAAATCTCAACAAATTTCACCGAGATTTCAGGAATTTCGGCAAAAATTTCAGATTTCTCGGTTAAAAAAACTAGATTTGAAATTTTGTTTTTGCATTTCGTCCGGGATTTGTCCAAAATACCGAGAACTCGGCGAGAATTTGGATTTCAGCCACCTCAGAGATGTTATCCAAAAACGATATTTCAAACCTTGTACTGAACTACTAATGCTTGATGCTGGTAATGCTTGATGCTGGTTAAGTGCTAATACTTGATGTTTGATGCGTGCTGGTCTGCTGCTTAGCTGCTAATGCTTGATGCTACTTAACTGCTAATCATCTAATCATTGCCTAGGCAGGCACCTAAGCGTCTAGGCAGTCCGAGCTCACCACACCTAGCCTACTAATCATCTAATCATCACCTAGACGGGTATCTAGGCGTCCGGACGGTCTGGGCTCGCTGCACCTAGTCAGACCACCATGACAACTATGTTTGGGAAGCAACTTTCTGATATCACCAGAACCAAGAAAAGTGGCAAGCTCTACAAATTTCACAACTCACATTCGAATACCTTTGTTACTTTCCAAGTAAGTAGACCTGTTTTCTTAAGGGTTTAGCAACAATAGAGCCTGCTAGTCTCAGCAGAGTTCTCCCCTAATGTTTCCCCGTCAAGAAAAGAATAGAGCCTGCTAATCTTTATGATCGTAGTGTTACTAGGTATAGCCCTGCTATTTTTTAAGGTTCTGCTGCTGACTATTATTAATCAGCAGGTTACATCTATTCTCACACTAGCGGGGTCAATTTCGTATGACAAGAACTTGGTTCTTGAATATGCATTCAATCAAAATATGCTTGGCTCATTCCTTCTGGTAAGATCATTTCTTGAATTTCTACCAGATTTTTTTTGATAAAGGAAGCTTTATTAATCTTCAAGAACATTACATCGAGGAGATACAAAGTCCTTGAAAAATAACTTCTTCCGGCCTCTGCTTAACAAAAGCATACACAGCCCAAAAACAAAGAAAATCACGCACACTCTAATGACTAGTGATCCGAAGGCTAGACCGCCACCCATGCTCCTGGGAAAAGAAACCCATGGCCACCTGCACCAACCGCCGTGTAGCCTCCGCCATGAATTTCTACCAGATTGGCAACTTATTTAGGTAGTCTGTATGAAGGAGCTGACATTTAGCACTCTTACAGGCAAATGTCCTAACTGGTTTTGTAAATCTCTCAGTTGATACACTTTCTGCCTCTTCCCTTACTGCCTTCATGATTTTGTCAGTATACTCCTTTACTATATGCATGGTTGTTGGTCTTGCTCAGTTTTGTGGTGTTAGGATGAAATTTTAGTGAATTGTAGGCATATTTAGTACTTAGTATGTATTCATTAATTTGTCAGCAAGCTAGTACTTAGTATGTATTCATTAATTTGTCAGCAAGCTAGTTCTCTCTTGGGCAAAAGCCAAGTTGCTAACCTAATTAATTTTTCCTTGTCTGTCATTAACTCTGGCTATATTCTGGATCTGATTTCTGACTTGCTCAATTCATGAAAACACTTCCCAAGAGAAGTGCTCGAGTTTCCTTCTATCCCATATGAAGCCTCCTTATTTTCTTACAAATTACGATTGGTCTTCACATATTAATACTGCCGTTTACTTTGGGGAAATATCACATGTAAACCATATAATCAGTGTGAACATGTAAACCCTATTGTGGACCGTTGGATGCAAGGTCTACCATTGAGATCAATCCTTATCCATGCAGCACATTTTGTAACAAAACCTTGCATCCACTGTAAATAATAACCCTCCATCCGCCTCAATTACCCACCACTCTCTCTCTCTCTCCCTGGCTCTAGCACATAACCTCTCCATCCACCTCCAAGCTCTAGGAGAGCGGTAGCGGCTTCCACTACAGGGGAGTGTCACCTTTCGGCACTTCCGTGGTTGGGAATGGGATTATTTTTGCAATTGCATTCGAAGGGGCCAACTTTGCAAAAAAAAAATTACACATGGGGCTAGAAAAGTTATGAACTCATTCTCTTCTTCCTCTCACTCTCTTCCTCACTCTGCACTGGCCTCCCCAACCCTGTGGATGGCGATGACCATGAGCCCTAGCAACCTTGGCCCTAGCTTGGCCATCGTCTTCCTCTCCAGCCGTTCGTCGGGCTTGGTGTTGTCGGATCCAACCGACACTGTCGACTTCCTCTTCGGTTATCACTGGGCGCGACGCCACCAGATCCGCTTGTCCCTGAGCACAGTTTTCACCAAATCCAACCTTCCTTGCTTTCCCAGCGGCCTAGAAGGTCGAGTGCACTGGGGACAAGGCGGCATCGATGGCCACATTGGTGTCATCTTCCTTGTTGTCCTCCATGTCATTGGCCTCATCTGCCCTGTAAAGCTCACTATCGCCATCCTCCTCCCCCACATCGGAGCCTGAACCATGTGCCACCTCTGATTTCTTTTTACATCCTTCGTTCTCTTGTGATTTCAATTCTTTTTTTTTTTTTGGACTGGACTTTCCCCAGTTCTTCTCTTGCGATTCCTTCTACCAAAATTTATTTCTTGTCTTGGATGATGAACATTATCAAGAACCCTCTTTTTTCCCTTGCATTTTCCTCCGATCCAAAAACGTTACCGAAAATCCTCCCTCCAGACAAAAAAAAAAGAAACATAAAATGTTGTTTGAATCAAAATGTTATTGTTGTTGCTTCAACAAACATGTTCTTTATTCATGCTTGAATTAAAACTGTTCGTGCAATTTATTGGATACGAAAATGTGTAAAAGGAGATAAATCCAAAAACCAACATCCGAAAAACTCTTGGTTCAAGCAATTTCTTTTAAGTTGAAAATCTTGAATATGAAATTCGAAAATGAAATCTGGATTTTATTGCAAGTTTTGCTTGCATTTTCTTGGAGACAAACTCCTAAAATGTAAATTCGTGAAGACAAAATCCTAAAATGCAATTTTATTGCAGTTTCTTGAAGATAGTTTTCCTTGCATTTTATTGGAGATGAAATCCGAAATGCAAATTTTTTCCTTAATGTACATGAGCATTTCATTGAAATGTTTCCCTGTTTACTTTTTGATTTTGAAGTAGACACATCTATCGTAGATATGTTGACGAATTGAAGATGACCTGTGAAAGTTCATAGTTTCATTAATTTTGTAGCACAATCAGAATTTGACATGCTGCGTCATACCGCTCTACTTGTCACCTGTCACGATAGAGTTTTTGAGTTTTAAATCAGCAGGAAAGCGGTGTTGCTCTTGAAAGTAACTCTCTAGGAATGCTGTCTATTAAGAATTCTGAACATGATGTCATAGTACTAACTTGCCGCTAGGTTAAGTTGGATCAAGTTAGGTCGTCATGGGTACATGGCAAACTCTGCATTGTGAATGGCGATTGCTATGACCGTACATTGATCGCCAGTAGAGTCAAATGCAAATTTACTGATTTCCACTGCAAGGAGAAAGATTGAAAATAATAAGATATCAATGTACCACCGTACTGAAACATCATCGAAGATGGCATTATGCGTAGATAATATAGAGTAATTAATCCATGTGACCTTGGTATAATTCTGGAGATGTTTGGTCCAGGAGATGCCCGTATTTATCATTTCTTGACTTTTGGGTAGCAAAGTACCAGTTTTCTTAACAAAGGAAAACAAAATAAATAGTGCTATCCACTTGTCCTTTTTCCCTGCCTACAATCATTCCTTGATACCACACGCCCATACCCTTTTTTTTGTTTTTTTTTGGACGGAACATACATTTATTTTTCGTTTGTTCTTAATAGCTGAATATAAATTGTTACTGTAACAGTAAGCCTGAAAGGCTCAAACACTCACATTATACAGGTCGAGCACGGGAAAATGGATGCACTGTATCTCAGCATTGATTTTTTTTTTACCGGACATTCAACTGTAGATATGTACAAACCAATTGGATCATACCATGATGATTGCGACCGTCCATGTAGTAGATGACACTAGCGACGGAACAAGCACATGCGACCGGTTGATCTCTGCGACTCCTCGACAGCTGCATTTACTCCCTCCTTTCAGAAATACAGCGGCCACGACGCCCGTAGATCTACGTCGACAGCGGTAGAGGGCGTAAAATCTCCAAATTTTAATATAGGGATGATAATATTTATAGCTTAAATAGTCTTATTCAGATATATAAGACTTATACGTAAATTTAATGAGCACCCTAAACAAAAATATAAGACTCAAGTATATATATTTGTTTATGATCATCACATACAAAATATTATCTCATTTTCCAAGATAATTAAGTGGAAGGTATCTAAATTATTTTCACTCATACCGTTTTTAATTTTACCTCAACATTAATATTTGTGCAAAATCAAAATACACTTGTATTTTTGAGCAGATGGAGTGCAACGGAAGAAAAAAAACTGCATTTAAACACACTTGACTTTCTTTCTTTCATTCTAAACTGCAAGCTGGCCCTTTTTTTTTTTTGGAAAAACTGCAAGCTGGCCTTGGAGGCCCTATACATTGTCCTACCTCCCCAGGGCCTAGGACCTTGGTGTGAGTTGAGCCACGCAAGCCACGTGGCCTCCACCAATTCGCCGAGCTCGGGAGTCCCCGGGCCCTCACGTTACGTGACAACGTGAATTGAGGAGTGGTGGCAGACGTAACCAGCGGAGCAAGGACTAGGGTCTATTTAGGCAACTGTAGTTAAAAAACTGTTTTTGTTTTTTCTGAAAATTAACTGTAGCTTTTTATATAAAATTATTGGATAAATAGCTATTTTTTCTTAACAATAAGCTGTAAAGGAGATCTAATCTAACTTTCAGCTTTTAACTTTTATTAGTTATATATAAGTTTTAGTTTATACTAAAAACCTCTTAAAAACGAAGCTACTTAGAGAGTTTATTATTTTTCAAAAGCTAAAATTAGCTTAAGGGACTGTTTGGTAAAGCTCCAGATCCCAGCTTTACCTGAGATCTAAAACTTATACGCTAAAATAAATAGGGGTGGGCATTCGGTTTTTTCGGTTATTTCGGTTCGGTTTTTTCGGTTTTAAAAAAAATTCGGTTTTTGAATATCAAGAATCAACCGAAACCGATTATCAAAAAACCGAACCGAATAAACCGAATTAATTCGGTTCGGTTTTTTCGGTAATTCGGTTAACCGAATTTCTAAGTACATGTCTGGGACGGTTCAGAGTTCAGACTTCAGAGCAATGCATGTAATACAAAAAAGTTCAGTAATCAGTATAGCACTTCCATCTACTTCAATCACACATCCATCTACACAAATCACTAAAGCATCGTTATCAAAGATTGCGTATGAGTTTGCTTATGGGGCAAGAGATCTATAGACGGGTAGAACAGATCAAAACTCGATGCTTGCAGGGCATGAGGCAAAATCATGAACAAGGCAATGTTTATTAATTTCCCAGGCTTGACTTAATCCGGTTAATTGGGGTAACTTAGCATAAGAAATTTCAATTTTACTGATTCACTCCTTATAGAGAGAAACAATCCTGAACCCTTCTGGCACATGTTCATTCCAACACACGAATTCCTCGAAGACAGATTTTCCAACTACCAAGTCAACGTGGATTCAACAACAGAGAGGAGTCGAGAAGGAGAACTGGGAAGAGAAACGAGAAGTACACGGACGGGACAGGAGGGCAGCGATGCGCCGATGCCTGTGGATAGGAGCCAGGAGGGTAGCGACGGTGGCGGGGGCTGCGTCGGCTCAGGTAGGGTCGCCGAACTCCGACAGGCAGATGGCACACTCCGCCAGCAATTCCTCCACCTTCCCCTCCTCCCCCTCCCCCGCCATGGCGCTCCTCGCCCCGCCGCCGCTGCCATCAAGCGTCACAGACGCCCGGCTCAGCGGCGCTTTTGAGCGCCTTCTTCTTGAGCCCTTGTTGGTGGTCACGCTGCTCCCGACGCGCCGCTAGTAGTTGGTTCCCCGCCGGCCAAGGAGCGCGGCGGCTACGGGTTGTTTGACGGGAGGAGGGTTGGTGGCGGCGTTATTAAGTGGAGCAGGCATATGGGCGATGGTGGCGAGGCCGATGACACAGATGAGCGCGCAGAGGAGGGCCGTGAGGATGACCAGATCTAGGCCATCTGGCGACGGATTTGGTGAGGTGGCGACGAATCGGAGGATGGGAGGAGGAGGCGGCGGTGGCTCTCGCCGACGAGGGTCGGTGGCAACGGAGGGCGGGAGGAGTAGCTCTCGTCGGCGAGACTGAGGACTGAGGAGCACGAGGTGGGAGGCTGGGAGCGAGCAAGTGACCGAGTCCGAGCGAAATGGGGGACGGGAGGTAATTAGGGCCGAAGAAGAGGTGGCCCGCCTGTTGGGGAAGAGGTGGCCCGTGGCCTGTTGGGGGGAAGAGTTCGGTTTTGATCGGTTATTCGGTTTTCCAGAGTTAAAAACCGAACCGAAGCCCGAAAACCGAATAGCACTAAAATGAAAACCGAACCGAAAACCGAAAACCGAAAAAACCGAAAAAATCGGTTTATTCGGTTCGGTTTTTCAGTTTCGGTTTATTTTTGCCCACCCCTAAAAATAAAGTGAATTAAGTTTATATTTTTGTCTAAAATGTAAACAAGATGATTTATCTAAACACTCTTAATATACTCACAGTTTCAGTTCCACAGATCTGATGGAAGTTTATATTTTTGTCTAAAATGTAAACAAGATGATTTATCTAAACACTCTTAATATACTCACAGTTTCAGTTCCACAGATCTGATGGAGTTAGGAATACCCAGCTCTACTAGGGCTGAGTTTGTTTAGGCTGGAGCTTGTGCTTATTTGGTCGAGTCGAGAAGTTCAAGTCGGAAGAAGTCTTGGTTGGATGAGGATGACAATTTTTAAGTAAATAATAGTTAAGTTGTAAGGGTACCAGGAAGTGGGATTTTAGAAGCTCCAACCACCCCGAGAAGCATCGTTTTCTTTGTTTCTCTCGCATAGTGCAAATTAGGCTAGAAGTTTCTTTTCATTTGGCTAGAAAAATACTGTTTGTTTTGGCTTGTAGTTTATAGAGGTGTAGAAACCAAATAAATCCAAACTCAAGCCTAAACAAACTGAGCCTAGATCTGCAGATCTAGTGAAGCTAAAGCCTAAGGCTTCAAAAAGGGCATTAATTAGCTCGATCTCAAGGCCAAGATGGGCATGGCAAGTGAGCACCGTCCGTATCGCCAAAGCTTGTCGTTTTGATAGCCAAGCTTACGAGTGAAGAGGCAACCCAAACAAAGAAGCTAGGTAGGGCACTTGGGACTTGGGGAGACTACGAAGCGTCATGGCATGGACCAGTTGAAGATGCCACCTTGCTCAGAGATACACAAAGGTATTATTTTTTTCCTCCAAGAAAGAAATGTATGGCTTAGCTCACGCGTACGTACGCTAACAGCGCATCTGACGAGGTCGCTCGGCTAGCAATTTGCACGTTCGGCTCGGTTTGTTTTATCACGCGCCGCCCCGGCCTGACCCCCAAGGACGGCTTTAAAGGCGCGAGTCGCTGTTGTAATAAATTTTGCAAGAGAGACTATTGTGACACCGATGACCTGATTATCTCACCGGCGATCTAATTGGAATTCCTTTAGGGCTGGTTAAATTGCCATTGGACTGTGTAAGACTCGTGCAAGCTGCTAGTTGGTGATGGAGAGAGACTAGTCACTGAGAGGAAAACCGACGTAAGGTAGGCGAACGTTTGTTTGGGCTTTTTCTTAAGCATAAAAGTCAAAAAAAAAGCTAATGCTTAAATAAATAGGTATCTTTTTAAATGGGTTCTTTCCAAAAGGTGTCAGCCTCTGTGTAACTAAAAACTACGAGAGATGTGCTTTTTGGCTTATTGGGTGTTAGTTTTAGACCAATTCTATTGACGTTATAGTATAATTACCCACATCTATCTTATATAAATGCGGATTGCTTTTAAACTTTCTAAGCTAAAAAACTGACTTTAAGTTACAAACCAAAAAGCATAAGCTTAAACACATATGAAGTAAGCCATCTCAAATAGTTGTGATCCAACCGGTAAGATAGCTACTCGGTCAGAAGTTGAGAACCTTTCAGGATAGTTTTTCTATTACTGTCTACTTCATTATATAAAAAAAGATGGACTGCTCTACATTAACCATCGTGTAACCTAGGTTTCTTTTGCCTATGGTTAGCTCTGTGATCTCAATTGCCGGTTGCTTCATTGAAGATTTTTTAAAAAATAATATGTTTTTAAAAGAATTTTATAAAAAAATATAATATGTTTTGTCATGGATTGAAAGCCAACAGCTTATTTTGTCATGAATTCATTTGGTCGACAAAGATAAGGTTTCTGTTGCCCATTCATTTGGCGACAAATGGACTGTCCTGTAATTGTTTTGGCATATTATATTTGTAAAATTGTTTTAAAAAATGTATTATTTTTAAAAAAATCCTTCGTTGAACTCGAACAGCAGCCGAGTTTTCAACTAATCCACGACTTAGCAAGAGCATTTTATGATACATTTGGGAGAGCAGAAAATCTTTTGGTAGCTCGAAGAGTAACACAAATGGATACTGCTAGGCCTCACATCTTCCAGAAAATGGTACTGGTACGTGCGGACCGGAGCATGAAGGGATATCAATGGTGATTGATCGGAGGGGTGTGATTAATTAAGGGCTGTGTACATGTTACCAGGTTCATAACTATTTGTGAGATTAAGAAGCCGGCATCGGTACGGCGAGGCACTCTGGCCGCCGGTACATTAATTTCGACGAAACGGAGCGGCGGATGGCCTCATCTTGCTTGCCGTTTTCGCACTCTAAACACCGGAGCGAGCAGGGAAGAAACGGTCTTCTTCTTGCTTGTTTTCTTCAGCGCAGGCAGGGAAAAATCTCAATTCCTACCTACGACTAAAATTTTTTAGGTGATGATCAAACTTTATGAATTTTTAAAAATTCGACAATACTACTGTTATATTAAAAGCCTTGCCGCAAACTTAAATAAAATGAAAAATAGTTCAAACTACGTTAGAAAATTTAAAAAAAATTTGTGGATGGTCCTAATGTGTCGATCATTAATGTTTCAATAAATTTTTAGATGATGATCAAGGATTCAAATTTCGTTTTCGGATAAAATCTCATCTGAGACTAAAATCCGAAATTTCGTTGAAATCTTGGTATTTCGGATAAATCTTGTTCGAAATTCTAAAACCAAAATTCAAATCCGGTCCATTTGTAATAGAAAAAACCAAATTTTGTCTGGTTGACCCAAAATTTCAGTAGTTTTGAACCGGCCGAAAAGTAGGTCAAATGAAAAAAATGAAATTTTTTTTGGAGAGTCCTGACACATCAATGATGTTCTCATAAAAATTTCAGATGATTATCAATTCTGAGGAAATTTTAAAAATTCAAATATTGCTATCGTTCCGATAAAACACCGACCCAGTAAGTTTGAACAGAATAAAAATTGGAACAAACAAGGTTAGAAAATTTTTAAATTTTTTATGAATGGTCCTGACACATCCATAATATTCTAATAAAATTTTTAGATGATTATCAAACTTCAAAATTTTTAAAAATTTGAACAGTGCTATTGTCCTATTAAAAGCCTTACTAGTAAACTTAAACAAAATAAAAAATGGTCCAGACCACATTAGAAATTTTAAAAAATTTTGTGGAAAGCCCTGATGTATCATTAATGTTTTAATAAATTTTTTAGATAATGATCAAGCTTCAAAAATATTTAAAATTCTTACAGTGCTAAGTTCTGATAAAAGCCTCATGATTAATATATAGATTTGCTTTAGCAATTAAAAAAGATTTAAAAATTTTACAGAATGGTACTAAGGAAATGTTTAAGATCTCATAAAATTTTGAATCATGATCAGACTCCAGTAAATTTATAAAATTCTTACAAAGCACTGTATCATTTTTTTCTTTCTCTTTTTGATTTTTGAAATACAACAAATGAAGTTCAATGCTTACATAGATTTGATTGAGCGAACAAAAAAGTTAAAAATTTTATAGAATGGTACTGAGGCAATTCTTAAGCTCTCATAAAAATTTTGGATCATGATCACACACAAGCAAATTTATAAAATTCTGACAAGGTTACTGTCCCAATTATGTTTATTCTTTTTTTATTCTTCAAAGATCACAAATGAAGTTCAATTATTTTGAAAATTTTTATTTATGATCCTAAACTACTAAATATAATACCATAAAATTTTTAGATTATTATCAACCATTTAAAATTTTATAAAAATTTGGCAAGTGTTTCTACCGAAATTTTAAAATATCTCAAAAAATTTGTTTCAACAAATTTTCATGAAAGATGATTTTCTTAAGGATTATTAGATCAAATCCGGCCATAAAAGTTTAAAACCCAGTCAAAAATCATAAAATTTCGACTGATTTAGGCGAAATTGTGCCGAAAAATGAAATTACTATAGCTATTTCAAAATTATTAAAATTTTTATCTAGCCAGTAATTTGGCTTTTATGGTGATCCAAAATCCGAAATTTCACCAAAATTTATATCCCTGCCTATGACTACCACCACCAATGCTTCATGCCTTACAGTAGAAGTTGCGGGTTCATTGTCCTGTTCGTGTATTGTTACCAGTTACCACATATATAATCTGTACGTGTCTGAGCTTACTGTAAGCTACACGTACACACATAAGGTCGGATGGATGATTTTTCCTTTTACAAAATTAAGACTTGTATCCGCACGTCCGAAATTTTTGGATATATTGTAACATTTTTTTCATACATGTGCAACATTTTTCGTCAACGCGTGCAATATTTTCCTTCGACAAACAGTGAAATTCGCTATAGTAAACGGATGTTGCAAGCGTTCAAACAAAATGTTTCACATGTAGGAAAAAAATGTTGGATGTGTAAAAAAAATATTACAAGAGACATCCGATGAGATGAACAGTAATCGAACGTCCGAGCGCTAGTATCTCCCACAAAATTTTCATGGAAACATTGTAGTATTTTCGTACACTGGTCAGTTTCTTGCTTGGTTGCTGTATTATTGAGTGCAGCAGGACATTTGGGTACAGTTTGTTACGATGTAAAAGTAGTACAGGCCATTTTTTCAGGGTTAGGAAAAGTACAAGCATGCTCATTATTGTTGAGCATGCACGCACACTATAGAGGCCTAGTTAACAGTAGGGTTTGAAACTTCGCCGAAATTGCTACCCTGATGTTGCATGTGTTCGCTGCATATGCCAGAGCCAAATTGATGATCAGATTCACATCAGTGCGGTACACCGCATTGGAACGAGTCGATCGTGAGGATCATCCGGCTGACCCGGTCACCATCTTCCGCTTTACTAGCTTTGGTTCGTAGGACCGTAGGAGAGTAGTTTCTGTCTCTTGCATCTTGGGTTAGACCGCTTCGTATCTCTCCCGTTCCAAACACGATCTCAAAGCAGCCAGTTGGGGGCTGTTTGGTTGCCTTCTTCATCTCACCGACTCGGCGAGTCACCAGGTGGTGAGAGTCGGGTTGCGAGATACAAAGAGATGGTGTTTGGTTGAGTGCATGAGTTGAGCCAGCAGTAAGAAGAATGGGAGAATGTGTTTGGTTGACTGCTTATGTGCCTCTCCATGCCTTGCATGCACCTCACCAGATCCCACCACCAAAGCTCACAGAAACGACTAAAATCTACGCTTTCCCCCACGGCTGGCTCGGCGGATGCAATTGCATCTTGGGACAGCTCCACCCTCATCTGACCAACCAAACAAGTGTCTTTGTATCAGAGATGCAATTCTCTTTGATGCAACCAACCAAACAGCCCTTGGCGTATACGTTTTTGTTACAAATTCGAGCTCTTGGAGTGCAATATTCAATCCCAAACAGAGGTGGATGTTGTGCCAGGCCAGCCGGCCTATCATGCTTCGGGTTTAAACCGTGCTAGATCGCGACAGCTTATCGTGCTCGTCGTATCGGGTCGGGCTAGCCCGGATCATCTTCGGCGGGCTCAGGCATGGCCTATTTGCACTTCGTACCTGTTTCGTGCCGTACCGGTTCAAGTCCAGCCTATTTATACTATCGCTACAAGAGAAAATGACCACTGTCGATGTATTCCGCCTGACAGGCCCGTGATCTACAGACCGGGTTTTGTTCGATAGGAGGGCGTCTTCGCGGCTGGCTAACCCTAGCGAGGGGAAACCCTAGAGACTCCCGCGCGATGAACTCCGGCGCCTATCAACTAGAGATGACACACAGATTTTTACCCAGGTTCAGGCCCCCATTGCCTTGGGTAACAGCCTTACTTCCTGCTGGATTGTTTTACGAGGTTTGAAACCAGTACAAAGCTTTTTTTTTGTTACAGGTTCTTCTTTAGGCTCTGCTACTGGAACTCTTGGTGGCTCAACTCATTGCCTGACCCCTTTTTCCATGCACCAGAAGGCCCTTATATAGGCCAAAGCACCGGAGTAGGTAAAAGGGGTCATCATGTCGATCCTTATACATTTATTACTCCTTCTGTCAGGCTGTCCCTGCTCCTCCGCCTCATTAAATGCCGACGCATGGCTTCGCCCGGTCCGCCGGATATGTGACCTCTTTTTGACAGATAGGTGTGAGGCGTCAGAGGAATGGGCCTATTGCAGAAATCCTCGCAGTCGACAGCTTCGACACAAGCGAGTTCGCCGCCTAGCACTAAGACGATAGGGAAGGAGACTTCGAGGTGAAGCTACTCGCCCACCTTTTTGCCTTGCGGCGGGCGAACAGTATGCCCTCGCCCACCGCCGCTAAGCGCCACATGGGTTCAAGACTGGTGGCGGGCGTTTCGCCAAGATGATCGCCAAAGCCGCCACGGATCGGGCGCGGCGCAGCAGTATGCCTCGCCACTTGCTCGCCGGGCGCCACGGGCCGCAAGACTGTCGGGCGTGCGTTTCGCCAAGACGATCGCTAGGTCGCCACGTGATCGGCGTCGGGCGGCGGTATGCTTCGCTTACCGCCGCCGGGCGCCACGTGGGCCGGCATCGTCAGTGGGCGTGTTTCGCCAAGACGATCCCTAGGCCGCCACGTGGACTAGGCGCCGGCGCAGCAGTATGCCCTCGCCACCGCCACGGGCGCCACGTGGGTTTAAGACTGCCGACGGGCCGTGGTTTCGCCAAGACGACGCTGTGTCGCCACATGGATCGGGCGCCGGGCGAAAGTAGGCGCCTCGCCACCGCCGCCGGCGCCACGCGTTTAAGACTGGTGGCGGGCCATGCTCGCCGCGACGATCGCCAGACCGCCATGTGGGATGTTTTTGTGCGGCGGAGAGGGTACCCAAAGACGGCACGCCGACAGAGTCCCCTGCCCGCCTGGCCCAGCCCGACGCTTCGCCGACACTTCCTCCTCCCTGCGCCCTAACGATCATGGGCGCTAACGCCGCCACGGAGTCGTGCCACCGCCCAACAGGTGGCCTCACACTCCCGATGGTCGGTTTAGCTTGAGGGTGCCGCCAGAGGTGGCCCCCCAAGACGCGCCAAGGGCGCAGACGCCTCAAAGACTCCATCGAGACGCGGAAGCTTCGCCCAAGTGCCTCCGCCGCCGCAGAAGGGTCAAGAAGGCGACCGGCACCAGCTTCCGGACGCCGCCAAGGCCGCCATTGCCCCCATTAACGCTTTGTCGAGCTCTTCACCGAAGTTTGGCGACATCCATGCCTCTCTGGCGCCGTTATTGCCGCCGCCAGACATGGGGCCCAGACACCAAAGAATCGGCGTGCGATGAGCGCGACTGGAGCGGAGCGAGAGGGCGGCATGAGTTGGCGCAGAGAGGGTTAACATGACCGCCATGCTGTGGCGGCGGAAGGGACGAAGAGCGGCGGAAAGGGCCGAGACGGCCAAGACCCTGAGCTCGAGTCCTTCCGCCGCAGCCGCATCCGCCATCATGCTCAAGAAGGCCTTCAGCCGCACGAAGAGGTGCTCGAGTTTTAGGGGCATGCCGAGCGCTGGCCGAGGATTCCGCCTGCAGTTCGCCCACACGACCAACCAGCCGCGGAGGCACTTCGAGGGTCGCCGCCGCTTCGCCGCCCGCTCCGCCAGAGAGGGACGAGAGGTCGCGGTCATGGCCGTGACCTACACGCCGCTCGCCGCGCCACCGCGACGCCGCCTTTGATCCAATGGCGGCGGTGACGGCCGGCATTGAAGGAGACGCGGCGCAGGCGGGAGGCGCGGGTGCGTGCGACCGCCGAACACGTGGCCGGGATGCTGGAGGTGGAGCAGTCGGTCATGGACGTCTCCACTCCACTGGCCGTGGAAGGCGACGACGACGGCGACCTCAACTTCGTCGACGACGAGTGAAGGGCCGGGCGGCCTTTCTGTTCTTTTGCTTTTATTTCCTTTGGTTGATCCGTCTGCATGTATGAACACTTAGGCAGAATGCGGTAAGAACGGATACTTTCGGGTTAATGCTATCTGTATGCTTATTTGTTTTGCATGATCAAATTCGCTAGATTAAACCGTTAGCGGCGATCTTTTAACTTAGCTTAATGCTTGAGGAACACGGGCTTTAGGCGCTGTTCTCGAGTCCGCCAACAGATATAGGCGCTTTCGAACACAAGTAGAGATCATGCAAGCCATACAGACTTAGGTAGAAACGACATTGAGTCTAACGAGGATGCAAAACGTAGCTTAGTCTTAGCGCCGGTTTTACGCGGATTGTCGCCGTTCAAGTTCTCCGAACTCGAGACCGATGATTGCTTTGAAAACGCGTCGCAGCAGAAGCGCGGCGAGGCAATAAGTTTTCGAAGTGTATCTAGGCCGGCGGTTTTCGACGGTGACAATCAGTGGTGCTTCAGGGAACCAACCCGAGGCGTGCGAGCCGTGTTTGAGTACCGCGCCTAACTTGCACCCCGGTCACTTGGCCACGCCGAACGTTAACACTTAGCACATTTTCTTTTATCATGAGAGGCCGTTGATTTTTGACACTTGCGACAATCACGCGTAGCTTGGCGCATCTTAGTGTAAGCACATAAGGAAACAGCCGAAAACGCGGCATGAAGCACTTATCTTGCTTTGTATACCACTAGGCGATCATTTCAGCTGTCGGGCGATCATTTCAGCGCCTGGCTAACACCCTTCAGGCGCTGGCGATCACCTCCCGGCGTTGGCGATCACCTCTGAAGCGCCGAGCGACCACCCTTCGAAGCGCCGGCGATCGCTTCTTCAGGCGCCGACGATCACCTTCAGGCGCGGCGTGATCACCCTTCAGATACTGGCGACTAACGGGATGCTGAATCTTTACAAGAACAATTCGTATTCGCTACAACTGCGTGTATAGACAGCTACCAGAAAGATACCCAAACATTCTAAGTCCCAGCATGGAATGTCCTGGTCCGCCCGGTTTGGCTTCTAAGTTCCTGCGATCCCCCGGGAAATCGAACTACGGTGCTGTGTGCCAAAGCAGCGGGCTTCCAGGAGTGGTGTTTGGACGACGGTGCTCGCGGTGACGACAGCCGGTGCTTCAGGAGCCAACCCGAGGTGTGCGAGCAGCGCTTGAGCACCTCGCTTAACTCGCTTCCGACGCCTGCAGGCTCACTAGACACGTGACGCCGAAAGTGCCATCACGGATCACCAGGGAATTAGCAAACGCACGGGGCCAGCGACATTCATGCGAAACATTGCCACTCAGGGCATGAAATGGGACAATCATGGCAAAGCAAAGGCCTTTTAGGCAACAACTTTACTAACCGCCAGAAACCGCCGACCAGCCAGGGGAGAGACTTACCTCATGGTCGACTGTATGAAGTGCTGGTACTTACAAGTCTTTCAAGGATAGAACTTCCGCAACAACTCTATGTTGTAGGAATTTGCCAGTTCTTCACCATCCTCAGTGGCCAACCGGACCGCCCCGGGTCGAGATACTGAGATCGCCTTGAAGGGGCCCTCCCATCGGGGAGACAGTTTATGCAACCCGGCATGCGTCAATTCTCGCGAAGACCAGTCGCCATCGCCATGTTCTCTCGGAGACCCGAGTGGCGTGGTACCGCCTGAGGCTTTGCTGGTACCGGGCGGCGCAGAGGGCGGCCCGATCACGCATTTCCTCCAGGAGGTTGACTTCTTCCCGCCGGAGGTCTTCTTGGCCTTCTTCGTTGAACATCGAGACCCGCGGAGAACCGAGTGATGTTTCTGGAGGGGAGAACGCCTCGCCTGTACACTAGGAAGAAAGGCGTCTCACCAGTGGCCCGGCTAGGTGTGGTACGAAGCGACCACAGCACCGCCGGGAGTTCCTCCGTCCACCGCGCGCCCGCCAGGAGTCGATCGAACGCCTTGTCTTGAGGCCCTTCAAAGACTGCGCTACAGCACGCCTCGCCGCCCATTACTTATGGGATGGGCCACCGAAGCAAAGCAGACCTTGGTGCCCATTTCTTCGCAGAACTCCAAGAAGGCCGCGCTGGTGAACTGAGTCCCGTTGTCGGTGATGATGCGGTTGGCGACTCCAAAACGGGTAAAGATCCTGCGCATGAACTTGACGGCGGCAGCAGCCGTGATGGCGCGCACCGCCTCGGCTTCAACCCACTTGGTGAAATTGTCGATGGCGATGAAGAGGTGGGTGAAACCCCCTGTGGTCCGCGGGAACGGACCCAGGATATCCAGCCCCCAGACCGCAAATGGCTAGGAGAGCGGGATGGTGCGCAGAGCTTAATTTGGTCGGTGGGTCTGCTCGGCGAAGAACCGACAAGCCGCGACGCCCTCACCACCGCAAGCATCCTAGAGGGCAGAGGTCAAAAATCCTTGGCTAAACGCTTTGCCAACCAAGGTTCAATGGGACATATGGCTCCCGACACGCCCATGGATATCGAGAGCAAGCCGCCCTCTTCCCGAAAGTGATGCACTTCAAGAGAACCCCGCTTACGCTCTCGCGATATAGGTCCCCACCTACTAGAGTATAGCACTTGGCCTATGCGGCAATTTTCACCGAGGCATCATCATCGGGATCACTTGGTCGCGCAGAAGGCAAGGATAGGATCCATCTACCGATCTTCTCGGCCAAGTGTGGCGACCACTCGGTGCTCGCCGGGCACTCGCTAGGCGCAGCTTTTTTCCCGGTGTCAGATTGGCAAGACCGCCGTCTTCCCACTCGACCGGGCCGGCGGACACGCCGCTTTCCTCCCCGAATCGAGGGCGCAAGAATGGGCGCCGCTTTCCCCACCGAGCGGAGGCCACAACGCCTTGTCGCCGCCCCCGCTGAACCGGGTCGCGACAATGACACCATCATCCCCACCGGATTGTGGGTCGATGGGACGGTCACGATAGCCTTTCTTCGAAGACCCCGACCGGAACAAAAGCTTTGGAGGATGCGAGCTGCGAAAGCCCGTCCGCCAGATGGTTGTCGCGCCGGGGGATATGAATATACCCCAGCCCTTCAAAGTGACGTTCCATTCTTCGAACCTCTACCAAGTACGCCGCCATGGTGGGGTCGGAACACTGGAACTCCTTCCGTGCTTGATTGATGACTAGCAGGGAGTCACCCTTGACTTGGAGACGCCGAATGCCCAACGCCGAAGCGATCGCAGCGACCGCCAAAGAGCCTTCAGATTCAGCTATGTTGTTCGTGGCCTTGAAGTCGAGGGCGACCACATATTGAAGGGTGTCACCGGTCGGAGAGACCAGGACAACCCCAGCCTCCGCGCCTTCCAACCGGAATGAGCCATCGAAGAACAAAGTCCAGGGCGAGAGCGCGGGCGCTTCTTCGGTTTCGGGAGTGGCGGGAGTCCACTTGGCATTTAACTCCGCGACTCGACTCTTGATGGTGATGCGGGGCACGAATTTTAGGTTGAATTCCCCCAGCTCCACCGACCATTTAGTAATACGGCCCTCGCTTCACTTGCCAGGAGGATTTCCCAGGGGTAGGCCGTGACCACGTAATTTCGCGCTTGAAATAATGCCGCAGCTTCGACGCCACCAGACGCAGACAAAGATCTTCGAGCTTAAGGGTACCGAAGTTTCGCTTCATGCAACACCTTCTCGATGTAGTAGACCGGCTCGATACCCTCCTCTCCGCGATTAGCACCGGCCACCACCTCAGAGTGGCAGCTATGTACAAGAGTAGCGGGCTTCGCCTTGCATGGAGAAACCAAAGACCGGGAGAGGAGAGATATTGCTTCAAGTCTTCAAACGCCTTCTGGGCCTCATCCGTCCATTCAAAATGGTTAGTCTTCTTCAACAACTTGAACAGAGGCAAACTTCTTTCTCCCAACCTGGCAATGAACCGCCCTAGGGAGACCAGACGACTAGCTAGGCACTGAACTTGCTTGAGTCGCACTGGCGGCTTCATGTGTTCGATGGCCGAAATCTTGTCAGGATTGGCTTTAATACTCTACCGACACCAGAAGTCCAAATGACTTTCGGAGGGCACACCGAACACGCACTTTTCAGGATTAAGCTTCAAGCAATTCTTCAGGAGGTTAGCAAAGGTTTTCTCCAGGTCCTGGATCAGCTCTTCGCTTTTCTTGATCTTTACAACTAAATCGTCAACGTAGACCTCAAGATTTCGCCCTATCTGGGGGCGGAAAGTGATATGCATGGCACGTTGGTAAGTTGAGCCAGCATTCTTTAAACCAAAAGCCATTCTCTTCTTTTCTCACCCACATATACAACGTATGCATGCATTCTCTTCTTTTCTCTAGTCTATCCAGAGTTTTCTTCCTTTACTCCTTGATTTGCTCACCCACACATACAACGCAGGCACGCACGGGCTATTTCGGACCATGCTGGCCCAAGCACGATCCAAACTGTCGTGCTGGGCTGGACCGCCCACGTGCCCAATTGACATGTCCGACATAGCCCAAACAATCGCACCGTACCGATCTAACTTATTTAGAGCAGTTTTATACTGGGCCAATTGTGTCGGTCTAAAACGGCCCAGCCGAGTGCCGATCTCCAGTTCCAAAGCAGCTAGTTGACCCTGTACCGCGGACAGGACAGAGTGCTGACCGGCTTCTGGCCATTGCATTTATTTCTCCGGGCTGACCTCTTCTAGACGTGCTCGGTGCTCCCATACTGCTACATACATACACTGCAAATCAGTACTCCTCTAGGTCAAAACTGCACTGCTGCTTGGTCACATACGCATCCATAGATCTCTTGCATTTGTGAGAGCGTGCAGGTCAAGAGCAAGTCAAACTTGAGAAAGCACGCATGCCTGCTGGTTAATTTCGTTTAGTTTTCCCTCCAAGATTGATTGATTTTTTGTGCATGTCAAACTTGATGTGCGTGCAAGCTAGCTTTGGTGGAAGACGACCAGTGGTGGCTAATAAAAGCTGACCCTTCAAGGGCCATGCTTTGGGATCGAAATAGGCGCAAAATCCGTTTAGGTCTTCCGTCAATTTTTGTTGTTGTTTATCCTCGTTTCATAAGCGGTTACGGGGTGTTTATTTCAAACTTTCTGCTGTATCCCTGATAATTTCTTTAATACAAGGCAGAGCTACTGCCATTTTCTTTAAAAAAATATATATAATGGCCACGAACGTAACCATGTACTAACTCTATGTATCCGGTGAGAGGCGTGAGGCCAGAACCGATCTCCACACATACATATGGGTGATCCAGACCATCGAGTCGGATAAGACCGGAAGCACTTCAGGATGTATCGTGAGTTGGCTTTATATTGCTCATATTGATCGTAAATATTTATGTAAAATATTATGGTAATCCACAAAAGACTTATACGGACAATACGGTATCCACAAAACCCACAAAATCGTATAATTATCTTTTAATTGAGCTAAAATACAATAATTTGGACATAAAAATTTGTGTTTGCTGCTAAATGTTAATGCTCTAAAATACAATAACCATGCAAATGTTAATGATCTACCTCTACTGCCCCTTCTACCTTGCTGTCGCTCTGCTAGTACTAGTATATAAGTCTTATGCTAATAGCCTGATACTGCTCCATTACTTCTTCTCTATTACTTACAAAGAGCAAAAACAACAGCAAGTCATGTAAAAAGCATCATATCTGGTTCTTAAAAAAAGAAACATCATATATCTTATTTTGATTGGAGATCCAATATTGTTTCTATAGAATATAATGTCCAAAACTTTACTTAATTAATACAGATCACTTCTCTAACAACAGTATCCAGATTTGAGAAACTTGCACACTGCACTTTTTGCAGAAGACATGAAAAGAGCAATCTTATTATCATTGCTTCTAGACAAAACAAAATACTAGAGGAGTCCACACTACATCTGTATTATTATACCCATTGAAACTAATCCAATCCACATAACACATTGAAACTAACCCAATCCAAAATTATCTTTGCAACCGACTCTAATAAAAAATTCTTTCAACTATAAACTTCACAGGGGATCTACTTTTCAAATAGAAGCGTGCTGGCGTCGAGAGCCGAGAGGAGAGACTGTGAGAGGAGACTTGAGAGAGGTGGCGGCAAGACGAGGGCAGAGTGGGAGCCCATCGTGTGAGAGGTGAGCGATGTGGGTGGGCTGCAGTTTGGACCGTTTAATTTATTAAATAAGATGTGATGTCCACATAACATTATTTGGTAGACTAATTTAAGCGGGCTCGTGGTCACCTGCGTCCACTTTCACTCTTAGGAAGCACAACTCTGAAGCTAGCGAGGTGTAGCAGCAACATCAATGTATCTCCCTTCGCCGTGGGCCTACCCATGAGACCTGCTCACTGCGTTCACAAATATTTATTGTATTGAACATTAATACGATCTCTAAAATACAACTATAATAACTAATTTCTATTATAATATATTTATAAAATTTAATAAAAGTATAATATTACGAAAGTACTTTTGGAGATAAATCTATGCATATGGTTTTGTGTATCTAATTTAAATATTTAAAAAGATGTCGAGGGTTAAAGTTTTAAAAGTTTAATTACACCTATATTTAAAATAATAACTATTTGTGAGAGAGAGTAGCAAACGGTGAAATTAATGCTCTCTCTCCGTAGCTTCGACTCCCCAACTTGACTATCTACCGGAGTAGCTGTATCACTTTGTACAGCCATTGCTCTCGCCCGATCTCATGCAGTCGGCAGTAGAGAGTCAAGGTCTCTCCTGAATAAAGGCTAGTCAGCATGCACTAAGCTATACACTACTGCTATGCCTACCTTGCCCTCTACTTCTACTCTACAGTCCACTCAATCCGTCTATATAAGTGACACGCATACACCTGCCCTCTTGGACGACCTCCTCCTCTAGCTATAGCTTGTCCTTAAACCCAGCACAAACTCACGCATAGCCTTTTAGTAGTAGTGTTTGATCCATATAAATCACGCGACAACGCTCAAATTAAGCTCACACATCTCGCTCGCTTAGCTCACCCCTCGGCCGGCCGCCTGCACTTGACCTTATTATATTGTCCTCCTCGTGGTGGAGTGAGTGCATCATCCGCCGGCGATGGGCCGTCCGCCGTGCTGCGACAAGGAGGGCGTGAAGAAGGGGCCGTGGACGCCGGAGGAGGACATCATCCTCGTCTCCTACGTCCAGGACCACGGCCCCGGCAACTGGCGAGCCGTCCCGGCAAACACAGGTACGCGTCCGTCCGTCAGCGCATGCATGCGCGCGTGTGCTCAGGCTCAGCTGAGCCACGAGCCTTCGGTTTGCCATGCATGGCTTTGACGAGTTTGTCTGATGCGTGCGCGGGCGTGTACGCGTGGCATGAATGCAGGGCTGATGCGCTGCAGCAAGAGCTGCCGCCTGCGGTGGACCAACTACCTCCGCCCGGGGATCAGGCGCGGCAACTTCTCCGACCAGGAGGAGAAGCTCATCGTCCACCTCCAGGCGCTGCTCGGCAACCGCTGGGCCGCCATAGCATCCTACCTCCCGGAGAGGACCGACAACGACATTAAGAACTACTGGAACATCCACCTCAAGAAGAAGCTGCAGCGCGCGGCCGAGCTGTCGTCCTCGACGGAGCAGCAGCGGCCGCGGCCGCCGCCGCCCGACAAGGGGCAGTGGGAGAGGAGGCTGCAGACGGACATCAGCCTCGCCAGGCGCGCCCTGCGCGAGGCCGTCTCGGTCGACGTCGGGGCCCGCCCGCCCGGGGGGAGCGGCACCAGGCCGGCCTCGAGCGAGTCCACGGCGTACGCGCTAAGCGCGGAGAACATCTCCAGGATGCTAGACGGGTGGGCGCCCGGGAAGGCCGCCGGTGAAGGCAACCCCGCGACGCCCGGCGCGGCAGAGAGCGCGTCGGGGTCGTCGGAGCTCACCGAGTGCTCCGGCTCAAGCGCGTCCAACCGCGCCGCGCCGGTGCTCGCATCGTCGCTGTTTGGGTACGACATCAAGAGCAAGGCGCCGGCGGCGGCAGGGGAGGAGGCGCCGCTGTCGGCGATCGAGTCGTGGCTGCTTCTGGACGACAGCAGCGAGCAGCCGGCACAGGAGGGCCTGCTGCTCGATGCGGCCCTGCGTAATTACGCCTTCTAAATTAAGTTTCAGTCAAGTAGAGTAGTAACTTATGAATTAATTTTGCTTTTCTACGGCACGGTGGTTCATTTAGCCTAGCTGCTAGTAGTAATTGGTACCTGCATAATGGTAGATCCGTGTCCGTACTACTACTACTTTTGAGCCGTACAGGAGTACGCGGATGAATATCTGCATGCATGGGACAAGTGATCAGTGGGTAAAACCGTCAAAGTGAAGCCGGAATGTTAATTACTTACATCATTACCACGTGTCAGCGATTGGTACCGAATATATATATATATATATATATATTCTTTAATCATTTCATCGGCTAGTTTAAGACCTAGCACCGAAAGATCTTTGAAATCCACCGACTGGTTAATTTGACGTGTAGTCGGTGAGATTCGAACACGTACTGGGCAACAATATAACACACGACATACGTAGTTGTTAGGCCAGCTAAGATCGAACCCGGCGGAACCATCTACCATGTGTTCACTTGCTGCTAAAAACATATACCGCTTAAGAAATTACATTGGTATCAAAGATTTAGAGAAATCTTAAAGCGTATTGTACTGAAATTAACAGTGACCAGTAGAAAATTAGATCTAACTATTGATTTATTAAGAGTATTTTTACTACTCTATTATCAGAGAAAGTATAATTAGATACTAATTAATATGATATATTGGATCGAAAAATAAGCAATATATATTAAATTTAGTGTGCCGTAGAAGAGATCAAGATTTAAACCAAAAGTAATTAATTAATGATGAAATGCCAGCAAAGGACTTGAATAATTGCACACTAAATATCAGATAGATTGAAGGGATGATACGAAATGATGGTAGCCCATCGTGCAGGTACAGGGCATGGGACGGCGGCATGGCCAAGTTGGGCTTGTGGTCGTGGTTGCCTGGTTGGTATGGCTTTTTCTAGAAGCAAATTAGAGGTTAATTGGGTCGACACGTACGTACCACGTACGTACCGTTTCCCCCTTCCGGCCACCACCGAGTTTGAGGCAGCTAATGCCGCCGCACTGTTCAAAGCTTTTCATCAAAGTCGGGAACAAAACATCAAGTCGGCACAAAAAAAAAAAGGAAACGGACGACCAATGGGAAACTTTTCATACTCCCTTCGTTTATTTTTATAAAGCGTATTTTGATTTTGCACAAGGATTAAGGTTACGTTGAAATTGAGAAAGGTATGATAGAAAATGACTTAGATGCCCCCACTTAATTGTCTTGGAAGATGAAAGATCTATTTTGTGTATGATAGAAAATGACTTAGATGCCCCCACTTAATTGTCTTGGAAGATGAAAGATCTATTCTGTGTGAGTGGTAATGAATAAATGCATATGGTTAAGAAAGAATAAATAGGGGTATAAAAGGAAAGGCTTCGTTAAATCTACATACAAGCCTTATATTTCTGAACAAAATCATTCAAAAAATAAGCCTTATAAAAATGAGCAGAGGGAGTAGTATGTAACAGTGCAACATCGTTAAACAATACGTATAGCAATTGTAATTAACATGTGCAACCAAATACAAAAAATGAAGTACAATATCCTAAAAATTAAGAAACTATAAAAATTCTGACCGAAAATTGGATAAAAACCATAAGTATAGAACTGAAATACGGTTTAAAACTAGTTTAGGCATGTGAATCAAACAAATTCAGTAGTGTTACAAAGTTGAAATATTTGAAAAAAAATTAGTTGCAACATTCAAAGATAAGACAAGTAATTCAATTCAGTGGTTTTTTTTTTGCTCTGGATGCAGCAAACAATTGAGCCAATTAAGCATGCATACTAATGGGAGATCAAATCTTAGAATTCTCTATTTAATAGAACACAACATTGAAAGAGACGAGTTTGCAAGAGGTACAAGCTAACATGGAAGGCCCAGTATCCCGAAAGCCAAAAGCACCATAAATGTTGTATAGTTGCACCACTGGTTCCATCCAATGGTAAAAAGGTCTTAATCTCTCAATGAAGACTAAACACCTAGAACTCGGACCACCATAATTCATTTTCATCCAAAGAATTGAGTAGACCATCCCTTTCATCTTTGTTTATGGCTACCAACTTCTAGATAAAAGCAATGCATATCCTGTCAATCTTCTGGTAAGAAAAAACTTTCAAGTTATGCATGGAAAGGATCATTAAATGGCAACATATGTAATATAGTCTAGTCTTACTAATGTCACTGCAATAAAGTGGGCAGGGTACTGATTAGAAAAATATGTGCTATACCTCTAAAAAAACTATATGATATAGGGCTATTTGTCTATGTAAATGTCACAGATCATATTACGATCAAAGAGTACTTTGGTTTCAATTATATAATGAGAGGGCCACATAAAGGGCCATTAGTTTACCTGAAAGAGTAACCTCGTTCTGAATAGAAGTGCAAGTATGAACAGGGTGTATCCAGAAATTTTAAAAGGAGGGGGCTAAAATTGAGACCTCCAAACTAATATATATAATATATTAATATATATAGTATTTTTTGAACATAGAACATGATAGAATGATATATATAATATAAAAATACCAACACTTATCTAACAATGATATAATATAAATACGTAACATTACAAAGAAAAAAACGTACCGATCATTACTTCTTAAGAGTTGATAGTTGATATTTACGGTTTTTTATGTTTTGAAAACGTTGCAAAATATCTTCCATATCTATCTTGAAAAATATGTCTCGCTCGATGTAGTATACTATGAGATCATTTAACCAGTCATCACTTATCTTATTACGCAAATCTGTCTTGATAATCTTCATTACCGAGAAAACCCTTTCAACTGTAGAAATGCACTCCACGTAAAACTAATGCTAATTCAATAAGCCTATAGACTAATGGATAAACAACATGCTTTTTTGCTTCAACCATCATCACCGCGAGACTAGCAAGATCATCACAACTTGAAAATTCTTCTCTTCTCAAGTCATCAATGAATAAGTCAAGTTGTGCTTCCAAAACCACACGATCATATGATGAGAAATCATCTGAATAAATCTCTGAAAGTCGAAGAAACCTACCATATTCAAAATTTGCAAATGAATCTCTTGGGTCTAGACAAGCAATGCATCTCAAAAGCTCTATCGAAGATTCACTGAACCGATTATTTAACTCGGTAGCTCCCCTAAATTTGTAGATGAGTTTTCTCTAAATTTGTCTAACTTGGGGGGGGGGCTCCAGCCCACCTACGCCCCCCCTATGGATACGCCACTGAGTATGAACTCAAAGTACTAGTCTATCGACCATAACGATTCCACTGCCGGCCCTTCTGCATAATTCACAAAGAAATTCAGTGCTGCAGGTGCAAGAACTGTGTAGGAGAAGAAAATGCCAGGGTAGAATAGAACAGAAAACCCAAAACAATGGGCCCTAGGAATTTCCACTCATTCCTTGTTAGACTTGGAAGAACAAATGCAATTATCTCCTATAAAATGGCAGGACTTCCAAGTAGAAGGACAAGATAACCAGAAACCAGTGCAAGATTAAAAATAATGAAATAAGAAAAAGTTAAAATTGCTAACCCTAAACCTCTTTAAGATGCTATTGGTGATAGTGTGTCAATATGCAGATTGAGAAGGAACCATTTTCAACTGTACAAGGTAAATTTGAGTTGTCACATACTCCAAAAAGAAACTCCACCAAGGTATACTGAAATAAATAACAATAACACATCTTGTAACATGAATAAATATAATAGTTATGACAAGTGGTAATTCAAGGAAGTTGCTTTCCCCAACTCAGACTAACATGCAAATGAAACCTTGCACAAGTTGTTGTTTTGCTCCAACATTTCACCTTTAAAAATTATGAATTTCAAGACTCCATGAGACCGAAAGCTTAATTGCCTCCCCACCCAATTTTACCCTCCAACAAAAAAGTGTATTTTAAGGAGATAATCATTTCAAAAATACCATGGAAATGGCAAACTGAATAGCCAATAATGCGAGTTGCCTAATAGCAATGTCATGGTTTGGAGATCAAACACCGAGAAATTAATGGACAAAGAATATTATAGCTTTGCCAACTACAAGTCCAAGAACGGCAAGCAAATGCACATAGAGTGAAGGAATCGAGAGTTAGACATGCATGGTGAAGCTCATTACCTTGAGGTAGCACGAGGATCGAAGGGATCCACCATGCAATGGGTCATGGGGTCACTAAGTGGGTTGCAGTAGGAATTGGAGCACCTGAGTAGCACGATGGCGGTGATGGCCAAGTCCTACATATCAGGCTGCACAGGAGAAGAAGGGCACCTCGGCCTCCCCCGTGATGACACATGTGATTAGCGCTTCGGGTGGGCCGGCTGTGTAGGCAAAGGTGAAGGGCCGAGGAGGCGACGAGGGAGAGGAGGGCGGGGAGGGGCTTGCGCTTGAGGAAGGGGAGGCGGGGCAGCTTGAGGGAGGAGGGCTTGGGGAGGGAGAAGGTGATGTGGACGCGGGCGGGGCGAGGGGAGAGGGTTTGGGGATTTCAAAACAAGCTGGGTGCTAAGGTCTGGCTAAGCATAAAAACTTCTTATGATGTTGTGATCTCAGACGGTTCTATTTTAAAACTGTCTGTGATAATGTTCGTATCATATTTAGTCTAAAACCGTCTATGATGTGTTCATATATTGATACCACAGACGGTTGGTGGTTAAAACTGTCTATTATATGATACGAGACACATCACAGATAGTTCTTGTCTAGAACCGTTTGTGATAAAAACATTGTCACAGAAGGTTCTTAACAAAACTAGTAACTTTGATAGCGACGCTTCTCAAACCATCTATGGTTAAGTTTAACATAGATGGTTTTTGAAAATCGTTTGTGATGAGGAGTCTAATATAATCCTTTTTGTAGTAGTGGTTGCCACTGGTGGATCTCCTGATTTGAGACCACATTGTAGCGAGTGCTGGGGAGAAGTGGTGAGCAACGAGATGCGAGTGTTGTAGTGGGGAATAGTGACAAGCGAGCGGGGTTGAGCCGTTACAAGTCGTAAGGTCGATGAGGCCAACTAGAGAGAGGTGAATATGTGTCTTTAAAATTCTCTTTGGTCAAAATAAGATTTTGTACATAAATATAAACTAAATCGGTTTCACATAATTAAAGCCTAGATAAACTATTCTTACTAAGTGCACCAACACCCTATGTCTAGATCAAGATTTGCAATCTTAGGATGATAAACAAGCAATTCAATTCTAGAAATGTAAATGGCAAGAATGTAAATAAGCACAAGAAAGCAAATCACATAAAGGTAACACGGTCACTTTTTACAATAGTGTTTAGAGATCTGCAGGTCTCCCCTAATCACGTGGAGATAAAACCAAATGAATTGGACCGACTATGAATTAAACTAAACACCAGGAATTCACTAGGGTAGTTAGGGGTGTAAACGGAGCGGATAATTTTCGACCGATTCGAGCCCAAATTCGTTTAAAACCTGATTCGAATCCGAAAAAATGATATCCGGTTATATCCGGATTCGAATCCGCCTATCCGAAAAAATATGGGTTAAGATATGGGAAGAGAAGTATTCGATTCGTATCCGATCCGTACCGCATATCCGAGATATCCGAAAAATATAAGTGTAAATTAGTGAAATAGATATCCGATAACAGATCCGATAAACATAAACATTATACATCATATAAGTTTATATGTTAATTGAAATTATACTTGGCTGCATATTATATATTCTTATGTAGGGAAGACATCTATTATTGAATTTGAAACACTTATATGTCTTGAAGGTTCTAGTAAAGTTTTGTGTATGGTTGATCGATTCTAATATGCATGACATATATGGTTTCTGCTTTCACGTATTATCCGACTAACTATTCGTGATCGAGATTAATCGTATCCGGAACGATCTGTATTTGCTCCATATTCGCGACTGAAGTAATCCGTATTCATATTCGAATCCGGCACTGTCCGTATCTGATTCTATATCCGAGAAAAAATTTAAAATAGGATACGAAATAAGTGAAATCCGTCCGTATCCAATCCGTTTGTACCTCTAGTGGTTGTGCTTTTCTCTTCGGGCCAAAATGGACCACTTCACAAGCTTTTTAAAGAGATTACGGGACACAAGTCCAATAAATCGTGGCGGCAACCACGTTGTAAAATGCTAGCTTTACGAGTATCTCTTGAAAAGTTTCCTCGTGGTTCAATTAATAGATGATATCCTCGATCCTTTTTTTTTTTTAAAAAAAAAAGATATGTTGAAGATTTGGACAACACTCTCCTATGTCCTAACTCGAACTTGTACACGTTAATTATCTTGTACACTACATACAAATGGATTTCTATGTTGATCGTGTGTTAATGCCACTGATTTGTCAACAAAATTGGCTAGCGGCTAGCTAGCTAGGGATCGAAAGGCTCTGCTGCAGCCATGCTTGGGGCACGGCCACCACCTTGATCATGCATGTAAGTCCGTTAGGGTGTGTTTGGTTGGGCGTACGATAGTGAAACGAACCGTTCTGTACAAGATTTGATTTGTCTCTGTGTTTGGTTGGCTGAACGGAACCATTTAGTACAGAATGAGATGGTACAGATTTTTAGAATATTTCAAAAAGATACTGTATCATTCCGTACGGGCAATTTGGCCGAACCAATCAGTCTAGGATAGGATCGTTCATTTGCACCATCCCTGAAACTAACATCATCCCTTAATTCAATCTCATCCCTTCAACCAAATATCATCTCGTACCATTCTATATCAATTTCATCCAAGCAACCAAACAAAATCTTGTATCATTCTATTTAGACAACCAAACACCTTTCCTGTACCATCTCATCTAGAATTATCCCATCTATCCTATACTATTCTATCCTATTTATTCTCATACACCCAACCAAACGCATCCTTACAGTATGTATGCATGGCTCCTAGAGTCATGGTTCCCGTCCAAAGGCCTTCAAATTAGTCAAAACGAGGAAACGTAATTAGGGTCTGTTATCACCCGAACTTTTATCACAAAAAATCCATCAGTTCGGAGGCCCTTCGTTATAACGTAAACATATAGTAATATCTTTTATTTCACTTGCAAAAGCTAAATTCCAATTTAGTAGCCATTAGATTTAGTACATCATAAAAATACAAAGTACTCGTTGACGGCAATCTGCTAGCATATTAATATTGTGAGTAAGTATAAAAAATATAAATGATATTAGGATAAAACAATTTAGGAGAAGACATGTTTAAAATAAACTAATCATTTTTATCATGCACCTCTTCGTTGCTCATTTTTCTAGAATAATTGGAATATGACAATATCTATTGAAATCATATAGAGGGAATATAATATTTTGTTCTCTTATAGACCCCATTAGCAATAAAATATCCCCTGTTTTATTATTAAGGTTGTCCTAGCTTCTCAGATCATAAATATCTAAAGTAAAATTTGGTTCTTCATCAACACTTGTACTTTATGCATTAGGTGAATTAGCTAAGTTTTCATATCCATTCAAATTGTTATCGTCCTCATTAATATCATAACTTTGATCTAAATTTTCATTAGGTTGTTCTTCAACAATAACTAAAACTAATTCATCAGAATTTATACAAGAATCTGTATTAATTCTAAAGAATTTATCAATGGATCCTTGTTGGGATTCTATCAACTCACTTACTCGTTCAATATCTTTCCTTTTTTTCACTCCCAGATAAATACTTTCTAGATGATATCTCACCACACAAATAACATAAAAAGTTTGGTTACACAAGGAACAAAAGGCACCTAGATTTTGACCACTGGATAGGAATTAAAACTACAGCAAGAAGTATCATAAAGCTTTAACCATATAATATACGGGAAAGGTCATGGAAACATAATAGCACATCACATAATATTCAGATGCTTAGTGCAATTGCAAAGCTCTAACTTAGATAATCAAATCACCTAAAGGAAATCTTACCATGAACAACTGACCAAAATATGCAATTCCAATCCCCTTCTTTTTAATTCTCAGATTTCATTGAGATCTTTATATAAAAAAGCAAATGATGTTACAAGGAAGTTCAAGATTTTATTCTAGATAGTGTAGATGTTGTGTCAGAGGCTAGGAGTGGTATTTAACAAATAATCAAGGAACGAATATTTAAGAATGCATACCATATATGCAATGGCTATATGAGGGGATTTCGAATAGAACCATTGCAAAGTGAAGAAATTGGAAGCGAATTGGTAGGGAATCGATGAAACTGGGCTCACCTCCTCCATTAATGGTGATGGCCAAGCAGGCGACGACGTTTGTTTCGAGGAAGACCGAAAAAGGTGTGGATGGGTTAAGGGTAATATGGAGGCTACGTGAATCAACTGTATCTGATCGATGCACCGTGCATTCTCTTTGTCATGCTTAGATTAGGGGTGTATTTGGTAGGGCTCTCAGCTCTACTGATCCGTGGATCTGGTGGAGTGGTATTCCTAACTCCACAGATCCAGAGAGTTAGAGCTAGAGGTGGGACTTGGGCGTCTTGCCCAAGACGCCCGAGCCCGCTCATGCTTTGCTCATACAAATGGGCCAGCATGGTTCGGTCATTCTTCGTGCGGGCGGGCCAGCACGACGGTAAAAATCAAGGTTCGCACGCCCAAAGGCACGCCAAAGTCATTGTCGGGCCGGCTACTGAACACGACATTGGAGAGAACGCAGCACACTAAATATTTTTTATAAATTCATATGTTGTTCAAATGAAAAAGTTGTCTACATGAAAAATATGTGTCTCGAAATTCTCTACAACTTTCATGTAGAATATAAATTCATATGAGCAAAGGAAGACCTTGAAAAATACAGATTACCGAGAGATGTGGCGTCGGTCCGAAACTATACAGCGCACTAAATATTTTTTTTTATAAATTCATACGTTGCTCAAATGGAAACGTTGTCTACATGAAAAAGATGTGTCTCGAAATTCTCTACAACTTTAATGTAGAATATAAATTCATATGAGTATAGAAAGACCCTGAAAAATGCAGATTATCGAGAGATGTGGCGTCGGTCCGAAACTACACAGCGACTAAATATTTTTTTATAAATTCATATTATACTCAAATGGAAAAGTTGTTTACATGAAAAAGACGTGCCTCGAAATTCTCTACAACTTTCATGTAGAGTACAAATTCATATGAGCAAAGGAAGATCCTGAAAAATACAAATTACAGATTTGGACCGTGCCGGCCCGAGCACGGCCTATCTGATCGAGCGTCGTTGGTGGCCCATCGTGCAGTTTTAGGTCTGCCCGACGCCATTTGGGTCGTGCCAGCCCGCCCATTTTTTTTCGTGCGGGTCGTGCTTGCCCATTTTTTTCGTGTCGGGTCGTCTTTGCCCACTAATGCCCTACCAATTCCTGTGTTTAGTTAGAGTGTGAATACATTAAGAGTGTTTAGATAGATCATTTTGTTTATATTTTAGACCAAAAATATAAACTTAATTCACTTTATTTAAGCTACAAGTTTCATATCTCATATAAAATTGGGATTTAGAGCTCTACCAAACAAGCACTAAGATAAAACCGTATATGTCTTTGTGCCTATTCCTTTGTTCCTTAGTACATAGACTATATATTAGGGATGGCAATCGGGTGGGTATATGGTACACCTCCGCACCCAACCCGAAACCCAAATTCATACCCAACCGAACCCGAAATCTCTCATGGGTACATATCACGCCCATACCGAATCCGATGGGTATCCGAACTTAATCTGCACCAACCCAAATTAAATTCACCTCACAATCAAATTTTCAACCATCAATTGTCAATCAATTCATTTGTAATTTCTATGTTTAAAGGAAAAATATATGGTGTATATAATCATGAAAGTTACCGATTTTACATCTCGAACGATGCTTGAAAACCTTGAATTAACCTTCCATTATTTTTAATTTATATTAATTAATTCGGTACCATGGGTACCACAGTGCGAACCGAACCCAACCCGAAATTTGAAACCCGCGGTCTCAAATCAAACCCATACTGAACCCATCGGTCGGGTACCCAATACCGAACCCACGGGTAATTTTGCCATCCCTACTATATATTATATATACAAGTATATATACATGAGCAGGGCCTTTAGTTTTTGTGGGCCCTAGGAGGTCGCGCCTGACCCTACTCACCACGGTCGGATCTTCTACCCCACTGCTTCCCACAGGTCAAGATTCATCAGAGACCTCGCTGTCCTATACGCTGCCTCGCTGCTCTGCCATCCCTCCACCCTCTATGCTCTACAGTTTAAGGATTTCGGTGAACCCACCCAAGCTTGCCAGATCTTCGTTAGAGATGGAGATGGACGGGACGGAGAATGAATGGTGACGCAAATCTAAAAGTGAGAAATTGACTGACTCTAAAATTTTTTGGCTTAGAGCTGTCCAGAAATTCTGGTTTAATTAAAATCCTACTTCTTAATTAAATGCCTTAAATTTTGAGCGACAAGTTGCACCTATATGTATAATTAAGGTGCTAAATGCGGTCTCGTCTGCCACTGACCCATCTCTGCGTGCTATACAGTACAACTACCATAATACATATGCGCGCTCTACAAGTACAAGTATTTACGGCAAATTATTTTTTTAATAATATTTTTTAAAAACATTTACAGAAACAATATATCAAATTAAAAAATTATAAATATACACTCTTGTCACCATTTAAATTGCGACAGATCTTTGTTGCAGCTCTCTATAACCATTGGCGACAGTCTCTTTCGCCATTTAAATTAACGACAGAGACCTGTCGCCAATTTAAATGACTACAATAGTCTATATTTGTAATTTTTAAATTTGGCATATTATTTCTGTAACTTTTCATTAAAAAAATATTATTTCAAAAAATTCCTATTTAGAATTATTTTTAATAATATTTTAAAAAATTACGGAAATAATATATAAAAATAAAAATTACAAATATACACCATGTCGCCATTAATAGCTACGGTGGTGTATATTTGTAATTTTTAATTCAATATATTATTTCTTAATTTTTTATTAAAAATATTATTTAAAAAAACTTCCTATTTACGTCTCTACCTACCAGTTTGGGTGGGTGGCTTGTCACTGTTGAGCCAGGCCACGTGTTTTTTATGCAGGACACTGGACCGTATAACTTACACAAGAGCTATCTTTTTCGGTGGTCCGATCCGATCCGATCAATCGATCTGCACTCTGCATCCCATACCGTACGTCAGGCCTGGTTCCCGATATCAACCTATCGGCCGGCTGGCTGGCCGGCACCGGCAAGCAAGGTGCAAAAGCTCCATTAATTGCTTCTTACCACCACACCATTAATCGCAAGCTTGATGCCTTAATCGTGATCAGGCCGTGCATTCATCGTTCATGCCCCCATGCTAGTACTGTTGGATTAGCACTGGTGTACCAAGCTGACTTGACAATGGCTTGCCTTGCTTGCATCTGCAATGACAGTGTTGTTCAAGCCGAAAAATGTGACGAAGGATTGATCAGTTCAAACACATATAAACACCGGGTTTAAGCTTGATTCGTGACGTGCTAGCTGATTTAATCCTGCAATTAACAAGATTGATCGACAATAAACGTTCGCAGCCAGTCTAATGATGGAATTGGCTAGATAGATCTAAACAACTTTACAACTGATTAAATGATAGGTAAACACTACTACAGATTATACCATCACAGACGGTTCGGAAATATCATCACAGACGGTTTGACCAATTATCAGTGATATAACAACATATCAGCACAGACATCAATATCACATACGGTTCTAATTAGAAATCGTCTGTGATACTATAATATCACAGATGATTTTATATTAGAACCGCGGTTCTAAATAGAACCGTCTGTGATCGTCTTTTTTTCCCTACACCCCAACAGATCTTCAATTATTACTATCAGTTGTTCAGAATTTTTTCTGCTTAGATATTTCTGCAATGACATTTTTAAGGCCTAACCAGTTATAGATTTAAAAATTGAATATCTAAACATGTGTTGTACTTGATGGAGCTCAAGTTAGATGGCTTAACTTGTTTCTCTTGGTGTTTGCTGACACCTAAACGGCGTTTGAAGGCATCGTGCGCGGTGATCTTCTCAAGGAGATTGTGAAAAGGCCGGCAAAGTTGTGAAGATTGAAACTCACCTACTCGGAGAGGAAAGAGTTACCACTAGTAGAATCAAGGCGAGTGCTTAATTCGTGGAGCTGGTCCAAAGTGGTTTGAGCTTGCCTCAACGTAGATTAGGAGAGACCGAAAAGTCTCCGAACACCACGGTAAAAAATATTGTGCCTCCTTGTATATACTTGCAATTCCTTATTTACATTATTGCAATTTACATTCTTAGAATTAAATTGCTTGCTTGTCTTCAGGATTGTAATTTATTGTTAGAGACATAATTAGCTAGTGCACTTAGTGAGCCTAGTTGACTTAGGCTTTAATTATCAACTGTAGTTTATCGCTTCCGCATCTGTTTTTAGGTTTTGACAGAAATGTACTTAGGCGAAATTTTAATTAATCGTAGAAATTTTTTTAAAGCCGCCTATTTACCCTTCTCTAGTTAGCATTCTCGATCTTACACCCTTTAATTTCAGCAATGGAGGTAAACACACGAAATAAAACACTGTAAACAGTTAATCTTATCGATCAATTTTTGCAAATCCATTTTACAAGGCGACCGTTAGGTGTTGGCTATAGTTTTGACCCTTGATTGACTTTAATTCCTCTTGTATGGATCATAAAGCCCAAAAACTGTCCATCTGATACACCAAAAGCACACTTGTATGGATTCATCTTCAAACCATGTATCCTTGTCTTCTTTAACACTGTTTCCAAATCAGCCAGATGTTGAAAATCTTCCATAGATTTTACAACAATATTATCAATATATATTTTCACAATATGACTGATTAAATCTTGAAAAATCAAAATCATAGGAAGTTGATATATTACACCAGTATTTTTTAAGCCGAACGTCATCACCACCCATTTAAACAAACCTAGGGCAATAGTGCACCTAAAAGCCGTCTTAGGAATATCAACTTCTAGCATGAATACTTGATTATATTTGGCATTACCATCAAGAAAACTAATAATCTTATTCACCGATGCTATATCAATAAGCATATCAGCTATAGGCATCACGTACCATCAAGAAAACTAATAATCTTATTTCCCGACGCTATATCAATAAGCATATCAGCTATAGGCATCACGTACTCATCTCTCAGTGTGACTTTATTTAAATCTCTCAAATCGACACACACTCTAAATTTACTATTTTTCTTCATAACAGGAATTATATTTGAAACCTACTCAGTATATCGGCAAGGCCTAATAAACTTAGCTTCTAATAATCACTCAACCTCTTCTTTTATTGTATTATACATAGCTGGATTAAATCGTCTAGGAGACTATTTAAACGGTATATAACTTGATTTTATTAGTAGTCAGTGTTTAATTAATTATCGGCTTAAACTAGGCATCTCATTGTATTTCCAAGTAAAACAGTCTTTATAATTTTCTAACAGCTTGACCAACTCTTCTTTATACTCTACAGTCAATTTTGAACTAATGCAATACCTTTGCTTTCTAATCTCACCAGCCGACGGTAGAACATGTTCTTCGGACAATGTATCATTTTTTCTTATAGCAATAAATCAAAATCGTCACACTTCATGACATCAAAATAGTATTTCACTACCAACCGATTTTGATTGGCAAAGCCATGAGCAAACTATAGATTTCTTAGAACCTTTAACCACTCGATTATATTTATTTCAATCTCATCGTCTTCAAATGAATCATTTGACTCATATTCGACGAGGTTAAACTTGGCTTTATCTTTTTGTTTATTATTATTGTTTTTGAACTTATCCCTAAAGCCCCTATTATCGTTGAAGTAGCTTTCTTAAGCCGATACCCGATGCAAAAGATGACTTAAATCAGTAAACTCCTATGCACCAAATTTTTCCTTCAACTAGGGTACCCGCCCTTGGAAGGCCAAATCACCAATTGGTTGTCAAGCAAAGTGATACTAAAACACTGATTTCTGATTTCACTGAATTTTTTAATATAATCAATAACCGATTCCCTGAATTTCTATTGGATAGAACTTAAATATGAAATTCTAAGTTCTAAACTTTCATATAAAAAATATTAATGAAATTGGTTTTGTAAATCAGTCCATGAGTTGACCGAATTTGGAGGTAAGGTTGTGAACCATGTACAAGCTATCCCTAATAGTAACAATGAGAACAACTTCACCCTTAACCCACCAGAGTGGGTGGTTTCACTACATTGTGAACTAAACCGTTCAATGTGCTCTAAGGTGGTGGTTAAATCGTCTCCTGAGAATTTTGAAAAATCAAGGACTTTGATGTTGTTAGGGTATGGAATATGATCAATGTAATTGGGATATGGCTTCCGATAGCTTGTTATCCTTTCCTTCGGTTATATAACAAATTGATCTCGTAACAACACAACAATTTGATTGGCCCAATTGATCTGTATTGGCTGATGGTGGATTGGGGGCTTGCAATTATGAGTACAACTAGCATGCCCCCCCTGAGCGCAGGCTCAGGTTGATATGGCACCTAAGCTGATGGAGGCTAATAAGGTCGTTCATAGTTTACGTTCGGCCTTCTAGCCATCGGCTCTGGCAAAAGAACAAAGGGTTATGAGTAGGTCACAACCGTATACGGGTTGGATTCCTCTGTAGAATTGGCTCAGTGTATTATGGACATATGGGGGTTTCAATAGGCTGTATGACCGATTGCAGATAGATGTAAACGGAGCTGATAGTGGCAAGTTAGCTTGAGAATCCAACTTAGCACCATCGGTATATGCTTGATAATGCATAACCCCACTGCCACGAGGTTCTCGTGATAATATTATGGTTGGCTGGGTGGGCATGCATCATCGTAGGAGCTAGAGCCGATGGTTTAGGATCGACAATTGGGACAAAACTTTGCGCATTCAGGGTTATCGAGTAGACCGAGCAGTTTGGCAAAGCTTGCATTGGATCTAGCAGATTTCCAGTCGACGCTAACTCTTGAGCCACGTCCTTGACACTATTAGTTATCATCGGACTGAGAGTTGTTACTAGAGCCAATGACTGATTTATCAAAGTATAGTGCACAGATTGATTAATTATATTAGATAATTCTACTAGTGCAGACATGTATCGACTCACCGGCCTATTATCCAATGTATTCACGACCTCAGTGTTGTTTAAGAAATTGATCGTCGGTAGCGTAGTCTTCTGGATGATGCCACATTGAATTTTTTATAACAATTCAACATCATTTCTTTGAGTGCGGCCTTTCGATCTTCGATGTCTTTGTGCTATTTTGGAGTTAGATCGTTCATTATTGAGATGATTATAGCATCGGAAACAACATCAATGGGTGGAATCGACTTGCCTGAGGATGACATCGTGTCCCCCTAGGCGTGTCAAAAGTATGTTAGCGTCGAAAAATGTGATGAAGGATTGATCGGCTTAAACACAAGCAAACTCCAGTCTTCTAATTTAAAAGAATTGAAATTAAATAATAATACATTTGAAATAATTGTAACTAATATTCCATTTGCAATAATTGAAAAGAACGACCGAAACAGATTCAAAACTTCGAAAGCCGTTTTGAGGCCCTAAGTGACGTTTTTTTGGAATTCCGTCGCCGCACACGCACTCGCACAAAACATTACGATTTGACCATATAATTTTTGCATCCTTATGAAATTCGGGTGCTATTTTTCGTTATCTTTCCAACGAGCTAAAGAACGCCTCGATCGGAGTTACGAGTCAAAAGCTATAGCCATTTTAACAAACGTGACTCGGATTTCATATTTGCAAACTGGAATCGGTGCCCAAAAGAATATAATTGGAGAGCTCATCATGTGATGATTCCGGAAAGTATAAGAACACCAAAATCGAAGGTATGAGTTAAAAGTTATGATGTTTTTACAAGTTTTATTAATAGTAATGGCATATATATTGCAAGCACCATTAATAGTCAAAAGTATGGAAAATAAATTTAAAATTTTTAAATTTTGCTAGTTACCTCTATAGTTTGCTACTTTGAAATAATTAGAAATCGGTGTTCGGGTGCTGCACGGGGTTAAAGGGAGAAGGGACGCATTATATGTTAGATGTGATCATACCACCACTAAAGTACTGGATTTTATAAGAACTCTGAAATTAAGTGTACTTGGACAAGAGGAGTTGTAGTAGGATGGGTGATCGTCTGGGAAGTCCTTGTATGATGTTAAAAATGTCCGGATCCAATTAGAATTTTGAAGTTGAGCATTTTTGGGCAAGAGTAGTATTAGGATGGGTGACCTCTGGAAAGCCCCCTAATTTAGTGTTTTTAAATTGGCTAGAATTTTGAAGTTGAGCATTCTTGGGTGAGAGTAGTACTAGGGTGGATGGCCTCTTAGAAAGTCCCCCTTAATTTAGTGTTTTTAAACTACCAGCTAGCTAAAAACCACCATTGATAATATAAGTATCAGTGACGGTTCTAGCAAAAAATTGCTACTAATAATATTATCAGTGATGGTTCGAAAACTGCCACTGATAATCCCCGATTATTAGTGACACTATATCAGTAGCGGTTTAAAAACCCTCATTGATAACAGTTACGAACCGTCACTGACGTGCATTTTTTTAGTAGTGGTTAACCGACGTGCATTTTTTTAGTAGTGGTTAACCGAGTAGCATCTCTGAACTAATGCTACGGGCGCATGGACAACGGTACACGAGCGTATCCAGGTCGGCCATGGCCGGCTGCAATGCTGCATGCCTTGCTCGATCGATCAGGCCGTCCAAAATGTCACGTTTGATTTACTAAGATGTAGGCGGGTGGTCCGCGCAACCACAGGGCTAATTAAAATATATTTTTATTTAGAAGTTAGATCTTGTTTAACAGATCTTCAGATCTTAACTCCATCTCAGATCTAGAGCTCGTAGGCTAAAATAAAGTGAATTAAGTTTATATTTTTAGTCTAAAACGTAAACAAGATGACTTATTTAAACACTTTTAACGTACCCATAACTCCAGCTCTATAAATTTCTAGAGCTAAGAATATTCTGCTCTACCAACTCTAAAGATTTTGGTAGAGTTAGAGCTATGCCAAACACGAAAATTCAGATTTTTTTTTACTTGACAATGGATTATGTATAGGCATGTAGTTCGAGGGACAAAGTACAATCGTTTTTTTACTTTCTAACAAATAATCTCTTTTTTAATATTTTATGTTAGTTCAAATTTTATTATTCTTTATAATTAAATATATTATTTTAAAATACTTAGATTTTAATGCAACCGCTAGATCGTAATCTGAACATGAGAGCCGTAGTCTACGAGTGCTTGTTTTCGATTGTATCTCATTGCACGGCTTCTTAATTTTTTGCAGCGAGCTCATGTAGAGACAATCGGAATTCTTCTTGGACTCAGCTTCAAGATGCTAATATGCATATGGTGGAGCTGATCCAATTTGAGTCATGCTTTCTTCGGTATCATTTCGTGATTACTTGACTGGTTTCTTACAGAGGAGCAAATCGCATGGCTAGCTTGTGAACATCCTTCTCATGCATCACTGCCAACTCGCCGAAAAGCTTTTGGACCATCTCCAATTGATTAGTTTGATAGCCAAGAAATCAGTATCTTCATCATCGGACTTGCACTGTTGGAGTCGGACAGCATAATTTTTATTCAGATATTACATGATCGTAGGATGTGCCAAGATGCAAACTGATATATATTGGTTGTCACTTTATCACCCCATGTGACATGCTCTTTACGATCGATGTGCACAAACGTACGCCTCATTGATTGTATGCATTGCTAATCTGCATGTTTTCTTGTTATGTCCCTATGCGTACCCTCTCATCTTAGTACTTACGTTAGATCCGTAGCTAAAATTCCACGTGTAAGTACGTACAAGTGCTACGTACAATACATGGATTTATATTTGAAAGTAGAATTGTATGTATTGTATAATCCTAGGATTTGCTGTATTGGCCGCAAAAAAATCACAAGGGAAATTCTAAAAAAACAAAAACAAAAATCGATAGCTTGATAACTTCGGAAGCTATGACCCTCAGAGACATAGGAAATACCTTCAATCTCACCCCATGACACTTAATTGTTCATACTTTCAGATATTTTGCTACAATTTATAATATGACTAATCCGTACAAAAAACATAGAACACATAATTAAAAAAATAAGAATGGTAAAAAAGAAAATAAAAAGTGACTTACGTGGCTAAAAGGATAGGGGAGGTCCCTTTTCTGCCTGTCGCACTTTATTTGTCTTCTCTTCTGTTTTTAAATTATAAACTAATATATCTCTAAGACCTGGCCGTTATAGTTTAATTAATTATTTTTTCAGGGTTATAGTTTAATTAATTAGGTTCTACTATTGAAGGGCTAAATATTTTATTTTTTCGTGAAAATTTCTATTATAATTCTATTTTTTAAATAACATCAACGACAGCTATAGTTCAACTTAATTTTAATCAAATGTCAGATGTTTTTCGCTTTTTAGAGAATTTCCTGAAATCACTTGTCATGGGCTTTTAATATATAATAATAATAGATAGATCACCTGTCATGAGTTTTTGATATATAATAGATGCTCGATCAAGAGAGTAACGATCCTCATCTTGTACAGTCTTTTATGTACACAGTGCATACCAACTAACAAAAGTCACAAAAAATTCTGAAAAAAATTGTAGATGTACTTCATAGATTGCTCTACCTATGTATAAAATTGTAGGTTCAAAATTAAACTTGTCAGAATTTTTTTTGTAACTCTCGATATACAATGAATTTGATCTTTGAAACTTCATACATAGGTAGAGCAATCTATGAAGACATCTACAATTTTTTCAGAATTTTTCGTAACTTTTGTTAGTTGGTGTGCATTGCACAGACACGAAAAGCTCCACAAGACAGGATATGTTGCCCTCATCAAGATCCAAAATTTGGCAACCTGAATCGTCTAGTTAAACAATCTGTCTTCCTTGGGTTTTCACCATTACAAGAAGCACTAAACAAACACGGGCACTGCAGCTTTCACGCGGTAATCTCTGCTCTACTTGATCAACGTGGGATCGATGTCGATGTTTCTCTTCTGATCGACAAGGGGCAAAGGCGAGGCAGAGCACCGTTTTGCTCCCGGGCGCTCCCAGGCCGTCGTCGTCGGCACGGTGATTAGCCTTACCTACGTGCACCGTCCACAACCACCCACTCGCCGGCGCGGCCGGTCGCGCCATTACTCGCGCATGTCGCCGGACAGCGACCTTGCGGATCGACGAGTGTCGACATCGCAAGGTCCAAATAAACGAATAGTGTGCCATCTCTATTCCAAGAAGACAGGCGATTTAATTTGGGCGCGTCCCGTGAAAAGTCTAAACGGATCTCCAACTTTCCTGTTGCGTCCGCGTGATCCTGATGCGGACATTATGTCTTGAATCAAAGCATTAATTGGCTAGAGAAGCACTCGGCTTTGCTCTACGGATCATACAGAGCCATGAGGTACATTGTGTCAAGCGAATTTCATCCCGAGGCTAGGCGCAATTTTCTGGATCCTCGAGGATTCCTATTGCAAAAGGTATGGTTCGAACCTGATAAAATTTTCTGAAACCACAAGTTGTTTTTTTTTTTTTTTTTTTTGCAAAAGGGTTTAAGGAGAAGACTGACTCGAACTTGTAGAATCACGAGTTTTTTTTCAAAACAGGCGGTCCGAGGACCTAAACACATTTTTGGACTTTTTGAAAGGGTCTTTTGCGAAAGAGCTAGTAGAGGGCCTAAGACACATTTTTTTGGAATTTCTGGAGGGACCTAAATGAAATTCAAAATTTTCAAGCGCCTTTTTGCAAAAGAGCGGTGGAAGGACCTAAACACAATTTCAAAACTTACGAAGGGCTTTGGAACCCCTCCACCTTTAATATAGGTTCTGAAACCATGAGTTTTTTTTCTTTTTTGTGCAAAAGGGCTCGAGGAGAAGCTTGACTCAAACTTGCGGAATCATAAGGTTTTTTAAAAAAAGGCAATCAAAGGACCTAAATGTATTTTTGGATTTTTTTGAAAAGGTCTTTTGCGAAAGAGCTGATGGGACTTAGACACATGTTTTTGGAATTTCTAGAGGGATCTAAACGAAATTCAAAATTTTTGAAGGGCCTTTTTGCAAAAGAATCGGTAGAAGAACCTAAATGAAATTTCAAAACTTATGGAGCGCTTTTGCGTGAAGTGATGAGGCAAAGGGGTTTCCTAGGCTGGAACCCTCCCCCCTTTAATATAGATAGTATGCAGTGATGGTTTCCCCCGAGTCCTCGACAATTTAGGGTTTGTTTGGTTACTTGTACCAAGTGGTACATATATAAAATGGTTAAAAAAATTATTCATGTGTTTGGTTGTTTAAATAGAATCATTACACCCTAAATGGTGGGATATAATTTTAAAAATATTTCTTGTAGATGTTGAATCATTTTATTCATCCAAAACAATAGAACTAAATAGTACAAGATCGTCACATACCTATTCAACCTTATCCAACCGACCAAACACACTCTTAAAGCCCCGTTTGGAACAAATGGATTTCGTTGCATATCCAACAGAGGGTATATTGATTTTCTCTATTTTCTATACAATTCTTAGTGCAACAGACTAAAAAGCTTCTGGAATGGGTTCAGTAGGCATGATACTGAATATACAGTTCTGTCGTAGATTACGGGGATCAAGACCATTGTTCCATTTTGTTGAAATGGGAAAAAAAAGTTACTCCCTCAATTTCACAATATTTATTCAACAATATTTATTCACGGTGTATTATATGCACTAATCCAAGAAATAGTTAATTAGAAATGACTACACATACCTCCATTAAATGACATGCACTAATCATTTAACCTCTTTTAAAGCATTTCCGTAGGGGTAGAGAGTGGAACATTATAATAACTATGCTTTAGTTTTTCACCATGAACATATTATATTGACACAGATATCCCGAGTCTATGAACAAATATAGCAAAATACGGAAGCAAGTGAAACAGAACAAGGGAGAGAATGCGGCACACATGGATCGATTGCATTAGTCGGCATATATGCTTACATGTACAGAAGTGTCATGCAAGGCAGATGCAACTAATGAGGAAAGTTACAACAGGAAGGGATCAAGGACTCGGTATACATGGAATGCACGGACTAACAAAATATACAGACCGAATACAAGGAAACAAAAAAACATAATATCCTAGTATCACCGTATACCGAAAAGATATGCGTTAACACCCCTCACCCCAGTGGTGAGACGGGTGAATTCTGAGACTGGATCAGAACTCCTCGAGCAACTGAGTTGGTAGACCCTTTGTCACGACGTCATTGAACTGACGGGTGGAAAGAACATGAAGAACACGGACCTGACCGAATTAGAGGACACTAAATAGGAATGCACGCTACACCGCGCACGGAGTAGCCAGACATATGGTAGACATCCAAAATACAGAACTGGGTCCCTCTTCGTTGATTTCTCCTTATGCTCGCTGGCTAATCAAGTTTTTTGTTCTAATGATGTGACCCTCTGCCTAAAAATCAGTGCTAATGGTACAGCCAACTATTAAATTGAGCAAACTGTCAATCCAAACAAATTATTTCTAATATTATACATTACAGAAAATGCTGACTTGCATGGCACAAGAAAGTCATGTATGTCAATAACATCACCTTGAACTATCAAAAATCTAATTATGTTATAGCTTTTAAACAATTAAAAACTCAGTTCTTTTGGATACAGAATCTGAAAAGTTTTTTCCTCTTGTTGGAAATGTGAAGTATCCCAATACAGAACTTCAGTCTATCTAAAAAAAAATTTTACAGACCACATTATCTACATCCTAATATTTGCCTTTTTACTTTTTGTAACCAAAACCCTCACTAAAAGAAAGGCAATATACAACATTTGTTGTTGTCAAACCCACAAGCAGCAAGAATCGAACAATACTTCCCATCGCTTTCGTTGTTGCTCTAACCAAACAGAAAGATGAACATAAGCGTTCTACCTTTATGTAAACACCAGCGGGAACAGAAAGGCAACCGAAAATTCATCCTAGTTAGAGCTGCCAGTAGTCACATATGAGCATCTCGAGTAAAATGAAGTTGAAAACTATGACAACAGACAATGAAGAAAGTTTTGTGCTTCTTGTATCAAAGTTCAATAAGCAACTGCAGTAATCATATGCTGATTTTTTCATTCATGTTTTCCTGCAAGAGCATAGCACTCATTTATGTTGCTAATTGCTAGTTTATCCTACACAAGAAAATAAACCAGAGCATGCAAGGGATACATATTTTACAACAAACTTCATACATAATGCATTCATGCAATTGAACATGTGCGCACAATACGATGACCTTGCAATCTAACTTTTCTAAGGGCAAAGCCATAAACATCTGCAAATGTACATATCTTGAAGGATTTAACCTTGCGTCAAAGGATATATAGTTGTAGGAAATTTGCAAAGCTTGCCATCCAGCATATCAACCTCATTCACATAGATTACTAAGCCACGCACGCCATGCATGGAAGGCAGCAAGGTAGCATCACAAGATGCTTTCATAGGAAATAAATGCTCCCCAATAGGTGAAGCCATCATGCCAATATAGGAAACAACTAAGCAAAAGTAGACAAATCATAGGCTCCAAAAGATAACAAAAAAACATCAATTAGTACAAATGAAGAAAACATCTAGAAATAGAAACATAAGGCTCGTGTATGCACTGAACCTTCCACCAAGTTTATACTGGGCAAAAGGTCTACGATACTGCCCTCATGCTAGAAGTCTAATGTCCAATCTCAGACAACCTATGAGCATTTGCCATTTCTCCCACACTATATAGTATAAGATCTCAATAAGGAGGGCTAGACGGATCATCCACATGTAAAAATAATATTCTAAAGATTTCACATTTCATATCTAAATATGATCTAAATAACATAGGGTGAGTAGATCAACAGGAACTAGGAGACAGATGTGCTACCTTAGTTCAATTTTGTTAAGTAGAGTAAGTCAAAATATTTGCATCCATATCAAATTACGATACAATACTGAACTCTAGTGATATGACTAAATTACCTCCTAATTTTGGATACAATAGAAGCTAAAGGTCAAAATATTACCTGTAGATGCAAAGTAATGGAATTGGAACTCATCGAGACCAAGAGAGTTAGCACAATAATAATTCGAGAAGTCATAATGTTACTTACATTAGCAAAGTAAACCAATCTAAACTCATTGAAACCAACAGAATTATAGTGCAAAAATCCTTCAAGAATAAATAGATTGGCAGAAATGATCAATAAGACATGTAACTGGTCATGTTTTCATACTGCAATATAGAGAGCCATCCCAACATACCGTCCTAATCATTCATGACCAATCACTATTCCAATGAAAAGGAAGGAAAACTTCGAAGTAAGCCATCAGTCGAGGATGTGTTTGAAGTGTGTAGGGAGAGACCAAAGTTGATGGCGCCTTTGATATAATGGAGAATCCTCTTAGTGAGATTTAGATGAGGGAATCTCGGGTTGTGCATAAAAGGCACACCTGTAGCACAGCAATGTTCAATCCGATGAGAGTGAGACACTGACAAGGGCCAACGAGGCTACAGTGGATCAGGAACAGGATCACTATCTAAGGCAGATTGACTTGATCATCTTTCTAGCCCTTCCCTCCTCTCTCTCTCTCTAAATTTGGCTTTTTTCAAACGTATTTGCAAATCTAGGCCCCTCCCTCACCATAGAAGGCGTGACAGCGACACCTATCCCCGCCGCATCCAGAGACCGCGAGAGCCATCGCCGCCGCGCATGGGGAGCATGGCCATGGGTGGCAAGCACGGGAGTAGGCACTATCGTGCCCTCGAAGCGTCGGAGTAGTCGAAACAACTGCAGTAGGCGAGCACAGGGGCGGAAGTGTTGTGGCTAGTGAGCATGGGAGGAAGATGCTGTGGCTGGGAAGCGCAGGAGGTGCTTCAGCTATAGGAGAGCGCGTAAGATGCCATCCGTGATGGGTATGGGGCTATATTTATAATTCTATTTGAAAGGAATCCCAATTTATAAAAAAGAAAAAAGTGAGCGGAAAGGGCAAAAAATCATCAATTCGAGCTTGGAGTGAGTGTCAACCGGTGCAATAGTGGGATGACACTCGGACATACTAGCTCGCTACACTAGTTCAAACGCATACAGGTGTTGACTGAGGAAGAGGTCAGCAGGTGATCACGTCTGGAGATGCCAAGAAAGAAGTGCAAGTTCCCCTGGTCCATCATAGAGAACTCATCATGAGGAGACCGAGCAACAAAGTGGAGCACGTGCGTGGAAGAGGCAGTGAGAACGATGTCATCCATGTACAGGAGAGGAAAGGCCAGCTCAAAGCCACACTTGAGCTTCATCATGTGTTGATGAACTCAATCCAATTCACTCTAGCTCACTCTCTTGGTTGGTTTTGTATGAGCTAAGTATTTATATGTGTTGCAAATAAAGGAGCTCATGCTTGCTTCTTTTTAAATATTGATTTGGTTTTTTCATAGAGCTATGAATTTGCATGTGTTGTAAAAGGGAGATAGCTCATGCAAGTTGGTTTAAGTGGTTGTTTGTATGTTGCTAGATATTTGCATGTGTTGCAAATAAAGAGCTCATGCATCAGAGTCTTAGTTTGTGGCTTGATCACGAGTCGATTATGTAGTTATGCTCTTGATCAAGTCTATGTGAGGGATTTTGAGAAATCAGATTTTAGACTTGAATGACTATATTGGAGTTTTAGTTTTTATGATATTTAAAAATATCTTTGGTTGCTTAAATCTTGAAAATGGGTGAAAATGGTAGCCCTCTTGATAAGCTTCGCATGAGTCCAAGATCACCTAAATCGGAGTTCAAAGTAAAAAGTTATAAGCGTTTTAGTGGTCGTAGCAGAGGTATGACCGGGGTCACTCTGCTGGTGTAACCAGGGTAACCTCGATGTGCTTTTTTCAAGAGAAGAGGTATTTTAGTCCAAAAATGAAAATAGGTCCGGTATGACCGGACCCACTATGGTATGACCGGATTTTTTGAATAACAGCTAGTTTTTTCTGATTGTTGGACTAAAGGCCGCTCATACTAGCCTTAGGACAATATGACTGGGTTTTCTATGTGTTTTTTCTATTTTGCCCCCAACGGCTAGTTTTTCTTGTGGAGGCTGTAAAAAGAGCCTTGGGGCTGGCATTTGTGCTAGCTAGGGTTTTGGAGGATTCATTGCTCTTTGTGGTTAAGTTGTGTATATGTTGCGCTCTCTAATTTGGTTTTTGGGCTAATTGAGATCTAATTGCATGTGTTGCAATTAGGAGAGGATTGAGATCCTCTTGTGCATGTGTTGCACTTAGTGATTACCATTGTACATGTGTTGTACTTGATGGAGCTCAAACTAGAGGGCTTGACTTGTTACTCTTGGTGTTTGCCAATACCTAAACGGCGTGTGGAGGCATCATGCGTGGTGATCTTCTCAAGGAGATTGTGAGAGGGCCTAGCAAAGTTGTAAAGGGTGAAGCTCACCTACTCAGAGAGGGAAAGAGCCACCACTAGTAGAATCGAGACGGGTGCTTAATTCGTAGAGCTGGTCCAAAGTAGTTTGGGCTTGCCTCAACGTGGATTAGAGGAGACTAGAAAATCTCCGAACATCACGGTAAAAAATATTGTGTCTCCTTGTGTATGCTTGCAATTCCTTATTTATATTATTGCAATTTACATTTTAGAATTAAATTGCTTGTTCGTCTTCAGGATTGTAATTTATTATTAGAGACATAATTAGCTAGTGCACTTAGTGAGCCTAGTTAACTTACATTTTAATTGTGTTATTCTTCTCGCTTGCTCTCGACCATCTTTTATAGTACATTGAACAATCGTATCTTTCTCCGATATGTTGTCCATCATGATCCGTATCGGCTTCTACTTAGGTAGAACTTCCCAAGGTTAGATCAATGTATATCACAATTGTATCTTTAACTCCTTTATCTGATATCAGCCAAAACACCTCTTTATCCTTAGCCTAATAATTTGGCCATGTCTTGCCACATTCTGGTGCAAATAGATATCAAAGTCATCTGAAGGCTCAAAGATGACACTATGTGGGAGGCTTCTTGTGGGGGTGCTCAAAGGGTGTGGCAAATTTGAGGGTGATAGTTGGCAGCTGGTTGAGAACTGAGAAGGTAGGTTGCACCAACGAGGGACCTGCCCAGTAGGAAGGTGGAATGTGTGCCTGGAAGAGAAGATTGTGCATCACATTGTTGATGGTGCGAATTGCATGTTTGACTTTCCCGTTTGAGGTATATAGATAGAAAGGATAAAGGATAATGTTGGGACATGAATATGCAAATCCAGACTATCTATATATACCGTTCTAGTCCAAAATTATGTTAGTGCACACAGTGGCATCACAGATGAAATATCACAATCATATACAATGAAAACATAATAAAAGACTCTTTTTATTAAATAAAAGATAGTTTATTTATCTTATAGTCAACCTTACATTTTTAGACTACATAGGGCTTAAATTATAAGAAATAAACAACATCAGAATGAAAACTTCATAGATAATTGAGACACTATGTGGTGGTCTACCCATATTCGTAACTAGTAATTGACTCTATTTTTGAGCTTTTGGTGCTTAGGTTTGAGTTTGATTTGAGCTTGCCATGGCTTTGAGCAATTTAGCTTGAGTGGTCATGGGCTTTATGACCACTAGGGAGGTCATTCCCTACAAAAGTCATTCCTAGAGTGGTCGTGACCACTATGGATGTGATCATGACCACTGTAAGAGTGGTCTAGACCACTGTGGGAGTGGACTAGACATCTAAGGACTTCTATAGGAGTGGTTGTGACCACAGTAAGACTGATGGTCTAGATCTCTAAGGATCACTACGGGAGTGGTTGTGACTACTATAAAAGTGGTTTAGACCACTATGGAAGTGGTTTAGACCTCTAAGGATCTTTATGGGATTGGTCTTGACCATTGTAAGAGTGGCTAGACCACTGTGGAAGTGCCTCTAAGAGTGGTCTAAGCCCTTGTGACCTCCTAGGGAGTGGTCATAACCATTGTGAGAGTGTTCTGACCTCTTTGGGATTGGTCATGAACCATTGTGACCTCTTAGTAAGTGGCATGGAGTGGTCTAGACCTCTATAGGACTGGTCCTAACGTCTCAATAAGTGGCCTGGAGTGGTCTAGATTGCTATAGGGGTGGTCGTGATCTCTCAATGAGTGATCTAGATCTCTATATGAGTGGTTGTGACCTCTTGGTGAGTGGGCTAGATCTCTGTTTGAGTGGTCATAAGTGCTCTAGACATATCTAAACTGGTCATGGACAAGAATGGTTATGGGCTAAGGTGGTCACAGGCTATATGATCTAATGTGGGATTTTCTGATATGATTTTGGATATTACTATGTGATGGTTTTCTTATCTGTGTTGTGTTGGCTGCAGGACTTTAGTGTTAGTTCATGGTGAGGTGGAGGAGACTGGGACTATGCTATGAGAGCTGAGGTCCAGAAAGGTCAATGAACGTTGAAAGATGACTGAGGCCAGGAAATGGTTGCAAGCTAGGAAGACAAGGAACTAAAGTGATGGATGTGATAGGCAACGGCATGGCCAAGACTTGGCTCAAGGAGGAGTTTAGGTCTAAAACAATTAAGGAAGCTAAAGCTATCATGTTAAAGGGTCTGGTCAAAAACCCGTGATATTTTTAGGTTTCGGGTGAGCCCATATATGAGAGTGGGAGTGAATCAACAACCTTGATGAGGTTTCTTAAGGTTCAAGAAGATCATCTAAAGGTGGAGATTACTCTCAAAGTGCCATAAATAAAAGGGAGTGGTGCCTCTCCCTATGTGCATATTGTAAAGAATTTTGGTAGCCTGATACTCTTTGAGCTTTTACCTACTTGGTTGAGAGGCTCTGTAAACTATCCTTCCATGAAATAGAAAAAGTTTCAGCACAAGAATTTTGTTCATGTTTCTGCTTACAATCTAGTTCTTACTTTGCTTTATTTGCAATCATCTCCTTCTACACTCTCATGGTTCTTTTTGATCCTTCCTGTTTGATCTTGAGCCAAGGATGAGTGATTGATAGACGGTGTATCTCTAGAACACATATCAATCTTCTAGACCCTCAGCAACTTCTTTTTCTAAGTTCTTGATCATAAACCGATCTGTTGTAGCAAGAAGAAAGATCTCAATAGTGAAAGTGCATCTAGGCCCCTAATTGTGTTTTGGATGATTAATGACAAACGATTAAGGGACTAATGGCTTATGTGAGTATATGAGCAGGTGATAGTCCCAAAAGGAACGCATCTACGGACAATGACGACCCTCAAAAGAGAAAAAGAAGAACGGCGTCGACTTAGCGTAGAATTTTTCATTTGATTGAGTCGATAGAATCGCCGTACTATTAAGAGGGGTGGAATGTAGATGCTTTTAGAAATGACCTCTGTGCTCAGATGAACATCTTTTACAAAATGAGTTTTGGTAGTCACCATGCACGGCACTCACTTTGTATTTCTTTTGTGCTGATATTATCGGAATGTCCGATGTGAATATCGGATAGTCCGATAGTATCGGAATTTCCGTGTGAGTGTGGTTGCTGGTTTTGGAGCTCGGGAAAAGTCGGATCGTCCGATATTTTATATCGGAATGTCCGATGTTGTCTGAAATTTTTCTAAGTCCTTGTGCCGAACTCTCGGATTTATCGGATAGTCCGATGTCAGGTATCGGATAGTCCGATATGTACTTAGAAAGTTTTTGTAAGTTGTTTTTTCGCTCTGAATCTCTCTGGAATTATCGGAATGTCCGATGTCATATATCGGACAGTCCGATATACACTTAGAGTTTTGGAAGTTGCTGAGTTGGTTTGAAAACTCTCGAGTTTTATCGGAACATCCGATGTGTGTCATCGGATAGTCCGATATGCTCCTCATTTCAAAAGAATTTGAATTTTCGAGTGGAGTTGATCTGAAAGTTTCTTCATATCGAATAGTCCGATGTCTGGTATCGGATAGTCCGATGTGGGGTCTGACACAGGGCAGAACGGCTATATTTTGTGTCTTGGCTATAAATACCCCAACCACTTCCTGATTTACACCCACCTAACTAGTGTGCTGAGCATTTATTTCACTCTTGGTATTCTTTGGCTCCCTCTTGCTCTCTCTTGAGTCCATCTTTGAGAAATTTGTTGAGAGATTGGAGCAAGTGCTTTCTAGTGCTTTGTTGCAAACCGTGAAAGTTCTTTTGAGCACTAGGGTGATTTTCAAGAGGGGATCTACACTCTATTCATTACTCTTGGAGATTGAGGTCTCCTAGACGGCTAGGAGTCACCGGTGAGCTCCCGATCTTCGTGTGGGACGCCGCCGAAAGTTTGTGAAGGTTCGATTCCACCTCCGCAAGGAAAGGGATCAAGAAGTGAAACCGGCGTGTGCTTTGTGTAACACCGGGAGGAAAGATGTCAAGTGAGACCTGGGCTTTGTGCCTCCTCAACGGAGCGACGATCTCCTCAAAGATCCGAACTCGGAAAAATCAACCGTGCATTGGATCTTTGGTGTGGTACTCTCTTGTTGCTTAGAGTAGCTTTATTTTGAAGTGATTGTCGATCTTGCTTAATAATATCCTCGCCTAGCAATTACTTGTTGATCACATGCTCTAGATTTACCTTCACATGCTAGATCTGTTTTCATCGCTCGATCGGATAGTCCGATTGCTCATATCGGATAGTCCGATATATATATCGGATAGTCCGATATCCAAGTCGGATAGTCCGGTATTTCCGCTGCAAATTAGGTCTTAAATTTTGTAAACGCCTATTCACCCCCCTCTAGGCGACCTCATCGATCCTTCAATTAGATAGCATCTTCTTTGTTTTGGGAGTTGATCATGCTTTGATCTATCTTGTTAGGACATGTGGGAGTTGATCCAAGATCAAATTTATTGTTAATACTCCATGAGCAAGAGCATATCAAGATTCTCAGCCGATCAAATGTTATCTCAGTTCTCATTTTTAAGATCGTGTTGTTTTTACTGTTTATCTGAGAGCTTTGGATTTCTATCCAATACTGCCCTGGCTTAGCACTTTAATTGGTGCTCTAGGGAAAGCGACTAGAATAATCTTTCGTCTAGTATTAGATTTATTGTTCCTTTCTATTGGCTTTTCAAAAGAGAGGCTTGGATACTTTTAGAGGAACTTTTTATTTGGCTCCTATTCACCCCTCCTCTCTAGTCACCATTTTGGTCTTTCAATAACCCATCAATATGCCATGAGTAACTGATAAGGTTCGCTCCCTAGTAATTCACCTCCTCCTGGTACTCATCTTCCAAAGCTAGTGTAGAGTCCTCTTCAACTGATGATTTTATTGTGGCAAAGGTGAGTGCATAAACACTCAATAAGTTATGCATGAATGCAAGTCTATTCTAACTACATACAAGATTTATTACAAATGGATGGCTATCATGGTTCAATATGACCAAGTGTGTCTTCCTGAGCAACTCCAGTCCTTTTTGTTAAAAAGAAGGATAGGATCACAAGATTGTGTGTAGACTACCGAGGACTCAATGAAGTGACCATTAAGAATAAATACCATTGACAAGGATAGATGACATTGTTTGACTAACTAAGAAGGGCACATGTATTCTCTAAAATAGATCTTTGATCTGGATATCTCCAATTGGAAATGAAAGGAGGAGGATGAATTAAGGATTAGATAACCATATCTATTCAAGGTTCTATGCAAGAAATTTCGAGGACAAAATTTTCATTAAGGAGGAAGGCTGTAAAAAACCTACCCAAAATTCTATTCCTAGAAACCTTGCTCATCTATCTCAAATATCTCCTCAATAGCATCGAAAGATAAAGTCAAAAGCAGTGCACAATAAGACATCATTTAGAAGATTCCATACCATTTTAAGCATTATAATCATTCATAAACATCCAAATTATCAAAGAAATTAAACGAGATTCAAATTATATACTCGTATTGAGTTTACATCTTAGGTACAATAGATTACAATCAGTTGAGCTAAAGCTCCTACTTTTGATCTTTAAAGAAAATCAGGATCCAAGCTTATCTCCTAAGATTTTCTTATTAGCGCATACAGCCTTGCAGGCAGCCCTATTTCTTTAATCCATCTTTCGCTAATCCCTCTCGTTACCTAGTTTAGTTCATACTTTCTGCTAAGGCACAAGTACCATCTCCAGTTATAATCCAATTAGTAATTTCCAATGTGATACCATTCAAGAGTATACATGAATGTCAACAATATAAGTAGTGCTTAGTTTTCTTTCTCAATCACTCAAAATGCTGACTAAATATACTCATGCTTATTTTTATGCATCTCTACTCATATTCTCAAGAATTCAATCAAAAACTCATGTTATCTCCACAAGTGCAGTTCTATTCAAAGATCACCATAATATCAATAATCTACAAATGCACAACTTAATAATCTCGATCATTCAAAAATTTCAGGTAATAATACTCCTATTTATTCGCATCATCATGTACTAACATTCCATTTCAAACACCTGACTACCTCCTTAGAAGCATAACGTCTAAAGCATATGATCCATTTCACAAATAAAGGGTCACCTCTTTATCAACCATACAAATTATTAAGACACTAAGGCAAACCTAAATTACAAATATGAGCATCAAGTTTACATCACTAAAACCACAGTTCAAATTTTATTCATCAAACTCAAGTTACATTTCCCTGACTTCAAGTTTACACCACTAAAGGTTGGTCATCTTGCACTCAATTAAGGCAATCCACTGATGGTATTGGAGGAAATCCATTGTGCACTATCGAACCGACTCTCAGCCAGCCAACCGCCACCTTTCCTGACTTTTGCCCATTCTTGTAGCTAGCTTCCAACAACCTTCTGCCCATTCTGCTAGCTGCAGCCAGCCACCTTTCTGCCCATCTTGTTGGTCAGGTGGAGGTGGCAAGTGCTGCATGCCCTCCACCTATGTCCTCAAGGCCATAGTTTACTTTGCAACACACAGTTTTTACCCCAGAACCTGGTAGCAGCAAGCAAGGTCGGTTAATAGCAGTATAAAAGAACAAAGAATACCATCATTTACATCCTTACCCCACGACTACCTTTACTCCTCTTCACTGTTTTTTTGTTGAAAGAAAGGGGTAGTCGACCTTCAAAGTGGGAGGAGACAGCTACCACTGTCTCCCCTCCTACCATTCTTCTTCTGCACCTTTCCTGCAGCCAAAAAGGTGCCCCATTAGTTATTGCTTTGTCTCTTTTAGTCATGAATGGAATTCTTGTATATTCTTTAAGTGAAATCTAAATATGTATCAATATTGCAAATAAAACTAATCTTAATTTATAAATCAGAACCATAGTTCTTTTGTTCTGTATTCTAGATTTTCTTTCTTTTTGTTGAAAAAGGTAAACCTTGAAGCTAGCACCTGAGCATGCAATAGTAGTGATGTCTAAACATAAGCTTTCAGGTCTCTAATCTGGTTCACAAATAGAGACTTCAGGCAATTAAAGCATGGTTTATAGCATAGAAGAAATCAACTCATGTGTGTGCATAAGATTTGACTTAACTGAGCCACATTGAAGTAATACCACCCTGGTCACAATACACACACACACATACATATATATATATATATACACACACACACACATATATATATATATATATATATATATATATATATATATATATATATATGTATATATACATATATATACGTATACATATATATATATACATATATATGTTATGTATATATGTATATATGTACATATATACACACATATATGTATATATATATGTACATATATACATATATATATGTGTGTGTGTGTATGTATATATATATATACGTATACATATATATATATATATATACATATACATATATATATATATACGTATACACACACACACACACATATATATATATACAAGTTTTTTCCAGGTACTCAGAGTATATACTCCCACCTCTAATATACCACTTAAATAAATACTTTATACTCCTTTATCACTTTCAAGATACTCCAATAATAATTCTAAGATACTCCAATGCAACATGATTAAAAAAATTTCATCAGAACCTTTATTTTTTTGCTACATACCCTTTTCCATGTGTATAAGGAATATGTAAACAAATTATGTTATAAAGGGTGGATTTTAGTGAAATTTTTCATGAAACTCACTTTGGAGTATCTTATAATCAAGATAGAGTATACTCAAAAGGATAAAGAGGTATAACAACATCATTTAAATAGTATATTAGAGGTGGGAGTACATACACCTGTG